>NQII01000117.1:15910-126121 GCA_002778355.1 Clitarchus hookeri
ACACTCAAAGCAAACCTCCAAGGTGAAATGAGTGTAAGTAGCCAGTTTTCCATGTTTATGTTATGTTATGGATTTGGGCATCGGATAAGTTTCACCTGTGTGAAATGAGTTGATCCCATTTACACACCTATTTCGCGGTGTAGTAGTCAGACTACCAGGCCTCCCACCACGGTGAACAGGGTTCGAATCCCGACCGGGATCACCCGGATTTCAGCTTCTATAAAACGTGGCGGACGTTGCCGCTGGCCCTTCGGGTTGTTAACAGCCGGCCAATAACTCTCAACTCAACACATTCCGCTGACATTAAGATGAGCTTCTCTACGTGAAAGTAAATAACGATCATGGTTAGTTCATGCTCCCGAGCTTAGAGCGCTGGAGGAGTCGTGGAGAGAGAGAGATTTCGGCGGGTCTTGACGTCGAGGTCTCGAAAGCCGATGAGGGTGAGGCGAGGTGAGCGTGGAGCAGCGCTGGAATGAGGGTACGGGCGGGGAGGAACGGGAGATCCCTGAGAAAACTCACCGAACACCGGCATCGTCCGGCACGATTCCTGCATCCGGCAGCGACCCCCGCCGGTAATCGGAACCCGGTTCGCCTAGGTGGGAAGCGAGTGATCCGACCACCACACCACCACGGCTTCTGGAATGCGTGGTCTCCCCGGGTCAAAAGGGGCGACCGCGTGACTCGATCAGCAGCTCCGGAAGATCGACGTGGCTTTGCCCAGAAGAGAGAAGCATGGCGACGCCAGCTCCTTTCGGCAACGGCAGCTGTTTATTGTTGCTTTTAGTTGTCGGGGGTTTAACGCGTAGCGCCAGCGGGGGTTGAGAAGGAGGGCGATAGCGCTTCTGCAGTAATTGCGGGGGAGCGGCTCAGCCCGGGATAAACTGTTTAATCCGCGCGAGCCGCCATTTCGCAGTAAACCGGCGCTGTACCCAGGTCCGCCGCGCCAGTCTGCACGGTCGGCCCGACCAAGGGGAGCAATTTCAACCTCTCCTCGTGCGGACTCGGCGCGTATAAATCAATTTCCGCCCAATTAGTATGTATCATGTTTACGCGGAGACCCCCGGCAGCTTGCTCGCCCACCAGCTCTCGCCGAATGAAACGAACTGCGCTCGAGCTTAGAATAGAGGACCTCCTGAAAAAACCCGCCCCTACCACGGGGCGCGCAAACTTTTCCAAATTAAACCGGAGCGATTTTTTTTCCTCTCCCTCTCCGTCTCTCTCTCTCTCTCTCTCTCTTTATTTTTCTAACTCTCTCTCATCAGCGCTACCATACAGATCCGCGGCAAACAACGTGAAAAAATAAGCGCACCATTTTTTTTCCTCCCTTCTCTTTCCGGATTTATAGGAACGCATGGCTTTCGAAGCTGTTCGGAAGGAAAAAAGAAGAAATTTCGTTCAGCGTGTTTTACAGATCGCGAGCGTAACTTACGAACGAACAAAAAAACACACTATTTATTTGCAGGCGTTGTTTAGGCGGGTTTGCAAAGGTCGAGGTGTAGGTCGGACCGGAGATGGTTCGATCCCGATCCCATGGGAATGATTCAGAATTAAAACAAAATGGCTCTGAACAAACGATACGGAGCCAGTTTATTTAAGGGTAATGGTGCACGAGAGTAGTATGTTTACCCGGCTTTCACCGTAAGTTGTTATTCAAAGAGTTTATCAGAATTTTCGCAAAACAAGACATTAAGACCTGCTTACACTGTTAGATATTCACTACCTTTATTATTCTCGAAGAATTGAAGGAATGTAATACATATCATACTCTTTCGTATCTTCCAGAAGTGCTTCGAGAATAATAAAGGCAGCGAATATCTAACAGTGTAAGAAGGTTTTGAAAATTATTACTAACGTTCTGTGCAAAACAATCCAATAAATCCCCTGGAAAATCTGGCTTTCGTAACACCATTCCGTTCAATTAGAATTTTCTTTTTCTTTTGAAGGCTTCTTGTACTCAAAACACATTGCAACAGAACAGTTACAGTAGAGTCGTTACTCAGTCGGACACTTCGCCAGTCCGACAGCCCGACACTCTGCGGGTCACTGCTGACTAAGCAGTTCTCATATCGCCACTGGCCGATACAAGCAGGCAAACAAAAATGGATGATTTTCTCGTTCGGAAAGTTGCTGTTTTGAAGAACGTGTCTTTGAGACTGGTGAAAAACGACTTGATGTATTATTGCCAATTTAATACAATAATTTACTTAATATTTTATTTCTGTTTACACATTCTTGATTAATATAATCAACGTATACCAGTTTTTTCAACTACTCACTATCTTACTAACTTTTGTAATTTGTTTTTATTAATAAATTCTCTATTTGTTTGGGAAATTCGTTATTTTCAATTGAACATCCAGTGGTCCGACCGATCTCTGTAATCTGACAGGGTCTCATATGTGTCGGTTCAGAGAGACTCTACTGTATTTCGCATCGTGAGGTATAGGTGTAAGCACGGTGCAAGGCATATTACGTTTTTTTTTTGTGTATCCTGCAGGCGGCAGAAAACAGAGGCACATGCCTATGTTAACTGATCAAGGTACCCGCAAATTAGCGTTGCTGTAGTATAATTTTTAGTCAATAAAAATAAATATTTTAACGAATTTTGATATTAAAATTACAATATTGGACTGCTAAGAAATTAGGAAATTAAAAATATTGCGCAATTTTCTCTACGAATATATGTTTAAGTCGCAACTCTAATAGCAAAAATATGCGGTTGGCTTTTNTTTCTCTACGAATATATGTTTAAGTCGCAACTCTAATAGCAAAAATATGCGGTTGGCTTTTGGCTGGAATGGTTGTTTATTTTGGTGGGTTGGAATACTACAATTTTGGCACAATGGAATCTATTAACAACAACATTGTTCCCCTGCTTTAGTATGAAGTACATCAGCAATACTTAAAAACTAACTCTATTGCGTCAGAAAATTCCGAAAAATATCCCAAGGGCAATATTGTTCGAAATTAAAATGTTTCGTTGATCGTTGCCAAAATATGTTAAATTAGTATGGATTTGTTGGTCATGAGATGAAAACGTACTGTTCGCGATTTGTATATGTCTACTTGTTTTGTCAAACTATTGCAACCATTATTATTTCACAAATATAAAATAATTGCTTCGAAGATAAATTTTTTTAAACTTTTTGTTGGTTATGTGCGTGTACAATGTTTTGAACGTAAAAGTTGTTGATCGGTATTTTTGTTATTTTGGGTAAACTTTGAGTAAGAAACCGTATAGAAATAAAAAAAAATTTTTCTTCTAACCAGTTAATTTTTACAATTTTATTTTCTTAAATTTTTACGTATTTTAGCACAGATTGTTATAAAAATAGATTGTCTATTGTTGGTTTCGTGTTCAAAAATAATATGAAAATATACTATTGGTAATTGGTAGGTATTAGTATGTTTAGCCAATGCCACGAACCATTGTCTTTTTGTTAGTAAAGTTGGACATACGTTGTTTTAAGATTAAAATTTGGGCAATATTTTATATAACCATGATAACTATAACGTATATTCCTTATTCTTTTCCAAGCAAAATTGAAAATTATTTTCACTGAAGGGGTTTTGTGGAAAATAAGCCGGCGTTGCCTAAAGAACGGCCCCGAAGAGCCATCGCTCGGGGCTCTGATGCTAGCGGTACCAAAATATGCCAAAAATATCTGAACGATAAAAATATTGTGTTATACACATAGAATTGTACAATATAACGCTTACTCTATATGAGGCCGCTGAATAGGTTACTTTCTCCTGTCTTCCTTTGATTTATTTATTTTTCAGAATTCGACAAACAGCATAGTCATGCGCAAGATCGCAATTATATGGGTGCAAAATCTCTAGTAACGCAGGAACAAATATTGATTGGTGAAACTGGGGAACGAGACAGTATCGAATGACATGAAAATTATTGAAGAATCCAAATTTGAAATTTAGAGGTTTAAAAGTAATTTTGTAGCATACAAATTCGCCAACGTAACGCATATTTTAATCATCAAAATCACGGCGAAAAAATGTATGAAACGACAAACTTTCAATTGTATTTATTTGCTTCACGCGCATTTGCCTCCGCAATATGTGAAAATTAACTACAAAAGTGGCAATTATAATGTTCGCTTGATATCATGCATGCCGGTGATTTATAAGTTTTTTTTCGTGAAACTTCAGTGTTTAGACGTCTTCGTTAACGTTGCCTAGGTGGCTTGTGTGTAAGAACAGACTTGATTTGAAATTTTGAACGGTTCACAGAAGATAAGCGGCGCCGGGTTCTGGAAGCGTGTGCTGTTAAAAAAACAAAACGGCGAGTTCTAGGAAATTAAAAAAAAAAAAAGTGCGGAAAATTAATATATGGCTAAGCCCGAGGCCTGAGCGTAGGAGGTTCTCTTCGGTTGGGAAACTTTGTTGGAAAATAACGAGCGAATCCGTGCGTGCTTGGTAAGCGCGGCTTCGACGATGCGCAGACTCTCGTGGGAGGACGGTGTCTGGCTCGCTCACAAGCAGAAGTCTCTTGCGACATCGAGGCGTGCTTTAGGCAAACGCGGAGTCAACGGGTCTGCTGTGAAGATCCGAATTAATTACCTACCGCGGGGGGAAAAAATATACGATGTAAAATAGGCAGGTTCCTCGCACACTTTAATTTACTTTTAATTAAGTTCGCCTAGGTGCGGGATGTTCCGCTATGTAGTCTGTATGGTATTTCACTGCGTACTTTGCACGAAGTTCTATTTCGTTTGAATTCGACCTCGACCGACTCAGGTCGGAATATATTTATTATTTTAGTGTAATTTTTATTAACAATACAGCAGCTGGCACATTTTCTCCACTCGAGCCTTGACACGATTTCACACACACAAACATATATATATATATAATCTAAATCCTTGGTGCAGAAAAAATATTAACATTTATTTTAGTTATTGAGAAAAGGGAGCAAATCTTTGAAGAACATTTAGCCCGCCAAGTCAATTGAACAGCCCGACGCTAATGACAAACACAGTAAATAACAATAATTGCCCTTAAGCACCTGCATGTCTGTCGCATACACATTAGAACTGCAGTTATGGTAAAGGAATCACATGCCTTTTTTTTTAAATATAAATTTTCGTTGCCAAACGTTATGACCGGAAGTTAGATGTCGAATCTTGGCGTGTCATAGAGGACTACGTCACATAACATTTGAAGCTTGTACTGCTTTAGTTATATCAGTATTTTCCTTCTTGGGATAAATGTAATTGAAATAATGAGGGAACCCTTGATTACGCTTATAGCCGAGAAATGAGTGACGGGAGAAAAAGAATTTGGNGTAATTGAAATAATGAGGGAACCCTTGATTACGCTTATAGCCGAGAAATGAGTGACGGGAGAAAAAGAATTTGGGTTTCGAAATATTTGTTAAAATTTCCTCTGTGCTATAAGTTTGGTTTTTGAAAATTTACTCTGGAAATAAAGTAATGGAGGAAATATGGCAAGGATCTCACCCACTTAAGTAACACTCCATTGTTTTTTAGCAAACAGTTCGCTGGGTTGATTCTTTTCAAATTTGCCGAACAGCCAGGTGACTCCGTTGGAAGCACGACTTAATGGGGAAGTTAATTAAGTGCATGTGACATGATGCGACTGCCAATATCATTAACCCAGGAGCACTCGTGTGACCGCTCTCTCTGATGATATCGTGGGCGCTACACCATGCAGCTGCACCATCCTGCGTTGGAGTGTTCGTGTTAAGTAATTAAGTACCTGTTGAATTCCTGCGTTCAACAGGCCGACGCGCAGATACACGTTTTGCATCGAGGGGGAAATCAATGCAGTTGTAATGCCCGGTGATTGATCTACTGGTAGATTAATATTCCGGAAAATGAATCCGCGAAGAATGCTGATATTGCCTGCATGAGAAGAGGCCATCCAAGTTTTGCCGAAAGTACGTCAGAAGTGAAGTGTTATGTAAGAGAAAATGATCTATTAGTTAAGTCGTCGATGTAAACTTCAGTCGGGTATTTTTTTTTTTTCTGCGTGACAAGGTTATGAAAGTAACGCTAAATGTGTTAGAGTCAACAAATAAATTTTGCTACGGAATACTTGCAAACAGATACATTTTAAAACTTTCTGCATAATATTTAAATTTATTTTCTTTATGACAATTTATGATCGCGTATTTTAGAACTAAGTGAAAACTGTACAAATTTTTACTAATTGATATAAGAAAGCAATTTATGATCAAGCAAATTTTGTTTGAAGTTATTAAAACACATACTGTCGCAGTTTTCATCTTCGCAAATGTAGCGAACGAGTTTGAAAATAACGCTTTCGGAATTTTCTAGTTCGTTATATTACTTTCATGCCATTTCTCAATACGAAATATTGCAACCACAACGGAATCCACGACTCCGCTTACTAAGATGTAAAACCAGAAAAATAAAATACGGCATTTTCATGCGCGAAAGTATATCTTAATGCTAATCAGCTTGTTTCCGCATAAGCAAGTGACTGATCATACAACGAGACTTCTCTGTAGTTTACAGAATGCCACCCTCACTTTACTGCTCAGGCTAGTTCTTCTAACTGGACCGCGAAAGGAATAAAATATACGGCGCCGTGTTATGTGCCATATAAAAATTTTCTGCGTTCCAAAACCGTACGGCTATTTTGCCTGTACGTGTGTTATGAACACGTAGCTTGAACTCTTGATTTACACATCTGTTTGCATAAACGCGAGCATTCCAAGTTTGTATTGCCCATGAAAGAGAGGTAATGCAACGAAGATACTCATAACTATACAGCATCATTTTTGAAAGCACACATGTTTGGAATAGTAAATATAGAGAAACATTGCGTCTGTGTTTGCTCACGTGATTTTACTCTTGGAAAATACTGTGCTTATGCCAGAAGCATGCACAGAAGACGAAAATCACTCTACCTTATCTTTAGTCTAAGGTTTCAAGAAATGAGATGCGTAATATCACGAGTGAACAGTATATAACTGGCTACATCAAACATGATTTTGCATCATAGAGCATTTTGAAAAGTAACGTTAGAAAATTAGAAAGTGAGCCAAAATAGTACGACAAACATATTGAAGAATTCTTAAATAAATAAAATGAAATTCTGTGAAGTTAGTTTATGAGATGTAAAAATGTAGTTTTGATGCGGTTTACAACCCGATACGTCATAATAAAGGATGGTTATTGCATGAATGCAACAGTTATTTACGATTGCTTGTTGCTAGAAATTACATACTTTCCTCCAGTGGCAACCACGTACACGGACATGCTAGGTGTCTCATGACCTCGTAAGGTGAATAAATTCCCCCCATCTTGTATTTACTTATTTGGGGCCGCGGTGGTGTAGTAGCTAGACTGCTCGCACTAGTGAAAATCGTGCCGGACGATGCCGTTGGTCGGCGGGTTTTCTCGGGTGTCTCTCGTTTCCCCTGTCCTTGCATTCCGGCGTTGGTACATACTCACCTCGTTTCACCCTTATCAGCTCTCAAGGCTTCGATATTAAAAGTTGTCTAAGTCTATCCAATCACACTCTCTTCACTTGGATGTACTCGTATTCCTCCAAATCTTAGTTTCCAGATTCAACATTGAAAACCCATACTAGTCATGGCATAGGGAATCTCTTAACAGTTATTTGGAAGTGCGACTTATTATTATTCTCTCTTTACTCGTTTCACATCTATAAGAGTAAGGAAAGGTTCGCTCATTATTCGATGTTTTTGTTCCAACAAGCAAAAATACCGATAAAACTGGGACTGTACAAACTTTAAAAATTCTGCTGAGCAGTCGCCTATGCCGTACCGAGCTTAGATTTTTAATGTCCGGTTATGAATTTTAATTACGAAAATTTGTAAAAAATTATTTAATATGGATGGGATTTCTGTACCTTAATCATTCAGGAGACCTCAGCTGGAGTTGAGGATCATATTCTGTTCGCGGTTTCTTCACGCTTTTTGAACGAAACATTTGAAAAACACCCTACAAATTAAGTGTTTGGTTGTTTCTTAAATATGTCAGGTTTCACAAGCTTTGTATACCTGTGTTACCATAAAAGTACCTAATTTTTAGGTACATTAAAATTTTACTTATATTCTATCTATAAATTACAATATTTCAAATATAATAATTGTAGTTGAAATATTTGTAATTTGTAGATAAATAATTAATAATATACATTATAAAACGTGTCTCTAAAAATTACCGACAAAACTCCGGGATTTAATTCCTTATGAAAAATTAAGTAGAAAATAGACAGGACACTTTGTACCTACATGCAATATTCAGGGAGGAATGCCCCTTGAAAATCAAATTTGAAAACAGTAATCTTCCGAAATATCGGAAACTAAGTGACATTAAATAACAATACTCCGAAAATGGTTTTCTGTTTTTGGTATCCCTTACCTACAGCAAACATGTGTTTATACCTTTCACGGTAATGAAAATAACAGGGGTGGCCACCCTCTTATTGTAAGCAACTGTTGTACAGTCGGGATGTTGTAATGTTTGATGCTCGCTTTTTGAGCAGGATCACTTACGTAAAAAATATGGTCCTCTTGTTGCAAGTGCGTAGTACCCGCCGTTTTCGTTCAAAGCACACATAAAATGTCGGTCCAGCATTACAGTCCCTAACACAGCCACACTACATACATGAGTCAATGGTTGGCTGATGGGTCCACTGCACAAGTGATGGTAGAAGACATTTAAACACTTACTGTAATCAACCTGTACCACTAATTTATAGACTTACATCACGTAAGTAGTAAGGTTATTGTATCAAAAAATGTTTCTCACGAAATGGATGTTTAATGTTCGAAACAGATAATGTGTTATACATTTCGACATAGGTCAGCAGCTAAGCATTAACTCAATTATGTAGTGTGGCCTACGTGATAGAGACTGTAAAGCTGGACCGAAGCTTCATGTGTGTTTAGAACGAAAACGGTGGGTCCTACGCACTTGCAACAAGAGGACCATATTTGTTACGTAAGTGACACTGCTCAATAGGCCAGCATCAAACATTACAACATCCCGAGAGTAAATAATTTGCATGCAATAAGATGGTGGCCACCCCTGTTATTTCCATTACTGTGGAACGTATAAACAAATGTTTACTGTAGGTTAAGGATACGAATAACAGAAAACAATGTTCGGAGTATTGTTATTTTATGTCACTTAGTTTCCGATATTTCAGAGGATTACTGTTTTAAAATTTGACTTTCAAGGGGTCATTCCTCCCTTAATATTGCAGGTTGATACAAAGTGTCCTTCATATTTTCTACTTCATTTTTCATAGTAAATCACACCCCCCCCCCTACCTTCCGGGAGTTTGTCGGTGATTTTTAGACACACGCTGTATATATAATATACCGGTATATAAAATATACATATTTTATATAAAAATATATAAAGTAAATAATTAATTATTAACATGAACAAAAACAAGGATTAATTACGTGTGTTGGTAACGCATAATAAAAAAGAGTCCTTATTCAAAATACCATTACATCGAGTGCGCACGAATCCAGTGCGTTGTCCCTTTGGATTTTTTTTTTCCTTCTAGATTTGGTAAAGCTTTGTTTGCATGAAGCGGAGGAATATCCTGGAAGTAGAGCTTGAGCAGTGCTTTAGAAGAGTTGGAAGTAACTGCAAACGGACTGTGCCAGCTAGACAGCAGGATCCATCGTTGTGGGTAGGAGAGCTATGTCTCGCAGTCACACGACACCTGCAGGCGTGCCTCGGGACCAGAGCGGCAAGCAAACATACAGCTTCGCCGGCGGGGACACGTTATATAATGCAAGTCTCTGTGAGATGCCGAGGGGTGGGGGGATATCTGACGCTCGGATAATTGGTATGCGCCCTNGTTATATAATGCAAGTCTCTGTGAGATGCCGAGGGGTGGGGGGATATCTGACGCTCGGATAATTGGTATGCGCCCTTGTCGCGCGCCGTGTCAATCATTCACCGGGAGGGGACCCTCGGGTTATATATACCTCATAACGCGAGGTCCCAATCCACATCGCCGTCGGGACTAAGCGCCAGAAATCCTTCCAAAACGACCTCCACGACCAGCATTCAAGTACTTTAGTTCCCGCGTAATATTTCAGATTTTAAAGCATTCCCCAGCAGCAGGTCGGAGGGCCGAATTATTGGTCAAATTGTATATGTATGCGAACGGATTGGTTCTTAAATGTGTCCTTCCAACGTGTATTGCTACTCTGTGCAGTCGATTCTGGCGTATACCTTGCTCCAAACAATATTACTGCTTAAACGGTACGAAGTAATATATGGNACTCTGTGCAGTCGATTCTGGCGTATACCTTGCTCCAAACAATATTACTGCTTAAACGGTACGAAGTAATATATGGGGTATTGTTTTAAAAACGTATCTACCAGATCATTACTAATGTGTACTCATATCATTATTTGATCCTCCAAATTTTTTGACAGAAAAAAGCGTCTGAATGAAAGCTAAAACTTAAATTGGGTTGTATTACAGATTCTATGCGAGTTCAGCCCGTGGCTGCTGTTTCCACAACAACATTGTTTCCAACATCCCTATCCCAAGGCACCGTTTGAGGTTATGTAAAGAAACGGTGCCAAGTTTTAAACGGATTGNATTGTTTCCAACATCCCTATCCCAAGGCACCGTTTGAGGTTATGTAAAGAAACGGTGCCAAGTTTTAAACGGATTGGTTACTTATATTGTAATTTGTGGTCTTATTATACCTTGGGTAGCTACTTATCGTGTACATGAAATACACTTATTGATTACGTCTTTCGTCTATCACGTTGGAAGACAGCTAACGTCTTTGAAACACTAAGTTTAAATGTTCTCGTTATTTTCTCAACCAAATTCCATCACGCTTGGCGTGTAAACAGTAACGTGGAATGTCAGTTAAAAGTTTAATACATGTCACCTGGTTTTTATAATAAAAGTTTTACCTTTAAATTATTATAAGCTATAGTTATCAAACTGCTAGACCTATTAAAATCAATTTTGTAAACTGAAATACCCCCTGCATACACTATATTATCTAAAGAATAGCTCTAATCGTCCTCAATTTTTTAGTATGGCGTTAAAATATAAAAGTTACTCATCAATCTGAAGAAATATTCTGCCAATTGTCCTCAAGTCTAGTGGAACATTCCTTATAATTAAGAGATTTTAAAAATTTAAATTTTTACTACCTTAACGTTTAAGATCAGATATGTCGGCAACTTGTACCCTGGTGAGGATAACTTTTTTCTGCTCTTAAGAGGACTACACTTTTTCACACCTCAATGACTCCACCGAAAACCAAACATTTCATAATTGTACGATTTAGTAAAATATTATGAACTTGTAAGCGTTGGTTAGTTTCTGTTTACCAGGCAATATAAAAACCATTTAAAATGTATTGTGTAAGTACATATATGATATATTTTGCATCAAAAATAATATAAAAGAAAACAAATACGTATGTAGGTTTTTTAAGGTGTAATATACACACATTTATATACGAAGAACATATATAAATATATATCTGTAATTATAACAGAAAAAACCTGCAATGACAAATTTATTGCGGCTGCAGGCTATTTACAAAACTAGTTGTGGACATTGTTTTACATGTATGTTAATTAAAATATGTTAAATTCATTGTATGAATTTTTTTAAGTGGAATATTAGAATACATATTTACTTAGAATAATAATAAATAAAGCGCATTACATGCTGCGTGTCAAGCTATGCGTTTATATCTACTATATACTGGTGTGCGGTGACTGTATGCATATACACACCATGAAACTTTTATAATGATGCAAATAAATCAAATATAAGTAGTCTTGATCGTAATGATTGCTGATTTCCTGGTGGCAGATGATGCTGATATACTTTATGCGTACAGATGATGGTTTATCGCGGGAAAATTTGACTTTTTGCTAGGATTCAACGTACTGTACACATGCCCGAAAGTTTTCTTTCCTTATTGGCTGTCATGCATGAATCAAGCTACCCAATTTCAGTGCACCAATGACGATTCTGATACTATAAGGCAGAAGGTTCGTGATTGGTCTGCAAACAACTTAGCCGAGTCAAAACCTTGTTCATTCAATCACGAAAGAATAAACTAATTCGTGTGGTATAGAAGATATATGTTGGCTCAGACAATTTTCGCGATTTTCCGTCGTATCTACTAATACGTAATGACATTTTCCACATTCTTCCGGCTATTGAAGCGATTTGGTTGGTTGTCACTATGGAACATATCCCACTTCTCTGTTGAATAGACGGCGGGAACAAAACTTCCTGCGTGTGGCTTCGCAGGAGAATATCGGAAACGAGGAGGCAAGATATTGGACTGTGCGTGTACTTCGTGACACGGGAATGGCTGCGCACACGTGAGGAAGTTGTGCTGGGTGTGCTGNAGATATTGGACTGTGCGTGTACTTCGTGACACGGGAATGGCTGCGCACACGTGAGGAAGTTGTGCTGGGTGTGCTATAGCTACCGCGACAAGTAGGCCTACCTAGCCGCGCAGAACTTGGCCAGCTTGTTGTCCCTCGGCGCGTCACGGTGACATCGCCGTTGTCAACTCCGGCAGCGAGCTCCGTGGCTGCGGAGCCGGGCGATTGTGACGTGCCTATCTGCAGCTCCCTTCCGCTCCTGGTAAATATTGTTGTTGGCAAACTTGCAAGTGTCACGAACTCACAGAATAGGCAAATGTGTAGAAGCGAAATGACGTGGCGGATCCTTTCAAATACGCTAACACTGACGCTCGTTGGCCGCGCGTAGCTGTCAAAAACGGGCCACTATTGGGTCTGATTGGCTATTGCACGCTATGGAATATTCGTTACTGGCCACGCTGCCGTTTGGCAATTTAATTTCAAGGAGCTGATTGGTCAACGACATTCTGCCATATTAGTGAAAGATGAGGACATTTTACTGGCGTGTGTGGTATGAGTCTTCAATACACTCCGCCATTTCACTCCTGCATTCTGAAGTGTTCTGAGACGAAGGCGGGGTAGCTGCACGAGACAGGCACAAGTGTAAATGCATTGATCAACACCTAGTAAACATTGTACAATCCAAACTGACTTCACAACACAAAATGTTCGTGTGTAGAGAGCACTCTGATCGCAAATTGAGGAGCACCACTTACCTGCACCGGTCCGGAGTCATTGGAATCAAGTGTTTTATCTCAGGCCGTCCGACAACACCACGAGTGCAGATGATAGCGCGTCTCCATTGCATGCGTTTCACAAAGTGTCTTTGCAATGCCTGGAAGTTGATGGCGAGCACCAGTTGAACAGTTAAGCGACTTTGAGCTTGGCCATATAGTAGGATTCCGAGAGGATGGCTGGAGGTTTCTCGGAACTGCCATTCACTTGGGACGTGACGTGTCAGTGGCCCATCGGTGATGGAGAAGATGGGTGACAGAGAATTCCCTACTAGTGTCACCTCGCTGCACAGATGAGCGCTTGTACAGAAGGACCATTCGGACCACCCTGACTGACAGAACAGCGACCGTATGTGCAATGAGAGCCAACGTGGCCCACCATGTGTCTGCACGAATAATAAACAATCGATTCTTGGAGATAGGTTTTTCGTTCTCAAGTTCCTACGAAACGTTTACTCCCGCCACCTTCTCATTGTCGTGAACGTCTCCGGTGGTGTCGGGAGAGAGAGTGTCAGAGAGACGAATGGAGAGCAGCAGCGTTCAGTAATGAGAGTCGTTCCTGCCTTGAAGCAAGTGACGGCCGAGTTCGCTTGCATGTGAGCGGAGCAACCCATCGTGACGTGCGGTGAGCAGAAGTACAATAGTGGGGCGGCGGCTTCTGTGCCCAAATAGCGGGGATATTCTTCTGGATGGCATTGCTGCTCTCAGGTCGTTGTGGTCCGGCATTGCATTTGCATTGTGGCCTGTATATCCACTGTCACCAACAGAGCTAGCTGACAGTGGCCCCTGTCATTGATACGTTGTACGCCACGGCAGCTGTACCTGGCAGCGCTACTTTTACCCAAATACATGAACTAATGGTAGACTCCTGAGGTGGTGGCTTGTGGAAGTCCCATTGTGTCGGCACGACTGTTACTCAGACGGTCAGTGTAAGGTCTCACAACATCCCACACTGAAAAAAAAAAAAACAGTTTTGTGGGGACCAAAAACAATTTGTTGGTGACCACAAAATACTTTTGTCAGTATAGGCATACCAAAAGATTTGTTTGTCATTCCAGTATTTAGTGGGAACTACAAAGTTACGTTCATCTAACAATAATCAAACACTAAATTCACAATCGTCACGAGTGGGACTCGAACCATTACCCTACCTTGCTCTAAATCGAAGCGTTGTATTCGGCATGTATATAACATAAACTTAATAAGTGGCATACACGACAAGGCCTGCACACTTCACCTCATAGAAAGTTAATTTTCTGGACTATTTTACGTATAACATTTACTTACGTGGAATAAAGGAATGATATAATCCGTTCATAAGTACTTTAGAATATCCCTCAAGAATTAGTTCGTAATCTCATGCAATGAACCGAACACACAGAAATACGGCGTTGTGGCCATGCAGAAGGTGGCCACTTCGAATATGCAAGAGCGCATGCGCAGAATATGATAGATGTAGTTTTGCATTCGCAGCATAATGTTTTACTATGGATAACATGAATGCTGTTGCTGTCAACTAAATATTTCGTGGCAGTCAATAAACGTTTTTTTTTTTTTTTTTTCAATAAACAAATATGTTAGTGAGCACTAAATTGTTTTGGTACTGGTCAATGTACGTGTTATTGGGCACCATAATCTGTTTCTTACCAACAAAAAAATTTCACCTTGGTAAGAATCAACCGAACAGTTTTTGTGGTCACTAGCAAATTTTTTTTTTTCTGTGCAGACATGCGTGGCTAGGCACTATTCATTTCATTGAGACGACAACAGTGCCATTACCCCAACACAGCAGGTGTCTCTAATACGACTGCACATGAGTGTATATTGCATCACTACCAACACTGTCAGTTAAAAGGCAACGTTCTATGAATCTACGAAAACATTTACCTACAACATAACTTGTTAACTATATTAGCAAATATTTTCTCCTGCGTGTGCGGAAGTTGAAAATTTATACTAAAACATCATGCAATTTGAACTGAAATTATTGATATCACTAATTACTCGATGAATAAGAGCATTGCCACCACTGCGATAACAGGGACGCACTCCAAACAAGACCTGCGTTCGATCCACGACGGATTCGAATACGAACCTTCAAACGTTTTAAACGGAGTAGAAATTGGCGGTTGCTGATGAGCTTTCAAGAGGAACTCCCTGGGACCGCGGTGGATGAGCGGTTAGACTGCTCGCCTCTCACCAAGGCGAACCGTGTTCGGTCCCCGGCAGGATCACTCCCGGATTCTCGCAAGTGGGAATCGTGCTGGACAATGCCACCGGTCGGCGGGTTTTCACGGGGATCTCCCGTTTCCCCCGCCCTTGCATTGCCGCGCTGCTCCATTCTCACCTCATTTCGCCCTCACCGGCTCTCAAGATCTCGTTGCTCAGAGCTGCCCATATCTCTCAACTCAACTCAACTCAACTAGGAACTCCCGTTTCTTGCACTATTCCGTGTTCTATCCAGTTGACTCTCATTCGACGCCATACTACGGGGATTACTACATCAGAGACCACTCTTCAGGGTGATTTCATCCCGGGGCTAACGCCAATCGAAGTGTATAATGGCACTTACGAATTTTTGAGATAGTCACGTTGAAGTATACAGAACATCAAATAAATACAGTGTATATGTCTGCTTGGCGAAAATTATCTTGTTCCTTTGCATTTCAAATCTGCGTCAACGATAACTGTTCCAAATATTGTTGTAAAAACTCCACCAATAAAAAAAAATATATTTGCACGAACGGCACCGTTAGTGCGTTATGAAGCTTCGCATGGGAATATTTACCTTTACCACAACCCATAAAAGATATTTTTCTTGTTAACTTCTCTTTGGGCTGCTCTTTCACCTGCAGGTCATTGAAGGGAAGTTTGTGCTTGCTTTAATGTTTATCAGGGGACGACCATATTGCAGCGAAGGTCGCGAGGGAAGAGGGTCTATTGTCGAAGCCCGTAAAGATAACACGAAACTTAGTTATTTATCAAGGATGCTCACCGGAGCACGTAGAACTACGCTCCACCTAATGAGGTGACGCCGTCTTTTGTTCCCGAGCGAAAATTAGTATTGGATGCGGCGATAACGGCGAGAAAGTAGAAGAAAAGCGAAATTCATCAAGAGCATAAAAAAAAAAAAAACGTACTAAACTAGGAATGACGTCGTATCTTTCGTTTAAAGTAATGAAATTTCCTTTGATTAAATAACCAAGTTAGTAATTTCATTTCGTAACAAGCAGGAGCAAATCACTAGTTCCAATAATGAATGTTTCATTATAAAGGAGTAAGCGCTCAAATGAAATTTTAATATGAGCCTTAATGCGTGTATTTATTTAGTAAAAATGATGAGTTTATTTTACAGAAAAGTTATGTAATTAAAATGCTAACAAAACGATGAAATTGCTTTCTTATAATTAATTCAAAAGCGTGTATCTCTCATGAGGAATTTTTAAATATTTTGGTACCTTAAAAGAACGTTTATTTTCTATAAAATAAAGGTACCCAATCTGTCAAGTGATAATACCAAATTTTTGCAATTTTAAGGAAAAACAGAGGGGAAATAAACGTAATATTAATAAACTATAAGTAAATTTCAAATGAGTGGACACACGATTTTTATTATAGCTTTTGGAAACGACGTAAGAACTCAAAGATGTCCATCATGACGGAGCCGTTTACCCAATATCTTACGAACACTCCGTAAATGTTACGAACATATACATATATATATAATGTGTCTTCAGATCTTAAAACATGTATACATGCAGTAGCATTTACGTATTGTTTAATAAGCTGTGATGTGAAACTAGTATCTCGGTCAGCTGCCATGAGGCATTTGGTAGGATTTTGGCCATTTTTTGAAATATAATCATGTTTTAATTTGTGTCTGGAAAAGCTTCCTGGTCCATTTCATGTTAGCGGCGGTGTTTTATTGCAATGCTGTGTCGCTCGTGCTGGCTTTCATTAATTCTTAGCGTTAATCGGGAGGTTCTCTACACCGGCTATGGACATCGTCACAGGCGTACAGTATAGGCGCATAATGTGTTTTGTGTGGAACAACAAAAAAAATCATGTCTTTCGAAAACATTTCAAGTGTTTTAAGGGCTTGATATATACGATGTAAAGTTTCGTTCAACCATCTGTTGTTAATATTCATGCAATGCTTAACATTGGACAACCATTGATACGTGTTTCATTTCTTGTTGTATTTTTTTATACATCCAAATATTTAATCGAAAGAAGTTGTGACTTCAATTTTTTTTGGGCAACCGAACTTGCATCGCTTATAGTGCAAGAACATTCAGATATTTATCGCTAAAGAGCTCTTTATTATCGATATATGTTTCGAAGTAATTTCACTTTAGACGTCAGCTCTGAAGTGCTTCTCTGGACGTCACGGGGCCACGGCGGCTGAGTGGTTAGACTGCTCGCCTCTCACCAAGGTGAAACGGGTTCAATCCCCGGCCGGTTCACTCCAGATTTTCGCAAGTGGGAATCGTTCCGGGTGATGCCACTGGTCGGCAGGTTTTCTCGAGGATCTCCCGTTTCCCCCCGCCCTTTCATTCAGGAGCTGGTCCATACTCATCTCACTTCACCCTCATCGGTTCTCGAGACCTCGATGTTAAGAGCCGCCCAAATCTCTGTACTCACTCACTCACACTCTGGACGTCATGATGGGGAAACGAATGATACAGATCTCTGAATCGTAGTTCTCGTCGTCTCTTGTAACCATCGCACTGAAGTAGCAAAGGGAATTTATCCAAGCAGCCGACCTACCGCTTCGGCGGTGAGTCGCGCCAATAAACTAATTACATTTTACCATTTAAATCAATCTTCTATTTCAGTGTTTACGTCAAACATTGTAGATAATTCTCTTAGACCAAAAAGTAGTCTTCGCGAAACTATAAATTGAATGCAAAAATTTGGAATAAAAAATCGCATATGTACTGAAGGTTACAGAATAGAAAATATATACCTACTCACATAAAACCTTTGGTTGTCAATTTATTGAAGAAAATAAAGCCACGTTGCTTCTGAGTTTATAACAATTTTACAATTGACCTAGCTACAGCAAATAACGCCAGAACGTGTACTCTGATTTCCGAAACGAATAGCATTATACCAGAATTTGACAAGCAGACCGAACATTCGGAAAGTCGTTCGAAATATTTAAATTTGACTACCGTTATCTAATAATCTGTTTTTAAGTTTAGCTACATTTTTTAAATTGTTATTAATATTAATGAATTTTTGCTTTAGTAATTCTAACAATCTCTTTTGTTATATGTATGTGGTTGGCCTTTTTTTGATATCATACACACGTATATAGTTTGATGTAACAATTGCATTACTAAGGATTTTAAAAAAAGTTTTAACAAACGTATATCAAAACCCACAGGCACTGCGACAACATTTAAATCAAATATAATCGGATGGGATGCAAAGTAATCTACAATTAAGTGGGATTTAAAACTTTTTGTCCGAAACGTGGCAGTAGGTAGGTATAGTCCATTCACGGTTACTTCCTATTTTTTTGACGCCCTGCTAAAGTTATACTTCCCGTATACTCCTCCGACTCACGCAAACATAGTCTAGAAAATTACATCAAAGGGACAACGCACATCATTCGTGCGCACTCGGTTACATTACATGGTAACTATTTATTACTAGGGATTACCAACACACTTATTTTCTCTGTGGTTTTTATTTATATTAATTATGAATGTAATATTAGAATTTATAGATAAAATATAATTCACGGTTCAATCCGACCAAACACAGCCATTTTTATGTTAACATGAGTATAAAACGCTTGTAATACATGGCATATTAAGGAAACAACCACACGCATCATATATGGCGTGATTTTTCAAATGTTTGATTAAAATGGGCGAATAAAACGCCAATAGACTATAGCAGGGCTTAACATCATGTCGGCAGCAAGGTCATTAGAGACGAAGAAAGCTGCTCAGAGGAGCAGGAACGGGGAAGGATTCCAGAATTTCCCCAGGGTAATTTCGGAAAATCACGGCCAACCGAAGTCAGAATAACCGGACCGGGACTCGAACCCAGGCCCACCCAAATGCGAGTTCAAAGTTTAACCACCGCGCTACCTCGGAGTGCAAATTTTTTTTTTTGCGGGCCGACAGGGCATCTGGTTCAGCTTAGCATACTTCCCGAAATGGATAAGTAGGGATGGTTTTAAATTTGCGAAAATTGTTCGAGGCAACATATCTTCGGTAACACTGTAGCTGGTTTATCCTTTTATGATCGGATGACCAAAGGTTTTGACTCGGCTAAGTTATTTGCAGGCCGTTCAAAAAGGTTCTGCTTTACCGTATCAGAATCCTCGTTGGCCCACTTAAATGGGATGGTAACTTTATACGTGCATGATGGCCGATAGTAAAAGAAAACCGTCCGGAATATGTACAGTACGTTGAATCCTAGCAAACAGTCAACTATTCCCGCGATAAACCATCATCTCTATGTATGTATAAGGTATGGTTTATCTTCGTTTTATCACTCTTGCGGTCGTTCGCATGAAATAATAACTTTTTTTTATTCTTACCAGTTACTTGTTGCAAAGTAATGAAGGCAGTGAAGCTACAAGTTTAGAAAGTTTGGAAGTCTTTTATCTGTGCTCTGTCACGTCAAAAATATTCATACGACCTCTGAAAGAGAAGGCGTATAGATAAAACTGTTAAATCTGATTTGGNTTTTTAAAAAAAAAAAAAAAAATATATATATATATATATATATATATATATATTGCAAATTATGTCTAAGCGATTGTCAGACTTGTAACATTCGTTAAACTTTAATTGCTTCTGGTCCAGTTATGATTCAGTTATTTTTAGTCTGTATTTAGCGCTGTAGAAATATGCATTTCGTTAACTCAGCATGTGAACGAAGCTACTGATATCCTGAAGACTTATGCGGTATTTAAAAAAAGGGACAAATCGAATAGAAAGTTAATTCACGTTGTGTGTTCACGTCTGAGGTGAGAAAACATTAATATTTCGCCCCAAACTGGATTAAATCTGACAGTAAAATTTTTTGTGCAGGCAGTAAGCTTTTCACTGAATGGGATCGGCGCAAAACAAACATTGGGTGACTGTGCAAAATAAACGCTTTGAAAAATCAAAGGTAATTTCTTCCTTCTTACAGATCTTGAAGTGCGCCGGAAATACCCGCGGCGTTTCACGTGCAACTTCCCCTAGAATCCCACGTGCTCAGAGCGAAATATTCCTGAAGTTGTGCCCACAGTATAATAAGTTATGTAGCATGTTTTTGTGTAGAATGTTCAGTGAGTATTAAAGTCCATTCACGGTTCCGTCACACTTTTCTGAAGCCCTGCGAAAGTTATACTTTCAGGATATCCCTCCGCCTCATGCGCACACACCTTAACTAAATATAGAAAAATTACAGCAAAGAGGCATTGCACCGTATTTATGCGCACTCAGCAAAGCAATATTTTGCATAAGAACTATTTCTTGCTAGGCATTAGCAACGCTCCTATTTTCTCACTGCATTTATTCATATTAATTATAAGCGAAATATTATAATTTAGAGATAGCATATAAATAAAATTTCAATTCAACCATAAATAAAGTACTTTTATGTTAACACAAGTATAAAACGCTTGCGGTACATGGCATATTTAGAAAAAAAACCATACAAGACTTACATAGGGTGATTTTTCAAACGTTTTATTAAAAAACTGTGAAGAAATAGCGAATTGACTATAGTTATTGTATATATTATCTTGCATAATAATTTTTACCAGTGCCTTAGGGTAGTCAGTTTAATTATGTATATAAAACTTAAGTTATATTTAAAAAAATTATTTCCAAATATTTTACAATACAATATGATTAGGGCCACCTGTTTGTCGCAAAAATATTCACACGCAGGATATACTTCAACTTTGTACTTGCACACTTGCCAATTTCCTTTGTCCATTGGTCACGTACCTACGGGAGAAGACATTTTATACCCGACTGGGCCAATCAGACTTCAGTTACTTCGACACTGAACGTCCGTGAATTACTAACAGAGAGGTAAGACGCGTGAAAGTTGATATCCTCCAACCACAAAATTGTTTCTGAACTAATGTGTTTTGCAGTACAACTAGTCCTCAAATAACAAGTGGCTCTAAATATGATACTCGCTGTGTTAGTCCTGATTGGAAAAAATAAACCGTAACTAAATATTTATTACCCGAATCGAAATTATATTATTAGTCGTATTACCACGAACTATAAACTCCAACAATTGTACTAAATATGTACCGTTGTAAAAGTCACGCGTGAACTCACATCTGCTCCACTCAGGCGCCTAAGTGGATCACAGACCTAGCTTCACTTGTTCGAGAGCACCACATCCATTTTCAGCAGTCGCCTCGGCCACATGGGTCATCGTCTCCGCATCGTCAATAACCGTCCGAGGTCACAGACTCGTCAGGACCACTCGCGCTAAACACCGCAATCCACATCTCTTTTCAAAACTCCCCTCGGCGTGGTAAGGGAGTGAATTTATACTTGCGATGGTCCTTTCCACATTATTTCACCCTTGGGTGCGCCATGAGATGACCTGATTCAGCACCGATACATTCCTTAATATTGCAGGGGCCACGGTGGTGTGGTGGCTAGACTACTCGCCTCTCACCAAGGCGCCCTCAGGATTCTCGCACGTGGGAATCGTGCCGGACGATGCCACTGATCAGTGGGTTTTCTCGGGGATATTCCGTTTACCCCACCCTTGCATTCCGGTTTTGCTCGATACTCGCCCCTCTTCGCTCACTTAATACTGGAGACAATTCCCGACCTTCTGAAAGGTGTAGTCGATGGCAGGCGTCAGCTGCCCGTAAAATATACACGCCCCCCTCCGCTTTACGTCACCACAGGCTGGATTTGTCACGCCGCAGTTACATGAGTAACCGGTGTTGGCAGAAGATCTAGAAAGAGGAGGGAGGGAGTAGGAGCAGACCACTACACGCAATAATACTTTTACCGGAAATGGGACACTCCCCAGTCAGGAATTGGCGCCTTCACATCTGAGTCAGCTCACACACTAATGCACAATACAAACACGTAGCGCGTGTAAGTAAAAATTAGGTTACATCGAACGATTTTTATAATAATAAATTGCCCCACGTAACCAGTTCTTTACTTGTTGTTTAACTATAGCTGACAAGGTTTTTATTTTTACAGACATTAAAAAAAAAGATGTAAAACATTTGTGTGTACAATTCCTCATTTCATAGGCTGTTCACAGTAAAGTGAGCATTTTTGAGGCCCTAGTTACTTTTCCTTTTCAGCCATTTTTTTTATCCTCTAACCGCCTTTTTAATATAAATAGTGTCATGTAAGTAATAAACACAGCGTGTATATTTCACCGCACTCGGAAGTCAACGTCTAAGGATAAAATAAAATACATTTATTGATTATTATTCTAAACGAGAGGCCTTTCAAAAGTACTCACTTTAAGGTGGATAGACTATACTTGTGTTTTACATGTTGGTGCACAGCAAAAAGCCAAAGGCAGGGCAGCCCAGTGTTATATACGCAGAAGTCTGGAAAGCCACCTACTTGTAAAACTAGACCGGTGGCCTCCGAAATGAGGACGGGAATACAGTTGGGAGAAACTACCGCCCGGGGCCGCCAGGCGGCGTTGAGATCGCGACCGCATACGAAAAGAAGTAATACTGTTCCCACGCAAAATAAAGTAAATAAAATAAAAATTACCGATCCAGTTGGATTCACCACTTTGCTAACGTAGAAGTTAAAAATTTCTAATTTTTTCCCCCTTAAAAAATAAATTGTCATATGCGTTTTTTTATGTCGTAATCAGCTCCAAAATGGCGTAGAACACGCATTTTGGAAATGAAATAAGGTTCCGACAGGAATACCGTGCAAACAACAAAATCTTGCCATTGTAGTTAATAGGATTACTGTCTTTTGAACAGTTATATCAAAGACATTTAATTTAGAAACTAATGCTTTAAAGGTAAAATGAATATTTAAATATAACGAAATTTAGTTTAAATTTTAAATTAATTACATCTGCTATAATAATTTCCGTAAAACATTCCGTGACTAAAAGTGTTGGCTTTATCTTCATATTTTCACGAAAGTTCACGTTCCTCGCCAAAATACTGTGAAAAACTGCTTTTTTATTATTTTTCACTACAGGTAATTAACTTAATGTGTTTATATATTCTAATAACAGCCCAGAATACTTCCAAAGTTTAAAATATATTTAAAATATATCAAACCATTGACAGGAAAGGTAATACGTGTCTTAATGAGGGAACTAAAGGGTTAAATTTATTTAATAAACGAATGTCATTCAGTTTTACGAATACAAAATTTCCCAGAAATACAAATAGTTTTTCGTTATTTTAGATATTTTCTCATTTGCAGTATAACTGGCGTGTTAGAAATTACTAACAGTTTTTGTAATAAAAATTTCCACGCAAATTGAAAGACTGGATTATATGGAAATATGTTAAAGTTTGATGCGTGATAACTTGAAATATATTTCACATGCGCTTCAATGAGCACTTCTGTTCTAATATTTAATAATGCAAGTGATTTCTTAATAACAGGTTCGAATGGTAACAGCTTCACTTGAGTTAATAATTCAAAAGTCCAAAAAAACTAATTGATTATACTTTATTTTATGGTCTGCGACTAATTAATTGTTTCACTCAATAAATGTTTTGAAGTTCAGGTAGTTTCTCGAAAATGTGTATTCCTGTCAAGCATTGGAAACCACTTATTAATTTGTTATTGCACCACTACAATTCGAGCTTATGGCATCTTTACAGTTATTTCAAACTTTACTGAAGCTCTGCTGAAGTTCTACTTTCAGGCTACTCATCCGCCTCATCCCAACAAGACTTAACTAAGTCTAGAAAGTTACACCAAAAATGACAACGCGCCGCATTTGTGCGCACTCAATTTAATAATATTTTGCGTGAGAACGTTTTCTCGTACGGAATTACAACACTCATTTTTCCTCTGTTTTTATTCATTTTCATTATAAATAATAAATTACAATTAATAAACAAAATAAATTTTGCGTTAACTTAAAACAAATAATATATTTAGGAAACTAACGAACACGTCATACATGGAGTGATTTTTCAAAAAAGTTTGATTTAAAAAGTGCGAAGATATTGCGGGGTAGATCGCAATAAGAACAACCCACCCGTGCAACACGTACTCTGAAATCTAACCAAGACAGCACAGAAAATTCTTGCCGTGTTTATCTGCAGAGAGGAGAGGACATCGTCCGGATGCAGACGAGTCAAAAGTAGAGGTCTTTTTCCCTGCAGAAGAAAGGTAAGGTGTGGGTCACAGGTGTGTTGTTTCGCCACAGTTTTGACGCCCCCGGGATGGGAGGGAGGTCGCGGATAGTGAAGGGAAGTAGGATAGGAAGGGGTTGTGATTGCGGAGGGGCGGCAAGAGGAGCGGTGGCCGCTGAAACTTGACCAAGAAGAAAGACCCCCGCACGCCGCTCGGGGCCACGGGGTCTGTCGAATCATCGATCGCTCTCGCTGATATTGGCCAGCGCACATCCAGCCTCTGAAGGCGATGGTTGTGTATGAACGTACACTCCCTGTGTTTGTGGACCCCAACTGCACGCCTGCCCTTTCACTGCTGTTTGTGGGGGGGGGGGGGNNNNGGGGGGGGGGGGTTTATTTGTTCCACCATGGCTTTGTTTTCAGAGCAGATATTCGAAAACGAGAACTGCCATACCTTAAAAAAATATCTGTTAATCTCACAATACGTTGCTATAGTTGTTTTTGTTGTATCTGAAACGGTAATTAATATTATTAGCTTTTTATTTATAATTTTTTAGTCTCACATGAGATAATACAAACTTAAATCAATCAATTACGGTATTTGGAGTTCTGCAAAGTAGTTCTGTGTGTATTAAGATTTGAATCTAATCATTAAGTTATAAATATATATAAATATAGACTAAATGGTAATGATACCACCACTTTAAGATACTTGCTCCCGTGGTCGTTTGTACATAAACAAAATCTCTTGCAAAGAAAATTTCGTGCATCCTTTATACGTATATGCTACTACTATTTTCAAATTATGTTTCCAACAAATGCATTTCTTTCTTTAGGGTTGCGTAGGTTTTGGCTCAGAAAGTCTACACCGTAATTTTAAAAAAAATATGGTTTTTTTTTCTTTAGAATTTGCTTATTTTTTTACTAAAACGCGTTACAAAATTGACTTAAGGGAACTGAATATCGGTACGCACCGTAAAAAGTAACGGTACTGCAAAATAAAGGAGACATTAAAAGTTCTCGTAGAAAATCTCGTGAAAATGTTTGCATTATTGAAACAAAAAAAAAAAAAGTAAATGCCATGGCAATGATAAATTCGCTCAACTAATGCAACTGATGGTAAATAGAAAATCAGCAACTTGAGAAGAAGCTGTGTTTTCGTAAGCAGTAAACATTTTGGTAGGAACATGTACCCTTTAAGCTCACTTCCTTGGTATTAATATAACCTATCCGTTGGAAAAATTTTAAAAACTTGGCAGATGTTCGTATTTTTGTCATTCTTGCAGTCTTTTTATGAAATACACTTACGCTGCTCTAACTGAATACGCATGGAAACCAAAGTTTATCTCAGGACCAATTGCTAAATAACAATTTCTTTCTAAGAATTTGCATTCTGCTCCCAAATTTGCGTGCATGTATCTTTATCTCTTTCAATTTGCAGTATCAGCTGAAAACAATTATTAATAAAAAATAACCGATTTAAATAACTTTTTATATAGACCTATTTGCAAATGTTAGACGAACCACAATATAGTTCTAGTAAGTTACGTGTAAATGCATTTGCTTACAAAGCAAGGAGGTTGGCTTTTCGTTTTCTTTCATCATAATGTTTTATTATTCCAAGAACGTTAAAATTTTTGGGACAAAATAACGAGTCAGATATTATTAAGTATGGAGTTTTTCATATATTTCCGGCTGTTACTGAATGGCATAACTAGTACAAAGTGTTCCGATAGTTTGCATTTTTTCAGCATTTTGAAAGTACGCCTATATTTAGGCAATCTCCTTTTCGTTTATTATAAATTCAATACAGACAGTCGGTCGAAAAATAAACTCCTAGTTTTAATAAACACTGAATATCTTGAATCAAATATTAATTCATCCATGTTATGCCATACGTTTGTAGTGTAAAGCTTAAATTAGGGAAAAATTGTCATCGTTAAGTCTTAAAACATGATAAATCAGTATTACTCTTCGAGAAATCTGCAATTTTCTCATGAACTACACAGTAAAGTAAGCATTTTGAAATCAACCTTCGAAAAAAATCACTACCCATAACTACTGTATGTATATATTGCAGTACACACTGGCACGTGGGCTTACTCTGTTAAGTTGGTAGCGAAGAAATAAAAATAGTCCTGAGACCCAGTATTGTATTTGGAGCGTTATGTTTAAATTTGTGTCCAGTGAGTTAAGTGTTTCTTGTTTTATTCGCATAGTAGTAATAATTTGCATATAATTAACACATTAACATATAGAGAAATTTCACGATTACGCTTGGATGGTGTATGAATAAAGTGACCAGGCTCATGTCAGTATTAAATTTACATATGCTGGAAGAATACAATGAAATCAGAGCATTAGATACTATGCAGGGCCCTTAACAGTACTCAGTTTACCGTGAGGTCCATAAGCAAAATATACTGTATATAGCGTCATATAGTAATGCAGCAAAAGTAATGGCATACAAGGTCTAGTATCGTGTAGGTCAGTGTTTCTTAACCTGGGGTCCGCGGACCCCTGGGGGTCCGCGAGTATATGTATGGGGGGTCCGCAGTCTCATCTCTGGACCATTTAACAATAATAAATAAATGCCACCAAGAGTCTCGTAATCGCTACGCTTACTTAGCACAACGAACGTGCTGTTTTTTTTTAATTTAGGGGGTCCTTGAAAATTGTGCTTGATTTCCTAGGGAACCGTGGCTTAAAAAGGTTAGGAAACGCTGGTGTAGGTCCTCCTCTACCCCAGCAAAGTTGAGCAACTAGTCGTGGCACCGATTCCTCAAGCGTACGAAACACCTGTGGAGGTATGTTGACCCATGCTGTTCCGAGTAGCTACACACAGCTGCGCCTGCTATTTATTGGCGCTGGATCTCGGGTGCGAATGGACATCCCCACCACGTCCCACATATGCTCGATGGGGTTCATATCGGGTGAACGAGGTGGCCTCAGCAGTAGTTGAAACCCTCCAAAATGCCCCTCGGACCAATTCTTACCAGCTTGGGCTGATGACACGGTGCGTAATCCCGCTGGAACATCTCATCGTTTTGATGAAGGGGGGAGGGAACGTGAAGGCCACGAAGAGCTGCAATTCAATGCCACGAACGGCACACACACTCACGCGATGTCAGAGCGCAGATAAAAGGCTGGTGGCGCCAGACTAGTACATTTACATATTTCTATCGTACGTCTTCTGGCATGTTAGTCCAAGTGTGTTATTTGCACAGATATTCATACACGTACAAAAAATTATTGTTTATTAAATTCCACGTTTCTAACGAAAAAATAAAGGATAGTTGGAGCTCTATCGTACAATTAAAGAATACATATTTAAATTTAAGTGAACATTAGTCCAATACTCCGATATACAGGATTTGAATCCAAGGCTCATCATGCCATAAGTGGACGCTGCTGCCAATTCTCACCCATGCAGTTTGACTATACCTGAGCTATAGTATCTACAAAAATTCAAGTATTATGAAATGAGACTTTCTTGAATAATATTTCAAGCCGTTCACCGATCGATCGGATGAAAACTACATAAGTTACTTCAACTTTTTTTATATGTAACTTAAAACCAAAATTTTGAGAATTTTCATTATTTTGTCATTGCACGAAAAACCAAAACGGTTTGACAATTTTCTTTGTCAGACGTATTCTTTTCAACTCGCCAACGCCAAATTCAAAGGCACTAACTAACTCATATCGATAACTGTATTTTAGTTTTTTATGTAAAACTGTTTGGTGTGAATTTTGTGTTAAACGTATTGTAGTACTGGTGGACACTAGTAGATCCCCAAAAACTATTTTCACATCTCTAAAACTGCAATATGGAAGGTAAATAAGGCATCCATGATTTTTTTTATATGTCCATATCATTGCGCTTTTTCCACTTCTCCACTACATGGAACACATCATTTTAAGACTTCAATATGACTGATAACTACTGAAGAAATACGCAACATGCTTTCAAGGGAAGATAATTTATCTGCATTTAGAGCGATGCATTACGTAGCGTTTCTATCTGCCTGATAAACGTTGGAATTTGGTGAAGCGGGCTTAAAACGCAGTCCTAGTGAGAGAATAATAAAAAGCTAATTCCAAAACAAAACTCCTATTACACATAGAGGCCGCGCTGTGACGAAACAAATTATGGACCATAATGAAAGCAACGACCCTTCCACTCTCATACTTTTCCTTCANGAGGCCGCGCTGTGACGAAACAAATTATGGACCATAATGAAAGCAACGACCCTTCCACTCTCATACTTTTCCTTCCTTCAACTCCCCCTTTTTTAGGTCACCTCCTCTATCTGGTTAAACCCACATTTATTACTATTTTAAAAAAAATNTTCCTTCAACTCCCCCTTTTTTAGGTCACCTCCTCTATCTGGTTAAACCCACATTTATTACTATTTTAAAAAAAATATCAGTGTGCCAGATGACAGAGAGGAGCGTTTTGTGCCTGCAGGTTTCTCTCTTTTTTTTTTATAACGCACTTGGAGTCGCAGCACAAAGCTTTCATTCTGTACGGCTCTCGTGACGTCATCCACAGGGACAAGTATGGGTAAATAAACGGCCGCGCACGCTCTTCTGGCTTGACTGCGGCAAAGCCAGACCAGACCTCACGTGTGGCCTCGTCCAAACACATACATCATATGGCCGAGAGTAAACAAATACTAGGCAGATAAATAAAAAAATTATAGCGGTGCGCACGCACGAATACACACACACACGCGTACATTGAGTGTGTATCTCTATAAATACCACCTGATACTTCAAAAGCAATTTTAAAAAAAAATGTGAACAGTGCGGGGTCAACGACCAAATTTCGTAAATATAGACTGTGCACTTCAACACTGCTCGCTTCTCTACTCGTTACTTCGTGAAATGGTTTCTTTATTCGATGTGCCATATATGTATGATTTTCGTGGTTTTAATCGGAATGTCTTGTCCAGAAAATTACTTCCCGTTTTAACCTCACGCTAGGGAAATGTTCAGATATTTTGACGCAGTAAAATGTTTATATCTTATTATATTCGGAAGCAACAGTTGCACGGACAAAACATTTACGTTCCTTTTTCCTCTCAGTGCTTGAAGTTGTTTTTTTGCAATCGTTCAATGAAACAAAACCTACTTACAGTTGATGACGAAAGTATTTGAACTCCTGCTGTGCAATACAGTAATATCATACATTAATTTACGTTTTGTAAAAAAAAATTAAAATTTCTTGTATTCCATTAACAATTTCTACACATCGATGAGGGCAAGCAAACTTACGGTATATAAAAAATTAAAAATTGCAGTATCCAACGCAACATAATTAGTCGGACACAGTTTCTCATCCTGCTTTTTTTTTTATCCCCGGAGGACAGTTTCTTCGAAAGTATATAGTTCGAGCCACGTCATATTGACTTTGCTGTCGTTAAAACAACATTATGAGGCAAAAGGGAAAGGATACGACATTTAATCAAATTCAGTTATTGGTATGTCATCACGAGATAGAAAAATCATTAGAAACATTGCCGATATGCTGCTAATGAAGAGAAGTACAGTGATCGATATCATCCATAGATATAAAAATGAAAACAGGATATAACTCAAACAATACACTCGCCGTCCGAAAATCCTCTCAGTGAGAGAAGAATCAATGATTGTGAGACAAATAAATATGAATCCTTGGATAAGTGGTCCTAAGTTGGCTACTGAAGGTCAATCGGCCACTGCTAAGAACTTCTATGCCCAAACAATTATGAGGACTTGAAAAAAAAAAACTGCTAGAATAGTAGGGTCGTGCGAAAGAAGACTTTGCTTAAGAAAAAGGTGGAAAACAATTTAAGTTCGGAAAAGAGCATCAATATAAATAAGAACTTTGGTGGGAAATCATTTATTTTGCAGGTAAGAGTAAATTCAAAGTGCATTGTTCAGATTGTAGGCAAATAGTAAGGAGAAAACCAAACCAAGAGCTGACAACCAACAATTGGAGGGGGACTGTAAATAACGGCGATGGACATACAACGGTATGGGGCTGTGTCAGTTTCTGGTGTGGGTGAGCTCGTTTCCACTGACGACATCTTAAAGAAGGAAGACTAACTACATCTTCTTAGCCAAAATGTAAGAAAAAGTGCAGAAAAACTTGGGACTGCAGAGAAGCATATCTTTTACCAAGGCAACGACCCTAAGCTATATATTGTTCAATTGTATGTGCTCTAAAACTGCCCTAAAGTGCTCCATCCTCCACCACNGGCAACGACCCTAAGCTATATATTGTTCAATTGTATGTGCTCTAAAACTGCCCTAAAGTGCTCCATCCTCCACCACAAAGTCCAGATATAAATCTAATCGCACATTTATGGGCTGAGCTTGACATGGTTCAATGTAGACCTATAAATTACAAAGGAGAACCTAAAACGAGACTTCCTCGAAGAATGTAACAAAATCTCGAGAAAAAAAAATCGAAAAATTTAATGCATATCACGCTACGATGTTTGAAGCAGGTTATAAAATGTAACGGTGGACCAACCAGTTATTAACTTTCACGNTAATGCATATCACGCTACGATGTTTGAAGCAGGTTATAAAATGTAACGGTGGACCAACCAGTTATTAACTTTCACGTGTTTCAGTGAACTTTATTTCAATTGGCATGTGTCCGGATATTTTAGATTTGTTGACAATTATTGTTATTTGTTTTCAGATAGCGATACTAGAGGAAATGCTAAGTAATGAATTTTTTTTAATGACTGTTTGCGTGTAGGAGCACGAACTGTTACTGGAATATAAGAAATGTTTACTTATTTACAAAATGTAAATGAAAATGTGAGACAGTATTAAATACCAAGTGTCCGACTATTTTCGTTTTTACCCGTATATTCTTACGAGGTGTTAAGCAATAGCTGACCTTGAAAACAGCACATTTTAGTATTTTTTATATTATATGAGAAAACATTTCCGTAAATTCATAATTACAAATATTATATAGTGTTCATTAAAACACTATTTCCAGTTATTTCATCCATAATTGGCATATTTATAATATAAATACTACCAGTTCCAGCTTGATTATAGAACCCTTATAAAATAACATTTTGCTTCACAAATTCCGGAATTTTTTTTAATGTTATCAGTGTTTTATAAAAAGAACTCTGCCAGGGAAACATGATTTATTTTGTATAAATTACGTGTAAAAAGTTAGAAATAGGGTTTAGTTTACTAGGAGTTTTTAATTTTTAAATGCAATGAATTTCTGATTCTCCACACTCAAACAGACATTCTTATCTCTTTAGAATGGCCATTAATTGCAATTTTCGTTAATTTGTCCGTTGCGTTAGTGATGATAGAAAATGGCAATCCAGCAAATACCAAATGTTAGATAATGCGTGAAGTGTTCGGGATGTATATTTCTGCGAATAAACTTGTATCTGGTTATAGAATTATTTTTTGGCGACCGGTCGATAGTCGGAACTCATCTTGGTCTTGATGCACCCAATAATTGGTGTCATGTTAGTGTTGTTGAATTTAATTGAACAACCCCAGTCTTATTCTTAAGCCTCCAGGCAATAATCTTGACAGTTAAAATTAAGTGAGCAGTTTGTGCGTCACGAGCTTTAAGCGCTTGGGGCTCTGAAATTCACACTGTTCGACGCAGTTAAATTGGGAAATTACTATTACTTACTTCCATTAGAAGCACACGATTTTATCCTCAGTGTTTCACGTCTGACGATTCTTCACATTCCAAACCATTGAGATGCATCGGTTTTGCAGCTTCCCAAATGCAATGAAGAAGCAATTGGTTTTATGCCAACATTTACATCAGAGTTCTTTGTGGAATAGAGACACTTAATTACTTGACTATGGCCCCTCTAATCATTTTCATTCTCTGTGGACTAGGTTATCCATTGTTTATTGCGTAAGAATTTATTTTCTCTTCCAGTTGTCCTGTAAGGCGATAATAAACTAAGCGGCCCAGTCATAAAAGTAACAAGCGAACACAAATACGTAATGTTTATCATATCCCTCATTTAATGACCAAATAATTTATTCGTACAAACAATAATCGCAGTCTGATTGTTCGTAAGCATTTATCACTGCCATAAAAATTCATTTTATATTTCGGATGTGCTATAGCGCCTATTCTGCATGTAATAGGCACTGCTCACGAAGTTTCGACCAGTAACACATATAACAGACCGTATCATAAAATAAATCATCTCGAAAAAAAACTTGTTCTTCATAGACATTGTTATTCTATTATTCGACGAAGCTCAAGATGAATGTGAAGGGGGGAGGGGGGCAAAACCCACCATCGTCAGTCATCTAATGTCTTATAATTTGTTCCGTGAATTTAATTTTTTTCTAAAAATAATTGTCATTTTTTTTTGTTTAAATGGTAGATATAATCTGTCATGGTGGACAAGGGTCAAGTTAAAGGCCGCATGATGCCATCCAAGATGTCAATTATGGTGTCCTGTTCCTGATATTTCGAGTGGGGTCAATGGGTTTTCTCCGAGTATTCTCTAATTTTATATTTAAAAAAAGAGGTTTATCTCTTAATCCCATTTTCATATATCTTAATGTTTTATAATAAATGTGAGTTTTTTGGTATTTGCATGTTTTCCATTAATCATGGCCATTACTCGCGTGAATGGAGTACGTGGGTTGTCTCGGATTGCTCTCATATTTGCACATTAAACATGTATTGTATAAGATCTGTTCTCTGCAAGGGATGCGAGGCTGGCAGGCATGAATCTAAAAGTATAAATGAAAATCTCGGCAGGAGTCAGTCAGCAGGAGTCAGTAAGCAAGAGTCAATCTGCAGGCGTCGATGTTTGAGAGTTGTTGAGGATTGTTGAGGATTGCAGAGGATTTTTAAGGATTGCAGAGGGTTGGTGAGGATATTCTGTATGGAGTGATGGCATTATGTGCCTATGTAACAATGTTTTCATGGTGGTATTATTGTCAAGGGTTTGGTTCAATTTTTTTTTTTTCGTAGGAATGGATGGTTAGAATGTTCTAATAATATGACATTAGGATATTGTTGGTCTGGTTGTATGGTTGTTATTAATTGATATGAACTTTTTATATAGTTTTTATTGTATTACTGGTTCTGTTCTAATGACATGTACTGTGGGTTACGACTGATGTTATGATAGGTTTCACACGATAAAATATTTTATCGGAATATTTAGTTGGTTAACTGCTTGCCAAAGGTTATGTTATAACAGTGGATGTTGTGTGATGGTTGAAACATCTGGCCGTATGGTTGGATACTATTGTATTAAATATGGTTGGTTTATGGGAATGCTGGTCGGCATATTTAATTAAATTTTTTTTGATATCAGCAATGGCCCTCTGCACAGTAAATGAAACATTGTCTTAAGCTGCAGAAATGTAATAAATGATTTTTAATTGCGAATGTTTTTTGCATCGTGCTGAAGTATAAGAGTACTGAAATTTTGTATACATATGATACTACACTTAGCCTTCTCGCTGTCAGTTTATTTGAACTGATATTTTAAAGAGACATTTTAGAATTTGCAGCACTGATTCTATGTTAATGCAATCACGTCCTCATGCACCAAAATTAGCACCATACACACCACAATTAGCACCGCATGCACTGCAGTTAGCACCGCACGCACCACAGTTAGCACCGCACGCACCGCAGTTACTAACGCACGTACCACAGTTATCACAGCACATGCCACAGTTATCACAGCACATGCCGCAGTTATCACCACACGCCCTACAGTTAGCCCCGCACGCACCGCAGTTATCAACGCACGTACCACGGTTATCACCGCCCATACCGCAATTATCACCAAACGCCCTACAGTTAGCCCCGCACGCACCGCAGTTATCAATGCACGTACCACAACTATCACCGCACATACCGAAATTATCACCACACGCCCCACAGTTAGCCCCGCACGCATCGCAATTAGCACCGCATGCAACGCAAGCACCGCATGCAACGCAAGCACCGCATGCACCATGAAAATATGGGTTGAAGATAAATCTAGTGGACAATAGGCGATACAATTGACTGGTGTGGATGAAGGGATCATTTGCTATTTAAAGCTAATGATTAATTGGTATAGATGGTCGGCAGATTGATCGACCATATGAACATTGAAATATAGAGGTAGGGTCGGGATTGCCGACCAAAGAGCCAATAAAAAGTTACGAGGATCGGTGGTCTGCTGGTCTTCGTGCTTGGAGATTTTCGCTCCACCCGCCATCGTACTCCTATACCTTCAGCATGTACGTCTTTAAATATTTTTTTTTATAAATTTTTTAACTTTCTAGAATTTTTTATAATATTTTGGAATTTTTTTGGAGTTCAAAATTATTTAAGGCCATCGGTACGGGGTCAAAGTCATGGGTAGATCACTTGGATCCAATATGGTAAACGAATGATGTCGCAATATGGTGGCAGGTCGGCTGCAGCTCCAATCTCCCACCCCCTCTGAGCTCAAACATTTGAAGTTTGAAGTTGTTTTTTAAATTTTCTGATTGATATTCTTTAGAAATCAAAAGTTTTTCAAACATTTTTAAAATTTTTGAACAATTTTTTTTTTTTTAATTTTTGGAGAACGTTTTTTAGCTAATATGATTCCGCTCACCTTTGTGATATGCTACTTGTTGTGCACGCAAGTAGCTGCGGACTGCCAGTGTTATTACGTCTAGCTTCAAATTAAATTTAAAACTACTAGATGACTCTTCCAAACATTTTGCTATTGGGATTTTTTTTGTTTTTATTAGTCTATAGATGCTGTAGTTGGAATTTCAACATGTTGTTCAAAAACACCTTGTTCATAAAAAAAACAGCACATACAAATACACTTATTGATGTACATGCTTTGGCATGTGCGAAAATGCGCGTACGAGCATGCACACTGTTGCTTTCGCGTTAGCTAAAAGTAGGGAATTTTTGTTTTGCGCTGCGTCCTTTCATCGCTTTATAATTAGCAGCAGTGCTTCACTCCCGACTCCACGAGCACTCGCCGACAACAGGTCCCACAGTTTGGCGGCGGCAGCAGCAGTAAAAGCGCAGCGACAGTAAAAGCACGTGGAGTGCTCGTAATTCTCTGGACCGTATCAGCAGTAACCTTGACAAGGGGGGGGGGCGACGAGTGTTCCTGCCGGCATGGCCAACTCGTTGCCGTAATCGCCGCGTTTCGGAGTTTTCGCCGCAGCGATATTCCGGACGTCATAACGAGCGTGGTGGGTCCGCGGCGGCAGACCGTCCCGAACTGCAGTTTCGAAAACGTTACGTCCTCCCGGGGCGAGTTGTGTCCGCGAGCCGCTTGGCTGGCCTTCCTCGGTCACCATTTCTGTCCCTAGATTACTGGCCTCGTCGTCGCGCTCTTGCAGTTTAACTGCGGCTAACGTTTATTCTACACAGGTCGGGAATCTCAATGCTTTTTGTTTAGTAACTAAAATTTTTCGCCACTAGGTAAGCGCTAGTGTCACATGTGTACCGCATTTTCTATATTTTTTACGTTTAAAAAAAACGAAATTGCAATAATCATAATTAAAATATAAAATAACTACATATCTAAGTAAAATATTTATCTTTTATTATTCACTTAAATAAAAGTTACATTGTGGAACACTGCGCACCTGGCGGCGGAAGTTTTCCCTATGCCAAACTCCCCCATTAGAAAACTCGTTTTGTTCGTAACCTGAGTAGAATCAACCTTACTGCGGCTCAGATGTAACCAAGCTTATCCCAGGGAAATTCTGCATGGCGCACGAAGCTCGGGGAACGAACTCGCTGAAGTGTCAACGTTGCATATCATATCCATACACAAAGGCAGTGTTCCCCTGGTCCTATAAGCAAGTATTCACCAGTTATGAAATGAATAAGTTGAATTGTGCTATCAGTAGAGGGGAAATGGGGGCAGAGTGCTCGCCCAAGATGCGCAGTAGCCATTCCGTGCTTCAACATTGGACTGCTTCTTCTGCCAACACGACTGTCATAAACGACCTGGGTAGGTTTTGAGGTTAGAACACTTGTTAGTTATGCAAGTAAGTGTTTGAAGTGTTTTTATACTTTTTTTAACCAATTTTTTAATGCAGTTATATAAAATCCAAACTGTTCAAAGTATTTTATTGATATAAAAGATCTTGTCGTTTAAGTAATAAGATATTAAAAAACACGTTCGTCACTGTTGGCCATGTGATTTTGTCAGTTGTGTTTGATGTATGTAAATATTGGTTACATGCACAGAAGACGATAATAGGTTTTTCTCATCTTTAGTCTATATATGGTAGGATCATTACACGAATCAAAGACTGTTCACCGCTAATTTAGCGTTTTTGGAAGCTCTGTTTAGGATCTACTTTTCTTCTCGTTCTGTAAGCTTCCGCCATGTGTAATGTTTACATTGCCAAGGGCCAAATGACGTTATACAACGTGTTTTGGAAACATGTGTACAAACTCGAGTACGTGATTCGTGACCGGAAAAGAGGAAGAATGGTATCGGAGACCCTAGGTCCATCACAAATAATAAGGGTTGTACAAGCCCTTAAAGACGGAGGGCGACAGGTATATTACGTGGGATCTTCCTCTTTCCTGGTCACAAATCCAAATCACGTGTCCGAGTTTGTACGCATGTTTCCCAAGCACATTGTATATACGTCAGCCAAGTGAAGATGCGAAATGGGTGGAAACACAAATGTGTTACTAGTATGCCATTTCACACTCTTAAATGTTCAAAGCAGAAAAACACACAATTTGATGTGCCATGCATTTAAACGTTACACACACACACTATAGCCTATTCGCTGTATCTTCACACTTTTTGAACCAAACTTTTGAAAAATCACCCCTATATGACATGTTTGGTTCTTTCCTTAATATGTAATAACAAGCATTTTAAACTTTTTTTAATGTAAAAACACCTTAATTTGGGTTAAACTGAACTTTTCCTTAGATTTATCTATGAATTAAAATATTTCATTGTACATAAATATTATGAATAATAACAAGGAGTATATTGCTGTGTTGGTAATGCCTAATAAGAAAAAGCTCTTATGCAAAATATCATCATAATGAGCTCCCACGAATGCGGTGCGTTGTCCCTTGGGGTAATTTTCTTGACACCATTAGATTTATTTGAATAAGGCGGAGGAATATCGTGGAAGTATAACTTTAGCATGACTAGAAAACGCCAAGTCTTGAAACTGTATTTGTTAATTTGCTGCCACCTTAACTGAAAGTGGAGCGGAGAGGTTTGTGCGGCTCTTAAAAACAGGGTCTTATGAGCAGACGAAGGTGAAGCCGGGCGAGTATACAGCAGCGCCGTAATGCGAGAGCAAACCCAATCACCAGAGGCATGTACTTTGAAAACTGCAAGTTGGTTCGCTTGCAATCAGCGTTTAACTTCTACCCTTTTCGAATTTGAATTTCATTAGCGAATTCAAAGCAAAAGTACAGGAAGTCACGCGACCATCCTTCAGGATATTTCTTCATCCCATTTCAGTTATTCTCAAAATTATTTTAAAATATTTGTTTGGAAAAAACTTTAATTTTGCTTAACTCTTGTTACTTTCTTTTAAAATAAATATTCTCATCCTTCACACTGAAATATTTCTTCTCTTTTATTACACGAAACAAAAATATTGCATACGTAGATACTTAAGAAAATTATAAATGTGTACTTCAATATAGAGATTGCATGCGAACCAAATTTCAGATTTTAAAGTAAATGCTTTAGAACACTCCTACGACTAAAAAAGTACTTTAACTGAAATATAATTTCCTTTCTTAAATCATTTCTTAAAATTTTTTTGCAAAAAAATTCAAATTTTAAATTTATAGCGGCGCTTTAAACATTTTAAAGATAATTTTACCGTAGATTTATATTTTCGTCAACTTTTTTCAAATGTTACAAAAATTATACACAAAAGAAATAAACTAAATTGGCACTTAAAAACTTTGGTGGGGTAAACCACGGAAATAAACCTCATTTAATCGTTCGTTTTTCGGGTGCTGGAAACCTTGTTCCTAAATGACACTAATACCATAGCTAAACCATTATGACATAAAAAATTGTCATATAAGTAAAATAATATATATAGATTTAAGTTTTAGCGAAAGAGAGCTTTCAAAAATAAAATTTATGTATATAGACATTTTTTTGAAAATTTTTTACCATAACTTTACAGAATCTATTATTTCTGACGTCAGCCGATAAACTATTTCTGGTTTTCGTAATATCAGCTTATTTTGTGGGTGTACATTACCAGTGTACGAAAGGAAAATTGTTAAAATTCGGCAAAAAATTTTATATTATAGAATGCCGCAGTACCTAATAAATTACAAAATTTTTATTGAAATGCATTTATTATTCTACGCAAATATATCTTAAAATAAATTTTTTGGAAAGATAACGGAAGGGACTGCAAAACGCCAGTGAATTTCATCTAATGTTACATGGTGCAAAATTAATCAAACTGTTTTATTATTTCAATTTTATGTATATATACTTTTTACATGTGATATAAGAATACAGTATTTTTGTTGTGGGAAATTAATGTTATGGTGTAATACAGCGTTTAAAAATAATTTGCCCTGAAAATTGCCGCAATTATGACAATTCTAAATGGAAAAATTATCAGCATAGAGGATGGGATGGAAATAAGAATAACTCGTATTAATATTTGGAAGATAAAGATTTTCCGACAACATTGTACAGCTGTGAATAATATTTACTACGTCATTACGTTATTGTACACTCCCCTTCTCCCTGACGTAGACTTACGCGGTGATAAAGTCTGGTATGGAGTAATAGGGAACCTTGTGTTGTCCTGTGAAAGATCATCCCACAGTTTCTGCAACTGCCATATTAGGTTCTGCAGACCCGCTACTGAAGCTGCCGTTTTAGCTGGCACCATAAACATTCTGTAGGCTACAGGTGGGGTTATGTCGTTTTACCTAAAGTCGTTTTGCCTAGAAGTTATTTCGTCTAAAATCATCTTAATCCATTTCCCCTCAAAATTTTCACCCCCTCGCAGACCTCAGAAACACATGCTATACATTTGGTAACAATTATTATGTTGGGAAATAGACCGATGTAGCCGTTCAATAAAGAAGCAAATGGAGACGGAAAATGTTCTGAATGTGCCTCTGTACCGCCAGGGTTCTCGTGACCAACATCAGTCCTGACGGTGTATCGCTCAGAAATGAAGTCCAGTGGCCCCGCGATACTCGAGTGCGAGTGTCATGCGCGTCCAAAGAAAAATCTTGATTATGCACTATAGACGACGATGCGCAGCTTTCCCCGGCCGTCCATGCCACGTGATTACGACAAAACTGGGGCCCTTATTCCAAGTTTTTTGAGACGCAGCTCCCGATCGTGAAATAACGATTTTCGAAATATTTCCGGTGTTTGGTATTCCGAGAAGATGACTTCTTGATTCTCGGGAGAAAACTATCGAGAGCCCTCGACAGCTAATGTGTTTGTCGAAAGCTGTTTTCCCGATCGGGAAGCTCAGTTTCAACGTGGCGGGGGAGAATAATGGTGGCTGTATCCATTGCGAACGGGCACAAACTTTATGGTTCCGCGCTGCTTAAACGTAGTAGGTACGTACATGTAAAAGGTTATAATATATGTGGAAAATTATAAAATGCATCTAATTGTCTCAATACATACTCGGAAGTATCACTGTTATATTCCTGTATCTTGAGCCAAGTACGTAAGTGTAGAAATGGCCGAGTGGTTCTGTCGCGCGGCTGATTGTAGATGGGGAAATATGTTTTGAGTTCGGGGATCGACAGACTTTTTTTTTTTTGTACTTCTCGTGATTATATAGAAAGCAATTTTATTACCAAATGAAATAATCAAACTTATTTAACGGAGAGCTTCTATCATTTTATGAATCAATATGAAGGCTACACAGTGTTTTCTTGTACTAAGCACTTTACTTCACTAGTGGTAACAGGAATTCGTGTGTTCCTACAATTAATTTTTTTAATTTTATTTAGGATTTGTTGTTTAGGCCCAACGCAATTTTATAGCCAAATTTTAATATTGTATTTATTTTAAAAAAAAAGGTATTTTACGTATCTATCGTCCTCTATTCATTTCGTTAATTACATCACAGCGAAATTGATTTAAATGTACTGTTAGATGGGACTACTACGTAACGAATTAGCTGCTCTTTTATCAATCGTTTTTATACGTGAAATAGTATGACCCTTTAAAACGGCAATGATTTCCACTGCCAAAATGTGTATACAACACATTAACCATTCTCTGTGTCGCCATTTTCCTCAGTAAATAGTTTAATCATACGAATTGATAGTGGCCATGTCGAGAAATTTCATTTATAAATATCCCGCGTTATGCATTAGTAAATAGATTAGTACTTGTTTTATATAAGAGTATGTATAAATAATAAATATATATATGTGCACTTGTATGCATTAACTAACTACTCAAAATGCAATGTCTGAAAAATCTTTAAGTTGTTCAAACCGTAGACTTAAGCTGAGGTGGACAGATTTTTCTTCTTCTACGCATGTACGAAAATTTGCCTACACTACAATAATACCACCGTAAAAGTCATCTGGTTAACAGTGATGTATTTGTTTGTCTTTATCTTATTTTTCGAAAGACAAGCACTATTTTTATGAATAAAATACTTTTACCGATTTGAATTTAATCAAACTGCATTACAAATTGGTTAGAGAAATTCTACGAAAATCTCAAAGCACTCGTTTACTTAACAGTACCACAACTTTAAATCTTAAGTCACGTCGTTTACGATAGTCGTTTTGGCAGAAAAACAGTGCCATGCTGGGACACGGAAACTGGTTTTGCGCAGCTGGCGTCATCACTCTACCTCATATTTCACTCTACGGTTCATACCTGTGCGGAATACATCGTCAAGGCATGCTAGCTATTCACTGATTACATTAACTACAGCCACTACCCACAGTTCTGTCCTGGAACCGATACTAGATATGTGGTGGTTTTACGGCTCCATGGACGCAGTTTCACGCGGTCAGTTGTAGGAAAACATAGTTCGGCGGCCCCTATCCGTGATGATGACGTACATCAACTTTCGCCTCTTGTGGATTGTTCTTTCTGCGGGGGAGAGGCTGTTTTTACGTTAATGAGTGTATTTGCATTGGCATTATAACGTATCATAAAGAATATACATTACAAATTAGGTTTGTTACTATAACTTAATACAAAAAAATACTCATGAATAGCGCCATCCTAGGTGTAGTAAAGATGTGTCTGCCAGAGGTTCAATCTGGCCTTAAATACAAGTCTGAGATGTTCTGCAGGCAAGACTGAAGTACAAGATACAGCAAACAAAGGACCCTGCACTTTGACTCGAAGCCTTCCACGAGAATGGGCACTACAAAATACACAAAAATAAATTTATAAAATATTTACATGTCTCTGGAGGTGGGATGGGACAGTAATTCTAAACATTCTCACGCTCATCCATTATTTCCATTATTCATTATGAAGTATCTCGTAAACAGATTGCGCATTTGACATGAACAGAATTCAGGTTTCTGAACCACGTGTTTGCGGTGTCAGGAAGGGAACGACTAGAGCCTGACCACTCTCTGATGACTCCATTAGGCTCCAATGATTGACGCCTCTTACGTATTCATATTAACTAAAATCAGTTACATCTTAAAACGGCACATGTATACGTAACCTACTCAAGACAGGAACTTAAAATGACTAGGATTGCAAACATTATAGCAAACTGCGCCACGGAAGACACATTCTCTATCTAAGCTCCTTCTGATAATCATTCTTTGTTTTAAATGAGTACTGTGTTTTGAGAAATACTTACAAAAGTAACATATATTAATCTTTCTGATATGTAATTGACATTTCGTCCATATGAACTAATACCCTGTATGTTGGTGTGGGTGATTAATGTTATAATGTGGCACAGGTAGCTTAGTGTCCAGGGCGCTCGCCTCCCACCACAGCGATCCGGGCTCGATTCCCGGCGGGTCCACTCCCGGATTTTCACATGTGGGAATCGTGCTGGACGATGCCGCTTGCCGGCGGGCTTTCTCGGGGCACTCCCGCTTCCCCCGCCCCTGCATTCCAGGGTCTCACTTCTGTCACGCCTGGGGATGACGGTCACCTACGGGTCCCAGCTGGAAAGACCATCACTCGGAGGGTGTTGCCTTGCCCTGGGTGCACTCCCCACATGCCATTTATTTATTTTAATGTTATAATTTAGTTACTCTCAATACTCCTGTTGGAAATTTTTTGAAGTAACATTTCACTTTTATTTACATCGCAAAAAAATTAAGAGTATACTTTATACTGCTCTTATATGGTATCATAACCATGTCATTTTCCCTTTACAGACAAAAATGCACATTAAAAATAAAATGAAGTTTGATTACGTTCTCTCAGCCTTATACATATATTCGCACGCACAATTCCTTGTTCTTTCTTTTCCTGCCAGCATAACTCTTGCGACTCATTTTCGAGCAGCACAACCATGAGTAGATGGCTTGGGATGAAGGTTTTTATTGCATCGTCTGAAAGATGGCAGAGATAAAATTGGGTCGTGCGAAATACAGGAGACCCACACAGTTACCCTAAAAAAAAAACCAGATCTACACATTCCCCTGTTTTGTTATACACGGTTGGCTAAGGTTCAGACGGCAATTCTCATATGCAATGATGTCGTATTTCTGGAATATTCAAATTAAGGCTATTTGTTTTATTTCTTACCACGATGCTGTTGCAGTAATGCGAATTTTTTTGGCGCAGAGAGGCGAATGCCTTGCAGAAACACAAAGCATTTTCGTCGAGATTTATAACAGCAGTTATCTAAAACAAAATAATACGTTAGGACAGCAAGATGTAATATTTTTTCTTATTGTATTTAAAAAGTGTGAAAATTAATGTTGTATTTCTTCACCACTTCATTGTTAACATTTCAAAAAAATATCTATCACGAAATCTTTAGCAACTGTGTCCTGAAAACTATTAGTAAAATTGTTATGAAAATATACATAAATATTTACGTTTATTAAGAGCAGAAATATTTAAAGCATTTTAAAACTGAACTTAAAAAGTGAAGTAAAAGAATACTTTATTGACCAGTAAAACCCGTCAAATTTTTTATTTTTTTTGACAAATAATTTTTTGGTGATAGAGTTATATGATAAGGAGACTAATTTTCCAATCATTCAGGGACTTTAAAGGAAAGAGCAGTGACTTATAATAAGAAACTATCCCGGAATTCATCTGAAGTGCTTTCACAAAACCATGGAATAGCGAAAGTAATATGGCCGCATCGGGAATGATTGACGGGCCTTCTCGATTGCAACCCCTGAGCCACCCATTTCTGTCAAAATGCATTCAGAACATCAAATAGTTTGCTGTTACTAGGTGGTAAAATTTCTTTCGTGTAAAAAAACACATATATTCTTTTTAGCGATTTTTCTACATTATTGAGGAAAACGGGGAAAAATACTACCATTGTTTTTTCCATTGAGTGCAGTATCAGCATGTTCGAAAAGTGGAGTGGCGCGTAGCAGAGAAAACTAAATCACGAATTCAGCACTAAAAAATAACAAGAACCGCTGGGTTACAGTCTAATCGCAGTTTCTTCACACTTTCTGAATCAAACCTGTGAAAATGCACCTCATGTAAGACGTATTTAGTTATTTCCTAAATATGCCATGCGTCACAAGGGCCTTGTACTTATGTCAACATAAAAGTATATTATTTTTCTGGAAATTGAAGTTTTGCCTTGATTTTATTTATAAACTATAAAATCACATTTAAAATAAAAACGAATTAAAACAGTGAGAAATCATCTGTGTTGGTAGCGCCTAGTAAGAAATAGTTTTCGTGCAAAATGTCATTACAACTGAGCGCGCACGAATTACCATTCTAGTCGTAGTTAAGTTTAGATTGCACGAGGCGTATGAGTATCCTGGAAGTAGAACTTTAACAGGGCTTCAGGAAAGTGTGGAGTAACCGTGAATTGATCATGAACGGCATTTCTATTGCGTAGGTAATGGCAGCAATTATCCAGTTGTTTAAACAAGATTTTCGGCTACTACGAATACGAACATGCAAACTTAACCATACTAACTCTAAAAATGAAAATAAAAATAAATAAAACCTTTCTTGCGTGAAACATTAATTTATTTACTATTTCCTCGAGAGCTGCGATGAATACCAGCTCACGCAAAGCTGTATTTAAATATACCAAGGCAATTATTTGAAGCAAATTCATTAGGTCTGCAGTATCTAGGGCAGCGCTTGCAACAACAATGGGATGACCTTTCGCAGGACAACACTAGATGCCTTCATTCTTTCATATGTGTGTGTATATATATAAATTCGGAGGGAATTTTCTATTGCAGGACATTGAGTTTCAAATATCAAAAAGTAGCAACAGGCGTCTGCAACATTTAGAAACACTTTAAGTCTTAAAACACAATAACTTTAATAACAAATGATAAAGTTACTTTGTGATTGTAGTTTTAGGTGCGTGGTTAGTCACAACCCCTGAATCTTTTGACTCTGATTAAAATTTTTCTCAGGTATAAAATATTTAAATATTTTATAATTTTAATTTATACACAGTAAAAAAAACTTGCATAATTAAATGTAATATTTTTTTCATTGCATATTTTCTCGAAACTGGAAGTACGGAAATTTACAGAGAGATTCCGTAAAATTTACGGAATATACGTTTTTAAAAAGCCACGGATCCGTAATTTTACGGATAGTTTACAGACTCTTGTGGATAATTTTTTACCAACACTTTTCCGTAACATGAAAGAAAATTTTTTTATAACAGTGTGTGGGTTACTGTGTTTGAAAATGACAGATGTGAACGCGTGTGCACGTTAATTATGGCCACCCAAGAAATAGTAACCCTTGGCTCGGCGGTCCACAGGCTGTCGCGTAACTTGAGCTGGCTACAGTGCTGTTCCTTCCGCCTTCTCCCTTGGCACAACATAATGGAGCACAAGTTGACCCTGCCATGGACTGTTCACGATTAACTCAGTATCTTTTATGTGAATTTTTGAAAAATGTCAAAGACCCTACCTGCATATATTTTAACGGGCATGCTGATTGGCATGCGCCCGGTGGTAGCGTCACAGAAAAATTAGTTCCATGTCTTAACGTTCAATTAACAACATCGTGTAATAGCTTGTGAATACTGAAATTACTTCTAAATCATTCCCGTTTTTTTTAACGCACACACGTGTACAAATTAACGATTATACAAAATATTTATTTTTCAAATAATTTTCCGTTTTCACTTGATCGTCGCGTGAATCTAGTGACATGGCGCAGGACAATTTTAATCGTGCCGATGGCGGAAGAGTAAACAGTGTGCGAACAAGTATATCTTCAGCAGGGATTTCAAAAGTGCTAAGTTTAACGGGAAAAAGCCTTTAGAAAGGCTTGAATTGAGAGGTTATGGTCTTCAACTTCGGTGAGGGTGGAATGAGGTGAAGATGGAGTAGCGGAGGAATACAAGGGAATGGAAAACTGGAATGGCCCGAGAAAACCTGCTGGCCAACCGCAACGTCCGTCACGATTCCCACATGCGAGAACCCGAGCGTCCATGCCGGGAATTTAACCCGGTTCCCCTCGGTGGGAGGCAAGTATTCTGACTAATACACCGCCGCGGACTCTTTCTTAGATAAAGGACGAGAAGCTGCAGTAGGTTGATAGACTCGTCGCACGATGGCCCCACGAGCAAACGGAAGCTGTTGTAAGCCTACGCTGTTTCGGGAAATAGGGTTAGCTCCGAAAAATAAGAGAATCGCTGATGGCCTCATACTTTCTATTATACTCTGTGCCGCTGCTCGAGAAAACAGGCTCTGTTTGCGTACATAAAAGTGCAGTGGTGGCATGTTAGGAATTACACGTAATCGCATTACCGGTAACCACTACAGAGTAATGGTTACTTGCAATGATTTAAATGTAGGGAAAAAGCAATTTTACTTGTAATCTATGTTACTTTCAGTACTTTTCTTTTGCTTCAACGTGGGAGCTGAATTGTTTCCCTTTGTAAAGGCGGTCTTTCAGGAGTTCATGACGATGGCGATGTTGAAAAGAAACTGGAAAGCTTTCCTTTCTAGTTTCTGAAAATTTATTACTTTTCGTGCTGCATTTCCAGTTTCACTTCGACGCTAGCTTTATCTAATAAAATCCTGAAAGGCTGTCTTTCCAAGGGGACTGGTTTCAGGTTTTTGGTTCCACGAAAGTAATAAATATTCAGAGAGTGGAAAGGTAGCCTTTCCAGTTTCTCTTCAACAGCGCAATCAGCCGGAATTCCTGAATGACTGCTCTACAAAGGGGACATATTTCAGTCGCTCCAAACGAACAATAAACACAATTGATAAATACTAGATTATACTTTTGCTACAGTTGCCATATTAGGTTTTGAAAACTGGGTCTTAAATCATCTGTCGTGGGATGGATTCGGCGGAGTTTTGTCATCGGGTACAAAAAGAGTTACAAAAAGAATTTGTTTGGAACGCCGTGTATTTATATTTCATTACTGTTTACAGTTGGTAATTAGTTACACATGTCTCTTGTTTTCATAATTTTTACTAACTAAACTATTCTGAATTTTATCTGCAGCATTCGTGCAGCAATTTACTAACTCGTTACAATCTTTGCGATCAGACATGAAACCGTTCGTATTTAATAACAGTTTAGTGCTGCTTCTTAACGTACCACACTTATTTCAACATTTGTCCCAATACAAATAGTGTAATCTGCTCTCCATCCAGATTATGGTCAAAGCGAATTCACGCCGCAGTGTTATCTTCACTCTAAACCTGAAACAGTGGGAATTGAGCCAAATCAGTGAACTCAAGTGGAAATGGCTCGACTGGTAATCAGTGTTAGATAACTTATTAATACGAAGGCTGAATTTCACTGATTTATTTGTGATTTCCCCTCAAAATCGAGAAGTACACTGCCATAAGTTTAATTAAATACAATATTTCCCAATTAAGTGTACTTGAGCCCAATTACATTTTTTTTCTGCAAAAGTGGAATACACGTATTTTAGTCCAAAATAACTGGGTACTTTTGAAAGTCCTGCTTTTGTTTATGTTTCTTTCCTCCGTGTATCTTTCCCCCAAACGTAAAATTAACATAGCCAGGGTCTTAAGGAGTTGGTATTCATGCATTAACAAAATCATACGGGCATAATTATGATAAATGTAAGCTCATTTTAATTTAAAGTAAACAAAACAGGCTAAAACGTATTTCGGAGGTCATTAATATAAATAAACAAATGACGAAAAGCTAGTTTTCCTGATCGCATGTCAACTTTGCTGTAGAATCCCAGTTTATATATGGCGTTATAGCGTATTTAATTATGGATGAAGATATTTTCTAAAAAAAAAATTAATTTTAAAAGTACCGCGTTGAACCGTGAACCCGCTGTCATCCGCGGAGTCCAAAGAGGTGACGTCTTTCTGAGAATAAAATGTTCCGTCGTGAATATGCTGGAATACTGCCGCGTAACCCTCCCCGTCTCGCCTAATGACGTCAGATAGGGAGACAGGTGGGGATCAACCCTTCCCTGCAACGTGCGGTGTTTCCAGCTGGATCCGTCGGCTGCGAGAAGTCGGGGGCAGAAGATGAACTTCGCCGCGGCTTGGAATTTCTCAACTGTCTGACGCTGCTGAAGGGAGGAGGTTAAGACGTCAGATGGTAGTCGGGGCCTTAAGCACAGCCGCCTAGCGACAGCTGGGGGCACGGTGCGTGCCAAGAGATTTCGTGCTCCGCTGTAAAAGACGCCGTATTTTATATTATTATCTGAAAGAGATTCACATAAAGACCACATAAATGTAAGTATTCGCAGTAAAATGATTATATTTTTTCAAACTATACCAACGAAATGTCAGAAATTTTGGAATATGGGAGCCGCAAGTTCCCATGCTCTTAATTAACTTTGCCAAACAAATCGCATGTCATGTTATCTACGTATATTATATACACGTGTTGATTAGGTAAGGATATTTAGCAATGGACACTCGGGTTCTGGCATCCTGAATGTATTTTAAGTTAGATATTGATATTTTCCTCAACATGCTTTTATTCGTCCAGGAGAAACTAACAAATATTAATGTAATTTTCTCTCGGATGAATGAAAATGTGTTGGCAAACACATCAATTACGTATTTCAAAATAGATTCAGTATGTCAGTACCCGAGTACCCATTGTTAAATATTCTTGATACTTAATTGATAGGTTGTAGATCAAATCGCGTGTGATTTAATTAGAAAATTTAAAAAGGGGCATAGAAACTTAGACCCTCATTTTCCAAAATTTTCCACTTTTCAATGCTATATTTTGAAAACTATAATAANAAGGGGCATAGAAACTTAGACCCTCATTTTCCAAAATTTTCCACTTTTCAATGCTATATTTTGAAAACTATAATAATTTGACTACAAATATTTACATTTATGTGGTCCTTGTATGAATCTCTTTCAGATAATGAAATAAAGAATTATCGTGAAATATGGCGAACAAAATCCATGGGTGAGTGAAAGTCAATCAAAACACTCGCGTATAATGCGACATCAGACGAATTAAGACAAGAAATCTGGGTCCCGCAGCAAGATTTGCAACTAACTAGTTCAACTACAGAACACAGATAAACAGGTTTGTCCGCCTAACGTGGACACGCCCAAAATTTCCGGAACGGTTGCAGATCACGAAATGCGGTTTTCGCTATATGAAATTACGTACGGGGGCAAGTAATTTTCCGCAAATTGACTATTCGTAATGCGTTTATTGACAAATATAATCAAACCATATATGATTTTTTTCCTGGAAAAATACATTTCTTTCAACGGTATCTGAAAGTGCGCGCGAAGAGGAATTCAGTGATATAGCATATGCAATGTAAAGTAACACAGAAACGCCAAGAAATGATTTGCAAATATGATTAAGTTAAGTGGGCCGGTAGCATGGGGCAGTGGGCCTGTACACACAGCTGTAAGCAAGCCACACGCGCCGTGACTCATCCTGGAAATACCGCTTCCTTATAGCAGCGTAGCGCTTACCTTAATGGGGCAAGGGGCACGGAATCGCTATAACCTGTTTCCTCTGCACCGCAGCGGAGGGAAGACGGGCAATGTGAGTGCAAGTCTGATATCAATACATCACATTTTATTCAGATACTAACGTAATTCAGGGAATTTGTATCCTAGTCATTAACTGTACTGAGTTGTGTGTGCGTACATATGCACAACAAGAATATAACACATCAACCTAAGGAGAAATGCAATCGCATCCGCATGCATAGTAGAAAAGAGCACAGCTATTGTTGAACGCTTCACATTAGGTCTTTTCACAGCATGTGCTCGATGTGTTTACCATCGACAGCAATACACGTCTGTGGACGCACATGCAGCGAGCGACGAGCGGCCTGAAGTGTTTCTGGCGTAATGCCTCTGCAAGCTGCCACAATACGTGCCTCCAGATCTTCTGGCGTCGTCAGAACCGTGTTGTACACCCTATCTTTCAGTACTCCTCACAGGAAAAAAATCGAAAGGTGTGAGGTCGGGGGAGCGAGCTGGCCATCTTACAACACCACCGCGCCCTAAACACCGGTTTGAAAACATTTAATTAAACAATTGCTTCGCCCTCAACCAAAATGCGCAGGACAACCAACATGCTGAAACCACATATCAAGATGTATGTCGAGCGGTATGTCTTCCAGAAGTGCCGGTAAGGTCTGTCTGAGGTAATGGGTGTATGTACAGCTTGTAATTATCCCTTCAATGAAGTATAGCCCTATTCCGTAGTCTCTAACGATTACACATCACACGTTCACTTTCCACCGTCGCTGGTGCTCCACGTGCCGGACCCAACGCGGATTCTCTGTCACCCAGCAGTGCATATATCGTAAATTTACGCGCCCATGGGTTGTGAAGGTCGCTTCATAGGTAAATAGTATGTTCTTCAGAAAATTTCTGTCCTCCCTTACAGACATTATACAAAAGTGAACATGCTACTGGAAATCACATTCATGGAACGCCTGATGAAGAGCCGCGTAATATGAATGGATTTTCTGTTGGCACAGTATCGAAAACACACTAGTTTTATTTATTCCTGCGAACATGGGAAGTTCTCGCGTACCCATGTGGGGATTTGCATCGACATGTGCCAACATATTGTGCTGATGCATCTCGCCTGTATCAGTCTTTTGTCCTTATGTCTCACTCGTGTTGTGAAATTCCAGTCACCTCGTGACAAGAGACGTGTGCAAATTCTTCGTATCGTTTGCCGTGAGATAGGCGTCCGATTAGGATACCTTTCACCTTACATTTGGACGGCTTGCTTGGCATTTCTGGTACACTCGCTGTAAATAAGTATATCGTTNTTACATTTGGACGGCTTGCTTGGCATTTCTGGTACACTCGCTGTAAATAAGTATATCGTTCCGTTTTTTTCTCATTAGCGAACTTCATTTCATACATCCAGCCACACACTGCAATACCACTTAATATGACAAATTATGGGGACTGGTGCTGCACTGCTATTAGGAAGCGGTCCCGCCAGGATGAGTCACAGCATGTGTTACTTGCTTAAAGCTGGGTACAGGTCCACTACCACATGTTACGGGCCCACCTTAATTAATCATATGTGCACATTATGTCTTGGTAGTAGAAGGGAAATGCCGAATCCAGCGCGGGAAAAAGTTGCTTAAATCGGAAGGTACCCCCCTGGGGCTCTANATTAACTTGATCGTAAACCTTTTGCAATATTTTTTTCTAAGATAATAAAGATGGATAATATTTCTATAGACAGTGGAATGAAAAAGAATTAGGTGTTTCACCTACTTTAATATGTCGAATTTGGAGGTGCATATCTAAACTTTTAATTAGATTATGTTGCACGAAGTAAGAGCGGTAATTGAGTTTTAATGGTTTAACAATCATTAAAACCTTATAGAGATATGAATACAAATGAAAATATACTGATGTCTAATTATACGAATATGTGCATTTATTCTTTTACAAACACAATAGAATGCCTTTGTGTGTCACCATATTTGTGCCTCCTCGATTGACATCACTTATCAGTTTTGTACTGAAAATGTATACATATCTGTCTGGTAGGGTCACCTTAAAATTTCCTGAAGTAACGACCACTTTGGGACCGTACTTGGTTTCATTTATTTCAGCGTGGTTTATCGGGTAGGACTGCCCTATTGTGAGGTCGGAAAGTTTCATAAAATGGCGGGTGCTGTTTAATGCATTTAGTAACTGATCCATGTTATGTTTTGTTTATTACACATTTTCATTTCTTTAAATGAAAAAAAATTCTCGCTTCTAATTATTTTTGCGCAGCTCGGATCGGCATTTCCATCAAAATCATTTAGTGACGAAATCAATTTTCATTTAGTGACGAAATCATTTTTCATTTAGTGACGAAATCAATTTCAAAAAGTAATTTAGAGCCCCAGGGGGGTACCTTCCGATTTAAGCAACTTTTTCCCGCGCTGGATTCGGCATTTCCCTTCTACGCTTGGTGTTTCTGTGTTACTATCCATTGCATAAACTATATCACAGAATTGCTCTTTGCAAGTACTTTCAGATACCATTGGAAGAAATGTGTTTTTCCGGTGGGAAAAATCATGTGTTGTTTAATTATTTATTTCCATACACGTGTATCGAATATACACGTTGCGGCAATTTACGTGCCCTCGTACGTAATTTTATTTAGCGAATACCACTTTTCATGATCTGTAACCGTTCTGGAAATTTTTGGGGTTTCCACATTGGGCGGACCATCCTGTATACAAATATGCTCTGTAGTTGGCATGTACAGGAAACCTCGGTATCCAAGATCGTTAAAGCTTTCTCTTCGAATCATAAAATTCCAAATCTGAATGCCAAGTGAAACATCACTATGAGTGTATGAACTATCGGACATTTCTGCCAATATCCTGTGACCCAAGTTTAATACGTTAGGTTATAATCAATTCACAGTTACTTCCAACTTTTTTGAAGTCCTATTTAAATTCTACTTCCAGGATATTCCTCCACCTCATACAAAGAAATATAAACCGATATACTACGTAAGCACGTAGTATAATAATATTTTATATAAGAACCATTTGTAACAAGGCATTACCAATACTCTTATTTTCTACCTGTAGCTATTCGAACTAATTAAAGATATAATATTATAGTTTGTGATGTCCTACGCACATTGTAATTTCGCAAAAGTTCACCTTGCTTTGGATTGCGGTTTCTACATAAGGGTCGTGAAGAATGACTTACCTTTGGTGTGATGGAGCCCGTTCAACTTACCATCTCGCTGCTGTTGCCTGCATGAGTGCTGAATGGTAAATGGCGTGTGGCGCGCTAGTGTTCTGCTTCGAAGCTTCGCCTGCTGCCCCTTCCCATCCCTGTGCGTCTCCATGACAACGTAACGCCGGCCAGCCATGACGCCAACAGGAGGCGTTTCCACTCCGTGAACGTCGGAAATTGTACGAGAAGGCGACGAGAAAATTGTATAAAAGGCGTGCGTTCTCTCCTGCCCGGGGGGACATGCCAGGGACTTTATTAGGGAAGGAAGTGCTGTTCCTCTGTCTTAAATTGTTGTGGAAGGGGTGGGCGAGGTTGCTTTGAAGAACTATTAAAAGATATGTAATCTCCATTTTTAAATATTTTGTATATAAAAGGAAATATATATATTAATTATTATATATTTTTGGGGGAATTATTCATGGGAGTTTAGTAAAGATTTTTAATCTATATTGTAATCCCATATTGGGAATTGATATTTTCGTATTCCAAGCAAGGGGGAAGTGTATCTGAATTTTGTAACTACTATTTTTTACTGTGCAAACCCAAAGTAAGCTTTATGATAACCTTTGACCACACACTAACGGGGGGTTTCTCTTCCTTGATAAAACGAACATCTTTCTGAGGAAACTTAGATGCAGACCTTTTTGGACGCATCGGCTGAATCCGTCACTTGTACAAAGAAAACTGCGCAACTCTGCTTCGTCAGTGCAGTCATTTGAAAAGGGTAATCAATTCACGAGCATTCAATTTATTTAAAAATTGTTTGGGCCTGCTACAGTGGTAAAGAGAGTGAACATAATTTGGGTGCATCAAATTAATTTGCAAAATGACTTGTACAAGAGCCCTTCGCACGTCTTGGATTCAGACATTGGCAAAAGAGTCCTTGCAAAAAGCGCTCACCGATGCGGGTGTTACCTTCAAACCGGAGGAGGACGAAATCGAAGTCTTGCGTCCCCTGATGTGTGAGCTGGTGAGAAATGGAGGAGTTGCTGGTCAACCTGAGGGTGACTCTGCTCAATCGCCATTTTTAAAAATCTTAAATATCTGCCTATTATTCTGAGCAATGGTTTCGAGGTAATGCATAGTTTGCATTTGGTTGCTGCAGTTAAATTGCTCATTCAAATGGCTAAAGAAGTTTCACTTAACATCTGTGAAATAGCAGTATTATATGCTGCAATAATGTTTAAAGAACCCGAATCCTTGCAGAGAGTGGTAGGGAAAGCTATCAATAAGTGTATGTCTTTTGGCGAATTTTGTCAGGCTGTTTTGAGGCAAACAAGTACTCCAGTATCTATTGTAAACAAGCGCATGAAAATTATAGAAATATTTCAGCGTCCTGGAGAATCAGTGCAACATTTTGTAAAAGAGGCGAATAGACTGGTAGAAGTTTTGGGTTTTCCGCGTGCGGAAACAAATTTGGAACAAATGATTTTTTTTTAATTTGTAGCCTGAAAACACTAATTTCTTTACCTTTGCCACAAAGCCACAAACGTTGCACGAGTTGTTAGCGTTGGTAGTTCAGGTAGAATTAACCGTTGGCGATTGTAAGCAAAAGATGCATAGGGAAGTTACATCTAAAAGGCAGTGTCAAATTTGTTTTCGGCGAAACCATCCGACGGCGAAATGTTTTTATAAGACCCAAAAAAGGAGAAGGAAATTCCGTACAGGTTAAGCCAAAATAGAAATGCAGAATTTGTTTTCGGGTAGATCACACAACGGAAAATTGTTTTTATAAAAGTGCAGAACGGGACGGGATAGTAGTATCGCCACGAAACGGGGACCATTCAGACGTAAACGAAATGTCCGATGGTCAAAAACCGGTGAAAACGGTGATTTGTTACCGGTGTGGTAATCCTGGTCACCTTCAATTCAAATGTCCGTTGCGAGGAAAACCTGAGGGATTAGGTTCAGTTTCAAACACCAAGTTGTTTAATAGGAATGGTTTGTATGTTCCATTAATAATTGGGAATTCACCATGTCCACGTTGGTAGATTCGGGTGCCTGCGTCTCTCATACAACTTAAAACCTGTAATAAAATTATTCCTGACGCGCCGGTTCATACCGTACAAATAAAAAGGGGAGAGTTTGTCGTATTTCCCTTAGCAGATGGAGGACTGTTTAAATCAGATGTGGTGGCAGTGTCAAAAATAAAAATTAAACAATTTTCATAGAAGATTTCTTTTCGGGTTTTTTTGAAAATGTATCACATGACGTGGTATTGGGGATTGACTTTTCGGACAGCACCCACGCATGTATTGCCGTAGCAAGAAAAGCGTTGAAATTTAGATTTTCCACCGAGACCGTTATTGCTTTAGAAAATAAGCCTTCCCGATGTCGAAAGATTCTGTTTTCACAACATTCGGAAAAGATAGCACAGGCATTAGACCAGTTTAAAACAGAATATTGTGGTTCTTACGTCAAAGGCAGGACATCCTAAAGAGGGCCCTGTTGTTTTGAAATAAAAAGATAGCGAGCGTCTGTAGTGTGTGTGCCATACCGTGTGTCCGCGCCCAAAATGCAAATATTATAGCAGTTAATCAATGATTTAAAGGAATAGGGAACAGCGGAGGAATCCACTAGCCCGTACGCGAGTCCATATTTTTTGTTACAGAAAAAATAACACCAGGTCAATATCGGTCAATATGAGAATACAGGAATGTTAATAAAAAACTGCATGTTGATTCGAATCCGGTACCAGTTATGGAAACGGTTTTCCAACACTTGCAAAGATCCAAACGTTTCACCATATTGGATTTGAATTCAGATTTTTTTACAGTGTGAGTTACATCCGGAAAGTGTAACGCCGTTAGAAATTTGTACCACTTGGGGTTTGTACGAGTGGACTCGTCTGCCCAAGGGGGTAAATTCGGGGCCCCAATGTATGTCCCGGGTGTAGAATCACGTGTTGGGACGGTACTTGTATGAGTTCGTCTTTTCGTACATTGATGACGTGTGCGTGTACAGTGACACGTTGTAGGAACACCTTGAACATTTGCGGACTGTTTAAGATGCGTTAAGGAAGGCTGGTGTGACGGTGAACCCAGAACCAATTAGTTGGGCAAAACTTGTGCGATTTCTAGGGTATATTATTTCAGAAGGTAATTTCCGCACTGGTACAGATAAAATTAAATCTGTAGTTAATTTTCCACAACCAGAATTTTAACACGCGTGAAGAGATTTTTAGGAATGGTTGCTTTTTATAGTAAATTTATTCTAAATTCTTTTGACCTTACAGAACCATTAAACCAGTTGGAAGGAAACAAAATGTAACTTTTGTGTGAAACGCGGAACAACAAAAATCTTTTCGAAAAATTAAAAAAAAATGTTAGCTTTTCCACCTGTCTTGCATTTGCCAAATCTTCTGAAGAATTTTTTTTCATTGTGATGCAAGTTCCGTGGCCGTGGTGGGCGTGTCTGAATCAAAAGAAAGACGGTAATTTTGTGCCGATAGTATACGCCAGTAAATTATTAACTCTGGCAGAACGGAAATTTTACTATTTATGAAAATGAATGTTTAATCTGTATATGGGCAATGGAAAAGATTTCAGATTATTGAGACCATGCTTTGTTTACTTTATTTGCGGATAACCAGGTTTTTTTAGCTTGTTGTTAAACTCACAAAAGCCAGCTGGTATATTGACACGGGGGTTAGTGCGCCTCGTTGGCTTTAAATTTACCGTGAAGCATACAAATGGGGTTGATAATTCTATAGCGGATACGCTGTCACGCATGTATTGCGAAGACGAGTTTGAGGCAGTGGAAAATGGGGCCCCTACGGATAGTCCATTTCCCGGTTCAGTTTCTGCTGGCATAAATATTTTGGTATTAAACATGTTGCAAGAGTTTCCCAGCGCGTTCACAGATATAAAAGAACACAGAAATTCTGACACGTTACCTAAACGGATATTGTCTGAAATTAAAGACGGGAATTCTTGTTACGTAGTTCATAAAAAATTTTTAGGTGGATTGATAAAAAGAGGCAAATTCAGACTTTAGTACCTGAAAAAGTAAGGGCTATGGTTTTTTTAAATATTACCACTAATCCTTTTACGGGGGACGCGTAGGATGTGATGAAAAAATTACCCGATTTTTATAACTTTTTACGTGGCCAAAAGCGTGCAACGAGCTGGAAAATTGGGCCAAGTGTTGCAATGTGTAACAGCATGCAAAACCGAAAATTCAAAAACCAGAAGGGCAATATTCCGGTACGGTGGCATTGTATACTTGGGAGCGCGTTTATTTGGCCGTGATGTACCCGTTACCCCGGAGTACCTCTGGATATGTATATCTCCTTGTTGACGTAGATAGTTTCAGCAAATTTGGTTTATTTTTTCAGTTACGAACGATATAGGCAGGAGAAATGTGTAAGGTCGTTATGCAGAGATTATATAGTGTTTTTGGCTCGCCCGTGTTTGTAGTAACTGATAATGCTACGTATTTTCTTTCTCAAGAGTTCAGAAATTTATATGGGGGGAAAATATTGTGCAGACTGCTCCGTACCACCCTTAAGCAAATTTAGTAAAACGGGTGAATCGAAACATTAAAATTGCCTTACATAGTTTTCAATCTGATACACAACGTCACTGAGATGACTATTATTAAAACACAGAAAAAGCTTATATAATACTAGTATATAGTGCTCGTAAATATGCTCCACCCAAGATATTTTCGGGAAGTCATTTGATGCACACGCTAATAAATGTATGGTCACTCCATAGCATTTGTTTGGATAATGTGAATAATAAAAAATTGGAATAAATGTGGGCAAATGTTACTCGTACGCATCACCGAAAAATGGAAAGTAAGAGTAATGTTTCATATAAAGATTTAAACAGTAAACCAGAAGATTTAATTTTATATGAAGCTCATCTTCTCAGTTTAAAAATATATTTTTTTTAGTGCTAAGTTAGCCGTGAAATAGCGTGGCCCTTACCAAATAGCTGGGTTCCTTTCGCCCATAACAGTATTGATAATTGATCAACATTCTGCTAACAAATCTGAAAAGGTACACGTTTCCCAGCGTAAAAAGTATTAAGTACCCACCAATGCAGTGTAAAGGGGCCACTCCTTCCCCTAAAAATCCCGCAAGCTGTCTTCATATTTTGGATGTAAAAATTGTATCATCGAAAAGATATTAAGAAATTTAATGTTTTAATGAAGTTGTGTATTCTCAGTATTTATAATGGTGTTAATGATATTTATTTTAAAGAGTATTCGTGATATTTGATGGTAATTCTCAGTGTTTAGTAAATTAAATTAAGTACACATGGGAATAAACGGAATGGTAAAAAAAATAAATTTTAATATCCAGATATAGTATACGCTTATAGATTTTAAATTTAGTATCTTATATTGGTAGTTCTGTGCATACATGAGTTTTTAAAAGCAGCCCCTATCATGTAAGAGTTGAAATTGTATGAAGTTACGTTCTACAAGTCGTCGTTTTTAAGTCCCTGGTGTATGTCTGTTTTATTGCTGCCTGCTGCTATCATCGAGACCCGTGTTCCACGTGAAAAAAAGCCTGGGGAAACGGTCTGGCCAGCCGACGCCTTAATATTTCCTGGACGCATGAGCAACGCCCACGTGGTCAAGTATCAAGGGAGGAGGGATGTCTCAGCCTACGCACACCATAAATTCGCTAAAGTTCACCTTGCCTTGGATTGCTGTTTCTACACGAGGGTTGTGAACAATGGCTTACCTTTGGCGTGATGGAGCCCGTTCAACTAACCATCTCGCTGCTTTTTCCTTGCATGAGTGCTGGACGGCAAATGACATGTGGCGCGCTAGTGTTCTGCTTTGAAGATTTGCCTGCTGCCCCTTCCCATCCCTGTGCATCTCCATGGCAACGTGACGCCGGCCAGCCATGACGCCAACAGGAGGCGTTTCCACTCCGTGAACGTCGGAAATTGTACGAGAAGGCGACGAGAAAATTGTATAAAAGGCGTGTGTTCTCTCCTGCCCGGGGAGACATGCCAGGGACTTTATTAGGGAAGGAACTGCTGTTCCTCTGTCTTAAATTGTTGTGGAAGGGGTGGGCGAGGTTCCTTTGAAGAACTATTAAAATATATGTAATCTCCATTTTTAAATATTTTGTTTATAAAAGGAAAACATATATATGATAATTATTATGCCCTTGTGGGGAATCAAAGTCATGGCATTTTAGTAAATATTTTAAATCGATATTGTAATTCCATATTGAGAATTTATATTTTTGTATTCCAAGCAAGGGGGAAGCGTATCTGAATTTTGTAACTTCTATTTTTTTACTGTGCAAACTCAAAGTAAGCTTTATGATACTCTTTGTTGGCACACTAACGGGGGATCTCTATTCCTTGAAAAACTAACATCTTTCTGAAAAAATAGAGACGGAGTCCTTTTTGCATGTGTCGGGTGAAACCGTCACAAGTTTATAGATTTTATATAAGTAAATGTTTAATTAATAAAAAATAAGGTGTTTTTATGTCAACATAAATATAAAACGCTTGTAAAACATTATATATTTAGGCGAATCCTGCTCTATCTAGCACTGTACAAGCAGCATTCGTGGCGCTGAGAACAGAAAATAAATAAAAGGGGAGCCAAAGATTTCACAACAGGGCCAATTATTGCACTGATAGCGTGTCTGGGGAATTCATGTCACAAAAACACTTATGCAGGTTTCCTAACGTTATGTACTCGGTCAGCAAAACATGGAACAAAGTGCGCAAATTACATACAATGCACAAGATACTAAACAGTATACGACTTGCAAATATTATAAGCTACGCTGCAGAGTAAAAGTTGCATAAATACACATTAGTCGATGTAGACAACTGGTCCCTAATTCGTACAAAACTTATGGTATGTACTTGGTCAGCAAAACATGGTACAAAGCACACGAATTGCATACAAAAAACAAGATACACAAAGGCGTCATTTAACAGCATGCAATTTGCAAATATTAAAAAGTATGAGCAGAATAACAATTTGTTTAATAAAAATTGGTTGATGCGGACAACTGGTGCCTCATTCTTACAACACTTTGTTTGACAGATTCGTCGCCCGGAGTTTGAACAGCGCGTGCCCTAGAGTGGCGGAAAATTCCTGCAAGCACTCCCTTCCCTTTCGCTCTAGCTGTTACCCTTGCTTACCTACCACCTGCGTTCCCCCACTTCCCCTCTTTTCTCTTCGCGCCTGCGCGGTAGCTCGGACGTCTGGCCATGGCAATAGCTAACTGTGTTGACTCGTTCACTTCGCCTTCTGATCTTCGCCTATGCAATCGTACAGCCCTCTCGGTTTTTTTTTTTTTGGGAGGCAACTCCCTTATGTGGCAGGCGTCATGGGCAGTTAGGTTTAAGGAAGTAAATTTTTTCTTAAATTCTGTCAACTAAATTATGTCTGACTTTATGAATTGAGGGTTATGTTGCTTGTATGTGTAGTTGTAATGTAATTTTGACAAACGTTTCTCATATGTTGTATTCTGTTTAGATCTTTCGTGCCTTCAGCTTTTGTAATATGACTTGACTTTGTCAGTAAGAAATATGCATTAAGTTCTTCTTTTTTTTTTACCACGCGGCACCTTTTGGGTCATGATTGCCGACGATAATGTCTGCATGGTAGCCACCATGGTCGTGACTCAGCCCGATTTGCCCACAACATTTGACTTAATGACTGCGATGCAGTATTTGCCAGTATTTTGCGTTAGGGACGTCCCTTAACCTAACTATTTTTTGTAAACATTAACCTGTTGTCTAGCTTCTCGGCTAGTTAGGCATTATGTTTGTATAATTAATTTTATCACCTATTTCAGTGTTAATTTCAGTATCGTGTCCTATCTATCAATGACACGGCCCTATTTAACGATGGAACACTTGGGTTCTACGAATTAGGGACCAGTTGTCCTCACCAACCAAATGTGTATTAAACAAGTTGTTATTTTGCGTTACAGTTTATAATATTTGCAAGTCGAATGCTCTTAATTGAAGCCTTTGTATATCTTGTTCATTCTTTGTGCCAAGTTTTACGGACCAAAGTCACCGAACACCACGTACATGGGATGATTTTTCAAAGGTTTGATTCAAAAAGTGTGAAGAAACCGCGAATATACTATATATATATACGCAATACTGTATACTTCGTGCCACATAACAGCGAGCGTAGACGACGGTTACAGACAGTCCCGCTATCGGCCACTATATCTTGGAGTGGGGTATGGGGGAGTAAGGAGCCCGAGAACGCAGTGCGGAATTCTTCTGACCGACCGATCGGATAATATTAACTCGCTCATTAAGTTCATCACGACTGTACACGGGATGCTGCATGGTTGTAAATAATATGTTTAACAGCACAATAGTAAATAGCTTGACAAATGACCATCGTAATACATTTAAATATAGTTGAAAATCAACCATGCTCGGTGTAGCAAACATTACGTTCCTGTCTCGTATATTATTATCAAATTAGGAGTCCTTGAAATATTATATAAAAATATACGCTTGGGAGAAAATAATATACTGCATACAATGTATACCGAGTTCTTAAGTTTTTCTGCTACCTTCATCCCAGTCTCAACAAAAGCCGCTTAGTATCGGAATTAACTGGAAGCGGCACTGAAAAGCATCACGTACATGTTACCTAGAAATAAGCTTCGAAATATTTACTATTTATTTAATCTCCAGAGGCAAAACTTATAAAAGTAACAAATAAAAACAAACGTAATCTGCAGTTTTAAAATAAAACTATTAATTAATTATTTAAATTGTTTAATTAGAGTAACAAAAATGCTTGTAAACGGATTAGTTTAAGCAATAAATGGAGATGCTAAATAAAAACAAAGTTTAGCTCCCTAAAGTGCACTCCTTACATGCAAAAGCAATTTACTTTTAAAAAACGAGCACCGAAAACTTTTTATACAATTTAAAAGTTTCCTTTGTAGATAGTAGTCCTTTTGACATAAAAGACAAGTAGATCATTTTAATTTATTCTCTGTATTATGCGGTTATGACATGGTGAAGGCGATCAAATAAAAAATAAAAACAATTCATGTAGCATTTATCTGACACCACTGCAGAGAAAAGTCATTCTCCACGAGATGCAGAAAACTGGATAATCTCGCTTGTCTGGACGAGCAAATAATTCACATGATAGAACCGAAATCCGGGCAAGTAGACACCCGAACGAAAGAACGTGCATTTGACTGTAAGATTAGTTATTAAGAGGAGACACTAAAAAAAAACACCTTATCTTGGAGGCCAGAGAAGAAACTGCTGTAGAGTTACGTGTTGAAAACGAACTAAAATTAATTCCTAAATTCCAAACTACATCCTGCTTTTTTCTACAACTACATGACGTCAAAGAAAATTAGATAAATGGTAAGGAAGCTTAGTTTCCACCAAAACCTCCCCGAACACGGGAGTGCACCGCGAACGCGTCATGGAGGATTCAAGTCAGTGCAAAGAGTGCTCGAAAAAGAGTTTACCATGGCGGATGGATACACAACTGGCGCATTAAGCTGTGGGTATAAAGTTACAAAAAATGTAGTTCATGCATCGCTCTTATAGTGCGCTGACGACACCAAAACGGCACACAACCATAAAACATTTGTTCTGCAGCTAGAAACACACATATTGCGCTTCTGGCAAGAGACACGGACAAGGCACAGTGACAGCGTCCCATGCCCCTGTGGAATGCCAACACTGCAAGGTACATCCGGTGAAGAAATTGCGTGAATTTATTAACGAGCGATTCGTTAACATGGAGGGTTATGTCAAGTATGGAGGGGAAGAAGTGAAGTAGAAAGAAAATCCTACAAAAAAAAATACAAGAATAACCAACAAAATGATAATTAGTAAGAAGTGAAGCAGCAAACCTAAATATTTGCCTTGATTATTTCTAAAACTGCGGACATTCCTGTATTTGAAAATATGGCGTTTATTTAACTCAATGTGGCACGTGGAGCGTCACTAACAATGAATGATATTCAGGCCGCTCATTGCATTTTGTTACGCAGTTTCAACACGTAGTCAACGCTGGTGAAATTTGCCGGCAGCGGGAAGAAAGAAAAGGAGATAATGAAGGGAAGCCGTAATAAGAAAACGGTGACTACCAGAGAAATAAGCTGCCAAAGTGAAAGCAGGCGGCGCTTCTTAATGACCACTTAACCTCACAAAGCGAAGCTATCTGCGGAAATTGTCGTCATCTAAAAAGCAGGGAAATTTTTCTTGGCATGAACATATAACATTATCATCTACGCGAGGGAAATCGGTAATGAGCTGGAATTAGCTGTTAGAATAAAGAATGAGTACTGATGTATGGAAGAGAAGTTTATGTCAAACGTAAGTGTCGTCACACAAAATAGCGATTAAATAAGCATATTAAAAACAAATATAATTTATATGAACTGGATCATAACACAATTAATATATATTTATTAAATTGATTTATTTTTATTCTAGCCTATAATTTCCTTACCAGCCGTATTAATAAATAAAACAAAACATATATACATTATGACTAATTGTTTAAAAAAATGGACTGCTAGTGTAAAGGCTATTTCAAATAACACTTAAATATCTAGCAAACGAGTATTAGATAAAAGAAAGGAAAAATAATATTACATGCGCTACTAACGAAGCTAAGAATAAACCTAAGAAAAATACAAACATTTATTATTGAATATGATATGTGAGTACTCGAATATGGTGCTTAGGTTCAACATTATGTCGCATTCTAATCATGAAGAGAAAAAGTAACAACCTGTATTGTGTGTAAACTAGGTATTAAATTGTTTCTTGTAACATGGGAAATTTATAAATTACCAGGTAACATCAAACAAGTTGGCTAAGAAACACATTATGTTCCGGAAATGTACGAATACTATTTTATAGTAAATCTAAAAAAAAGTTTTGCAGCTAATTCGTAGTAATTAAAGAGATTTATCCAACTCGTGCATATGCACCGGAAAGATACTGTTTCTGCATGAAGACTTACACTAATGAATATTCAAAATTTGTTTGGTGACTAAAATGATGAAGATCCTGGAGAAATAAACAACTATGCTGATACAACATGTAAATATACAGTGGAAGGCAGAAAACTATTATGCAAGTCAGGGACTTCAAGAACACTCAATAATCTAGTCAATAATTTAAATGATTTACTTCCATTATAAAGAGCTAATTTTTATTTTAATGATAAAGAAAAAATGGTGATCAGTGAACACAGCGCAAGAAGTTATAAAAATGTGCATATTGTGATATAGAAGTAAACAAAGCTATAAAACTTTAAAAAAAATAATTTTAAATGTTTTGCCTTAACAATTAAAATGCCAACGTAGTCGTAGCCTAACTTTTAAGTCTAATAAAAAAAATAACGTGTAAACTTGAATTCTGGAATATAATAATTGATTACGGTGAAAATAAAATTAATACATAGGCAGGATTGTGGTTTTTCTCGTAAGTACTACTTTTATACTCACCAATGTCTCATTTATCATGTGTGTTACAAAAAATAGGAGTGGATGCTATAGTAACGGATGCAAAAAGGAAACTTTAAAGTCGCTGCAAGCGCAAGACAAGAAATAAAGCACGGGTGGTTGTCTGTAAACCTAACACTCAAGAAATTATAAATAAATCGAAAAAGTTAAAAAATAAAACTTATTTACGACCATACAAAATATCTTCAGAAACTTTTGAATGTGTATTTTAATGATAACGACCCTGCCAAAAAAAAGTTGTACAAGTTCACATCATGAGAATATCGATATTATGTAATGCATCTCTCCTGGTTTTAAAACTGAGAGAATCAACATGTTTTGGGAGACTGAAGATATTTAAGATAAAGCGTCTCTCTAGTAACGTCAAGAAATGAACCGATCGGGAACGGCGAACAGTGAAGTTTGCTGTGAAAATGGATCGTGAGAAGACCATGTCAAATGTAGCAGAGGACTTCTTTTCCAGCTGAGGTAAAAAAAAGGCCAGTGATGGATGCACTACCGGGAGGCAATAGCTGTTGAGTTTAATTATTTTACATTTCCCACTACGCCACTGATCACTGTCGTCAATAACGATGTCATTTGGAGTCGTGCCACCAACACCGTCATTAGTCTGCGTAGCTGGAGAGGGAGTTCTTATGGAGTGATGATTCGACAGTACGTGTTTTGGCACTGAAAAATACCGCATAGCACAGTTAGTGTGTATATATTTGCAGACAGTGAATACGTGCACTTATGGGAGGAGCGAATCCATAAATAAATTATATACAGTAATTATTTAGTTTGTTAAATGCACAGAATCCCAATACAAACATTTCTGGAAAGCAATAAAATAATTATTTCAAATCATAATTTTATTAAGTGAAATACATGAATTTTTCTTCCCGAATCCTTCACAGAAAAAAGGGCTGTTGTTGTTGTGTGGGTTAGTTTTATGGGGGCAGTCTTGAGTTTATACAGTCGTGTATGGGATCTGTCTTCAGTAGGGTCAATATTATGTATGTTCGGTCCTGTTTGGCGATAAATTTTTGAGAGCCCAGTTTTGTGTCTATTCAGTCCATCACATGATCGATGCCCGGATAAGTGCAGGTTGCACGCATATTAATATAGATTGATCTGCTATTATATGATTATACAGTACTTTCATATAAAGGAGGTAAATTTGCCTAATAGGCAGTAGAACCAGACAAACTTAGTATGTGTTTTTTAAACTCTAACTGCGAAAATGGGATTTTTGAAAGGTAATCTAACATATACTAAATAGCCAGAGGCAATACAAATTATACAAAAATGAAATTAATTTGAGCAGTGGGGCATGAGCTGTGGACAAGAATGTTTTGTGTTATTATCTTTTCTTTATTCGCAATGTGGAGTGCTGATGCAAATTACATATTATGATCAATTCTAGATGTGTGTAATGAAGAAAAAAGTTAAATAAGCAACACAATAAGATTAATATTGTTACAGTTCGCTAGGACCGCATCCGAGTTCATGAGGTATGAAAGTCATCATAAAAAATAAAGGAACTAAATGAAATTTTTAATTTATTTGTTTTGTTATTATATACACAAAGTAATTAGGTATTCACGTCATTAAACTACCTATTTGACACGTAATGCATATTGGAAGTATGCGTCAGAATCGGTGCTGTCACAACCCTCATCGCACTCCTCCCCCCTCCACAATGGCCCCGGCGGCTTAAACCAGTGTAGGGCCTCTCTGACGACACGTGATACCCGTTAACGCATGCCGAGGTCAAGCCGAGGTGGGGTAGCATTTCTACCCATGGGCCTCTCCCCCACCCCCTGCAAACCGCGTGAAACTTGTACTCGCCCACAAGAGAAATTGAAACACGTGCTGAAGGGTAATACACACTGAGAATAAACTGACAGCGTATGGCAGGGGCAACTGGCCCACACCACCCCCTGGTCCCTCCACCAACAAGAGGCCAATGCATGGACGAAGTGTTCATTGTTCAAAGCCTTCCTCACTCCCCTTCCCACAAACAAGGGAGGTACATGTAGGAATCTAGGGAGGGCGCCCAGATAGTTTAAAAGCCATTTTTAGAGACAAGGAGGCTGTCAGTCAGATCAGTCGGTCAGGTCGTGGAACCATATCAGTTAGAATCGCGCGCTGAGAGAGAAAGTCCGTGCAGCAGTTAACTGAGGCCAGGGAGATCGGATCCCGGCCAAGTGAGTCAGTCGCATCAGTCAGTCGATCAGTTACATCGTCAGTTACATCGTCAGTTATGTCAGAGCAGTCGACTCGGTCAGTTAGAAGCGCACACCGAAAGAGAAAGTCCGTCGGGATGCCAGAGGCCCTTGGTGTTCGGGCCCCGGCAGAGTCAACCAGAGACAGTGTTATGGGGTCAGCCATATCGGGACAGACAACTAGTAATTTTCCGCGCCGCGGGGCGCCGAGTGAGTCAGTCGCATCAGTCAGCCGAGTCAGTTACAATTACGCACTGAGAAGGCGGAGTCGAGTGGAGCTTCAACGAGGAGTGCCACATCGAGCGAGTGGGAGTAGTCCAGTGCAACCCCACGCCGAGAGCCGTGGTGGGTGCCGTCCGCTTCGGAGCAGCGGCACGACATTGGAGACCGAGTATTACCGCCTCCTGGTGGAGAGTCATGTGACTGGCCTCTGCAACTGAGCTGCAACAATCGTGGGAATGGCTGTCTGACAATTGGTTCACGCAACATGCTACAGAGTTCGTCGGTCCTAATTGGTTAGTTTCTTGTACCTACCAGAGTGATGTTTGGGACCAATGCTTCAGTGTATTTTTTCCACTGAAAAAAGACAGCCCTAACAGAAAATAAAGGCTTTTAACTACCGAGAAATTTTTATGACGGAGTGCCGAATTTGTGGGCTTTGGAGTCGTGTGCTTTTCGAACGCTCACAAATAGTTTAGTTGCCTCATTTTGACAGAAAATACCTACCTGTGTGGTGTTCAGGTGTTTATGTCTTTGCTTATTTAGCATCCTACTGGGCACGTTCGCTGGGAGAAAAGGCGTGCCCATTGTCTTTTGAGCTCTAGGTGCATGCTCACCACTCAAATACGAGATCAGGGAAGTTTTTAACACACCGAGAAAATATTTTTTCCCGTGATTTAATGAGCTATCAATCACAGTTTTAACTAATAAAACTAGTGTAACACCTTAAACTGAAATGAACTCACCCGTATAACTCTCTTCAGATGGTCATGTACTTGCATTGGCATAAGACTTGCTGTAGGAAATTTGTTTTCTAATCGTCGGTGAGAATGTTGGACAGCGTCGGTTTCGACATCTGGTAACTTCGTAAATATAACGTACCTGTGGGAAATACAAAAGGAATTATTAGCTTCTAAAAACTTTTTAACCTCGAATTCAGTTCATATAAGCACAGTGATCGTTACTAAACTGCATAAATGAATGAAATCATAATACCCTGATATAGCAACATCACTCTAAAAGAGCTTGGAAAAGTAAAAATTTACTTTAGTAATTCTAACATAATCGAAAAATTACTGTAGTATTCATTAAAATAAGACTTAACTGATAACACAGCAAAACCACAGACGAAATTTATATTAGCTTGGGAGGAGTAGAAATGTGTATTGTTGTGAACTATTACTTTTTAATAAAACAAACAACATTTTCAACTCATTACTTTCAATAATTCTTGATATTCAAAATGTATTTTATAATTAAGTACATTACTGAACATTTAAATATAATGATTTCCCAGGGAGTTTATTTAGCGTACAGACCAAAAGAGCTTCAAAGCACATAACAGGCATAGTCACGCAGTTTCATACTTCCATTAATAAAATGGAAAGCCTTTATTTNCATAAAACTTAACTGATAACACAGCAAAACCACAGACGAAATGTATATTAGCTTGGGAGGAGTATAAATGTGTATTGTTGTGAACTATTACTTTTTAATAAAACAAACAACATTTTCAACTCATTACTTTCAATAATTCTTGATATTCAAAATGTATTTTATAATTAAGTACATTACTGAACATTTTAATATAATGATTTCCCAGGGAGTTTATTTAGCGTACAGACAAAAAGAGCTTCAAAGCACATAACAGGCATAGTCACGCAGTTTCATACTTCCATTAATAAAATGGAAAGCCTTTATTTACAAAGAAGAGTCTTCACAAAGCAAAGTGAACCAAAACACAAACATGACAGGGGGCAATAAAAGTATATAAACATGTACAACAGAAAATTTAACCACACTATGTTACATTCCCTTCACTGCCAACTTGAACTATTTTAATACCCGCCTGAAGAAATTGTGTCGCCACTAGCACATGTCCAGTGTGGAGACAGATGCTTCCCCTGATAGGTGATTATTGATGCTTAATAATGGTATAAACAGTCTAATAAAGCAATTTCAACTGAAAACTAAAAAGTAAAGCTGTAAAACTTGAAATATATATTTGCGCGCGTTGTCCAGCTTTTGAAACGTATGTATTTCGAAAACATTCCGAGCTCCTCAGTAGTCACTTTAGCTGAGGTTGTTGATGCGTGGCGCTCGGGTGCAGCTGACCTACATTCGAATCAAGGTCAGGCTTCCAATATTTTCGATACTAATCGAAACTGTTTCATGTAAGTAGAGTCAAACAAACCTTCAGTTTCACAAACCAAATCTTTGTTTGGGGGTTTACATTCTGGCCTCGCCCCGCTGGGCTCTATCGTTCAATGCCAGGTCCCAGCGGGCTCGACATTTTCGGCATGGGCCATTGCTGTAATTTTATAGGTTTCCCTGGGGTGATCCTGTTTCCTTTCACGTACTCATTCTGCCGCTGCTCCACCACAATCTCTTCCAATCTTCTGGCTTGCCAGAACGACTAGCGTGTCCATTGTGTAGTGCAGCTGACTCCCCTTGACGCCACACTCATCTCGTCTATGATGATTGCGTCAAGACGGGAGAAACAAAGTGCGAATTAACATTTGCTGCAGTACTAACGAAGCTACTGAGTTATTTTATTCGCGTGTAGAGCTCACGCACGGTTACTTCTAACTTTCACGAAACCCTGCTTAAGCTCTACTTCGAGGATATTCCTCTGCCTCATGTAAAAACAAAGCTTAGAAAATTACACCAGTGGGACAACGCATCGCATTCATGCGCACTCAGTGTGATAATATTTTGCATAAGAAAATTACCAAAACACCTATTTTCTCTCCGTCTTTATTCATATTAGTTGTAAATGAAATATTATAATGTATAGATAAAGTATTAGTAAAAGTTAAATTTAACGAAAAGTAAGATAATTTTATGTTAACGCGAATATAAAACGCTTGTGATACATGACATATTTAGGAAGCAATCAATCACGTCATGCATAGAGTGTATTTAAAGGTTTTATTCAAGGAGTGTGAAATAACCGCGAATAGACTATATGTAGCTAGTTATCCGGCCAGACACGAGGTATCTAGTCTATTTAATCGTTTCCTTTTGACCGTGTTGCCATCAGGCGGCGAGTTAATTAACTTTACGCCGTTTAATCACTCGTCATCTTTCTAAGATGGCGCGCCAAGGGTGAGGGAAAAAGNCACACAATTTTACTATATAAAGTTTTACAGGGCGATCCTGAACTACAGGTGCAAACGCTGTGAGGTGATAGTTTGCAAAAGTACCAGGCAGGCAACCAACTGCATCCTTACGAACTTAGTTTTCTCGACAACCGCCCTTTCATTTCGGCGCTTCTCTCACCTCATTTCACCCTCATCAGCTCTCAAGACCTCGATGTCAAGAGCCGCACAAAGCTCGCACCTCGACAACCGTTCGCCTGAGAGAGTTGCTTTAAGACAACGTTATTCTGTACATTAATGTACTCATGATTATGACATTGTTAAAAACTATAAGCACCCGAAGGTTAGACACATTTGTTGGATAACAACATGGCAGCCTCTGCGCCCCCTCAGCTCCGCCCCCATTCCGTCCAAGCCTGGGGTATGATGTCTTTTCGTAGGTAAACATACTGGGGGCACGTTTAATAGTTTCGTCAAAAAAAAAAAAGGATCTCCAACACTCTGTAACGCAGTTCAAGCACCAGGCAGACGGAACCCTTAACATCGGGCTGTTGAGGGCCAATCAAGGTGAAGTGAAGAAGGTATGGAGAAGCGCCGGAATGAAAGGGCGGGGGAAACGGAATATCCCCGAGAAAACCCGCCAACCAGAGGCACCATCTGGCTCCATTCCCGGGAGTGACACCGCAGGGAGTCGAATCCGGTTCGCCTTGGTGGGAGGTGAACACCCAAGCCCCTGAGACACCGCGGCCCCCACACCAGGACAGAAAAGGAGATGTAACGTTTCCAGGGTGAACCATTCCGACACTACAAAGTTGTGACTAATTNACGGTTCGCCTTGGTAGGAGGTGAACACCCAAGCCCCTGAGACACCGCGGCCCCCACACCAGGACAGAAAAGGAGATGTAACGTTTCCAGGGTGAACCATTCCGACACTACAAAGTTGTGACTAATTACTCAGTTGAAATACTGTAAGCGGGGTCTCTTCAGATTGGGTATACGACTATGGTGCGATCATGGCCTTGAGTTGGCGATGCACATGCGGCAATTTTAGACGCGGGAGAAAATTTCCGGGCAGCATATCTCGCGACTTCAATGGGCTAGCACGCTGGCTTTTGTACGAAACTAAATATCTCATATAGATTTGTCGACGTGTGCTACAAAAGAGAAATATCAATTTCATAACTTTCATTTTATCCTCACGTCACAAAGAAAATGTTACCTGCCAACGCAGGCGTATTCATTTAAAACCCACTGCCTTGTCCCCAAAACGGCCACACTCAGAGAGATTTTTTTAAAAATATGATTTGATTTCAAAAGTGCTTCGTTTATAGACGAGCAATCGAACAGCTTCTGCAGGGCTGAGTGGTTAGACTGTTCGCATCCCACCAAGGCGAACCGGGTTCAATCCCCGGCCAGGTCACTCCGGATTTTCGCCAGTGCGAATTGTGCTGGACGATGCCGCTGGTCGGCGGGTTTTTTTTTCTCGGAGATCTCCCGTCTCCCCGGCCCTTGAATTCCTACGGTGTTCCATTCTCACTTCATTTCGCCCTCACCGCCTCTCAAGACCTCGCTGTTAAGAGCCGTCCGAATCTCTCAACTCAACTCCCTGTGCGTGTGGGCACTAATCGACGCCGAGAGGATTTATGGTGCTCGCCTAGAGTGGCTCTCCCATTGTCAAGTGAGGTTACCCCTCCTTCTCATCCCCTGCCAATATTTGCCCCGGCGCCTTCCGCNCCCCTCCTTCTCATCCCCTGCCAATATTTGCCCCGGCGCCTTCCGCCGCCGCCTTGGCTGCCCTCGGGGGGAGCTCCCCCGAGACGTCAAATATTGAAACTGGGGGATGATATTTGCATTCGTAAATAACTTCCCTCGTCGCGAGGAAGCGGCCGCCCATTGTGTGCGGAAAGAAGGGTAGCCGTCTCGATGGGCGACACCGCCGCCATCACAGTGAGAGAGCGCCACTGGAAACGTTCTTCTTTGACGAATACCTTTTCAGAAAGAAAAAAATCACGCAGGTTTCTCATCGCGACTTATAAGCGAATAACTTCACGTTTTGTATTTATTTATTCGTTTTCACTCGGTTGACTGTATTAAACACTGAAACGCAAGGAAATCGCCTTGTCTAATTCTTGCGCGCAATGAAATAAAGATATGCTTGGGACAGACAATATTTGTTCCTGTCAAAAGAATTATATATTTAAATAGTATCAAATAAATATTTTGTTGAATTGTTCTTATACAATAGTTTAAAAAGTTGTGTTATTGCAAACTTCCCCTCTGTTGTTCCGCACAAATAAAGCAGTTTGGTTTTTTGATACAGTATTTTATTTTCGAAGAAATAAACGCTCATGTGGGAACACTTTCTCATTAGCCATTACGTGAAATAATTGCCATTTTCGTCATGCTTTCGTGAGGTTTAGTAAACGGCACAACCGAGATTATNATTAGCCATTACGTGAAATAATTGCCATTTTCGTCATGCTTTCGTGAGGTTTAGTAAACGGCACAACCGAGATTAAAACTCAGGTTTTTCAACCACTCATCCACCTACGAGTACTGTGTTCAAAAGTGTTCATATGTTTTGAAAATTCATTCCGTTTCAAACAGGACTATCCACGAGGAATTACCGCCACTCACAAGGCTTATTCCTTAAGTCATGTTAATGTGGGCCCTGTTCCCAAAAACTTCACCGCAATTCTAAAAGTTTGAACGGCGAAGAAAAAATAAGAACTCTTTCAAAACAAAGAAATTATTATCAGACATTTGTGTTACAGTTGAGCATGAATCGCTATATCGGCGTGTACTTACGTGCGAAATGTGCGTGACATTTCAACACAGTTACTACATCTAACAACCAAAGGCTAACAATCACAATAAATGAGCAGGGACTCGCTGTGTTCACGCAATACTCAATGAAACAGGCAGTCGCACTTCACGATGGTCAAGGTCGTGCGCTGTTCAAAGCAACAGTCATACCGGCAGCACCTCACGAGCTGTCCACTGTAACGTGTTTCCAATTATTCAAATTCCTCTGTAAATATTGCGAATGTGATCTACATTTATATGGCACAACCTTAGGAACCAGGTTCGAGTCCCGGCGGGGTCGCTCCCAGATTTTCACATGTGGGAAACGTGCCGGACGATGCCGCTAGTCAGCGGGTTTTCTCGGGGATCTCCCGTTTCCCCCATCCCTTTCATTCTGGCACTGCTCCATGATCACCTTGCTTCACATTCATCAGCTCTCAAGACCTCTATGTTATGAGACGTTTAGAGCCACCCAAATCTCTCCACTCCACTGAGTGGTCCTTTTTACGTTTGAGTATCACTGCTCACTGGGAGTTTTACTAAGCTAGTTAAAGAGGCCATCCGTGAAGCATGGGTTATAGAGAAAAACATTTATTATGCTTTCTAATAGCAATAATAAATTATTCATAAAATTAATTTTGGATTTCTCGTTTTTTGTGACGTTACAATATATGGTATCTACTTTTTATGATAAGGTAAGTATGTTTCGTTCCCTTAGAAAACAAAAACCAGAGTTCACTATTTGCTCCCGATAAATTGATAATTTGAGAGGAGAAAAGAGAGCATCTGTCGTAGCGAATGCAGTAGTTCTACACATGTGTCTTAATTTCAATTTTTTCTTGGAAACTGGAATTGTCATCGTTAATAGTTCTAACGTATTAGAATATATGGATGTATAAATTTAGAAACCCCACATTTCGTAAAGTTTTCATGTGTGCAATGACGTTGCCCCAAAACATAAACCACGTGTATTGACAAATTTTGAAATAAATATTCTAAATTGAAGCAGTTAAATTTAAATGACAATATTATTACCTGCTATACAATGAGCTATTAATTTAAAAAAAATGGTGTGGCATACAGTTACACACAAAATACAGTTCATTACCAGAATTGTAATTTATTGACACATATTTAAAACAAATTCTTTCTGGATTATAGCTTTTTAGGTACAATTTTAAAACATATCAATGTATAAAAATATAATAGCTGGAAGGTAGTTTAAGAGTAATAGTTAAATATTGAACAGTTTCAGTCCTTATCATNAATGTATAAAAATATAATAGCTGGAAGGTAGTTTAAGAGTAATAGTTAAATATTGAACAGTTTCAGTCCTTATCATTATCTTGTGTTGCACAAAAATTGGGGTTTCTCGAATTCAGTTATGCCAGTGTGAAAGCTATGCCACAAGATGTAGCAAATATAGGAATATGGCATAGGTTGTTCTGACTCGTGCCGAAGAGCACAACAGGCTTTAATATTTAGGTATGATTAGATGTATTTAATTAATTATTTCCCTATATAGTTTTAATGTAATACATCAACAAATTTGACAAGCAATGGATCATGGCTGCAAATGTGAAAGCCACAAATTTAGAATTGGCATCTTATTTGTTGTAATGAGGACTGGAAACTACGTGTGACCAAATCCATTGTTTACAGACAGCGACTTAAGCATCCTATTGTACAGTCTATAATGCTCCGTTGACCAACACACCTGTATATATAAAAAGCGTAAGTCCCATAATGAATAAACAAAATTTTACTTAGGTTAGAATGNGTTGACCAACACACCTGTATATATAAAAAGCGTAAGTCCCATAATGAATAAACAAAATTTTACTTAGGTTAGAATGTATTTATTGATTAGCACTACGCCAAATATTATGGCGGAAACAAATGATCTAAAGCGACATAATATTTGCGTACAACGTTTTTAATTAAATATGTTTTGATGACAACAGTGTTTGAGCGAAGCCGAATGCAGAAAAACTTATTTGTTCTGAGACACATTCATGGTTACTTCAAGCAGAGGAAACCCCACTCACTGCTACTACGCGAGCAAGGCTTTGTCTTGGTTTCAGGCAACTTCAGTGCGAGACAGCTCATTACGGCGTTTCATCGCGCTGAGCACGGAGTGAAGTGAAACAATATGAGGAAAATGGTAGCAGAGGCCATGGTTACGGCACTGCANCGGCGTTTCATCGCGCTGAGCACGGAGTGAAGTGAAACAATATGAGGAAAATGGTAGCAGAGGCCATGGTTACGGCACTGCACTGGGACGTGTTTCCACGTGAGGCTAAAACCATATTACAATCGCTTTCACTCAGCGGAATCCGTTTCGTAATATCCTGCAAGTGAACCCTGCTCCTCATTTCTCTGCTCTGCCGATGTATTTTTCCAACAAACACCTACCCTCTGAAGACCTTACCATTAAGGAAAAAATTCAAAGCTCTGGAAGCGCAAAGTGTTATTATATATTTTAAAACTACCTTAAGATTACTTCCAAAAAACATTTTAAATGTCAAACTTCGTATGGCTCCAACTCAGCGCACGCTTTTATATGACATACTACAACAATGGTAGTGGAAACAGCCATAAAGAAAAGCCAAGAGGCAAAACTGCTAAGAAAACAGGCATTCAACCACATCTGTGAACGTTCTGTAGAATATATTCATGATGCCTCATGGCAACTGCGAACATCTTTACGAGAGAAACACTGTCGCAAGTAAAATATTGTTGTATAGCATTGCCTGCCTGGGGAGGGTTTAATTTAGAGGCGTAAATTTGCTGACTTCAATTGTGATTGCGACTGAAGCAACGTCAGTTTCTCGTAGGAACCCGACTGTAAACTTACTGATATAAAAATGTGTATGCTCCAAGAAATAATTATCAAATTCTAAAGAATTTTTAAGTGTGGTGGTACAGCCACAAAAAAAAAAGACATGATTACAATATCGGTATATGAACAATGATCCGCCCAGCTGCGACACAGAAGACGAATTGCCTTTACCACCTCGTCGGACGACCTCGTTCCTAGATGCCTGGATCGATAAAATCAGGTATGAAATCAAAGAAACATCTATGTTATCNCTCGTCGGACGACCTCGTTCCTAGATGCCTGGATCGATAAAATCAGGTATGAAATCAAAGAAACATCTATGTTATCCTGCAGAAATGTTTTCCACGTCTGCTTCAAATCACGAAAAATTCAAGATTGAGTAAAATGGCAATCACAGCTTGTCCCTGTACTGTTCGATGGGCGAGCGACAAATCAGATGATCGAGTAAGGAACTAAGGTCTTAAAACACGACGTAAATACTTCTGGGAAACGATAACTGCTTGCAGGCGAGCGTTATCATCATGGAAACTGGCTCTTGGGAACGCAACCAGGAAAGTTAACATACCGGGTCGCAGAATGCTTCCAACGTGCCTCTGGAAATTCGATGATCCTCGTCTCGCTACCAGTGGCGAACGATGGTTACATGTCACGGCTCATCAGACCATCATGTCAGTAGTCGGAGATTTGTACCTCCGTGAGTGAGGCAAGGGTTGTAACACTCGCCTGCGGTACTCTAAACTCTGTCACGGTGATCACACATTCACAAAGCGTTATTCGGCTTCGAATACAATACTTTGCCATTTCGTAACGTTCCATGTTGCTTTTTGTTGGCGTTATTACAAACGAAAGCGGCGACGGTGAGGTGTTAACGGAAGATCATCTAAGGTTGCAAGGTCACAATTTTTTCTTGTTACGGGCATTTGTAAATGCGTCTCTTAGATACGTAGGTTTATAGTGAAACTGCCGCATGTCACTAGATGCTAGACAAGAAGTTGCTGACTCTATACCTGTCTGTGAATCAGACAGTTCTCTCTCCTGCTGGCATGTTGGGGACCCTTTCGGGGACATTCGGGAACCGATCCACCGTGTATAGGCACCTCATGTTCATTGCTAACCTCATCATCTCACGGTTCTGTACNGGACATTCGGGAACCGATCCACCGTGTATAGGCACCTCATGTTCATTGCTAACCTCATCATCTCACGGTTCTGTAATATACAAATTACAAGCGATCCGGCCATCGTCCACCCGTCCTCTTGGAGCATTATTATCCTATCTCTTTCATGATGTGTACGTTGTTCGTTCGGTGATCGTGCATCATCTCTGCAGGATCAGCGTTCACTTATCGCGCTTGACAAGTATTGTGCTCGTTATATCTCACGCACTGTTCTGAACACTGTTTACATAGACCACACAGAGAGAACGACATGCAGCCCTCTTTTACCACATGTATGTATGCATTGTCATTAGAAATTTTAGTCGTTTTCCATACCATACATATTTGTGCCTTTTTACCAACTTTTACGGCTGCAGAATAACGTTTAGAGCGTGCGGCAGTTTCTATGACGATGAGTGTGTACAGAGCCAGTTATAACAACTGGGTATAGAATAATGTGGCAATATCTGTAACCCGTGCAGTTCCTCAAGGCGTATATGAACTGCGCAGCTGATCGCAGTCGAGATTTTCTTTCTAGTATATATAGGACTGTAAAATGAAATTTCGTTCGTTGTTCCCGCCTTAAGACGGGGCCAAAATGAATGGTGATAAGAGGAGGCTAACATAGTATCGTTCTGGCCATAATTGAAAATGGTAGTGGCGAAACGGAAGAGGGTCTAACGAGAGGTGACGGGATGCAGCAGGGTGGGAAAACAGGACGGAAACTTCTGTGACGTTCCTCAATGTGGAATCGGCTCCTCCGGGAAGCGAAACCAAGATGGACGTGAGCGAGCTGTGCCCATCAATGTCCCGTCATGTACAGTCCATTCACGGTTATTTCCAACTTTCCTGAAGCCCTGCTAAAGTCCTACTTCCAGGATATTTCTCCCTCCTCGAGCAAACAAAGCTTAACTGAGTCTAGGAAACTACATCGAAGGGACAGCGCACCGAATTCGTGCGCACTCAGTGGAATAATATTTTGCATAAGAACTATTTCTTACTAGGCATCACCAATACACCTATTTCATCACTGTTTCTTTTCATATAAACTATAAATTCAATATTATGATTGGTACGTTAAATATAAATCAAAAGTGAATTTAACGATAAATACGGTAGTTTTATGTACAAAAAAAGTATAAAATGCTGGTGATACGTGGCATATTTAGGAAAAAACCAAATACTTCAAGCGCGGGGTGATTTTTCAGAGGTTTGATTTAAAAAGTGAGAAGAAACCGCAACTAGACTATGCCTGTGATCTCATGCGTCAAATATCCATATGCAGACATTTGTACTTTGAATTGGGAGATTATTTAATGACATGATCGTAATAATATTAAAAGGTTTTGTATTAGTGTTCATAAATTGTTCTTTAATTAAATTTCAAAATTATTGAATAAATTGGTATTTGTGAAGCACTTTTTGATCTCTCTTAGAGTCACGACACTAGAGAGACAGAAATCATACTTATGTCAATAACAAAGTGTAATAGGTGAAGATCATAGTAACACAAACATTTATACCACATTAAAAATTAAAATTGAAATCATCCCAATGGGCTTCTGTGTAAATGCTGATAGAGAATTGGCTTCTTCTTTCCATGAAGTTCTTGATATGAAATAATATATGGCCCACATTTTCAGGTACTGAATGTTTTTGCTATACAATTAAAAGCCAATAAAACTTCCAGGGTACGCATAATGTTTCTCTTTTTTTCCCTGTAATTTATTGTGCAGTGCAAGGTTGTCAAATTTCTAGGTAACATTTTTGGGCCTTTAAAAATTAAGCGATTACTAAGTAAAAATAATTCGGTACGTTATATTTGTTCTAATAACAGCACATTAAGTTAATTAATTCCATGGTGAAATTGTGTTGGGTTTCCTCAGTGTCTGTGAGCATAAAATAAGCCCGTAACTCCTTGTATACAGCCCATGCAAATGAAGGTAAGGATGGCGCGAAACCACCGCAGATTACAAAGGCAGTGATGGTGATTTACTAAAAGCATGCATATTTATTCCTATATTACGGCAAACGTTATTTATTATCGAATACCCCCTTGCGCCGGCAGTGTATATGTCGTCGTGTTTCTTGTTTAATACGATTTAGATAACGTTTTAAATATGTTTTTTCTATATTTCTTTAATAAAAATCACATTTTGCTGCACTCCTTATATACTCACCGTTTCACTACGGAACATATATTTATCATTTAACTTTGTAGGATTTTTATTATTACTGGATTTTAAAGATCTCGGGCAGAACTGCGGCATTTTCTCTTTTAAAAATTTGATAAAAACATTATTTTGCGTTCATAAATTTTACTTTGATTATTGAATATCTGCGTCTGCTTTAAATAATGAATTTTCCATGCAAACAGTATACTGCTGTTATAAATTAAACAACCAAATTTGCAACACTTTAAAGACCATTATTTTATTTTTCAAGATATGAAATAATTTTTGAATATGCTTATTTCGGCTGCAGATATATAAAACACAAGGGGACCTCCAGAAAACAGTACAGTGGTATATTTTTCCGACGCAATAAACACATTGTAGCGAATCAAACATCACACATCTAATATATAAAATTCTCCCGTCACAGTGTTATTCACTGAACTCCTCCAAAACGGCTGGACCGATTTTTATGAAATTTTTCATGTATACTCGGTAGGTCTGAGAATCGATTTATATCTATTTTTTACACCCCTAAGTAATAAGGGTGGCCACCCCCAAACAATTATTTTTATTGTTTGAACAAATTTTTTTTTTTTTATGATGTGGAATCAAAAAATACATACCCTCCTAAATTTTCACCCTTCTACCAGCAACCCTTATTTTTTTATATAAATACTTTTTATGGCAAAACAACGTTTGCCGGGTCAGCTAGTATCAAATATATATTTTAGTATGTAAAACGTTTCCAGGAATTTAGTCACAGCAAATACACAAGTACAAAACGGAAAACAGGGAAATATGGTTTTAATGGTTTTACAGTCGCGTATTTGCCAGAAATCATATAGTTACACCAAAATTGCAACAGGTCTTTGCATGCATAACGAAAGATACACGAACACACAAATTTTATTACAAAAAAAATACACTACAATTTTATTAATTTTTAAAACTTTGTTGTTTCCTATGAGTTATATACTACAGTAACACATTTCCCAGATTTTCGTAATGGTTGAAACTTTTTAGTCTACTAAACAAAGTTGGCTATGCTTGTTAGAGAAGCTTTCTGAAAGTTGATTTACACAAATTTTTTGCACCTACATTTTTCAGAAAGTGACTTTTATTACGAACACAACCGGGGTTCTTAAATACAAAGTGCTTCTAAAAACGCATTATTATCCTGTGTATCATTGTTTTCAGCTTCACATTTTACGTCATCGTGCGTACTATAACACTTGGAAACTATTCTGAGTGAGTGGAGTGAGTAAAAGGGAATTGGGCGCCTCTTAACAGCGAGGTTTTGACAGCCGGTGAAACTATGAGATTTGTTTGTCGTCGTTGCTACGAATTGATGGTTCCTGATTACTAGACGTTCCTTCAAACGGCACATACAAGATTACAGTCTATCACGTTTTTAGGTGTGACATAAAGATCCACGCCTGGTGTGGAACTGAAACTGCGATCTCCAGTTTGGAAAGCTAACAAGTTGAGCAGCATTACGAGCAGAAATATGCTTGAGATCTCCCTTACTCTATCTTACATTTTATTGTGTATTTGTCTGTTTCGTTTAAACGTTAGTAGTTTTTGGCCTTTTCTACAAATCCGATATTCGTTATCTACAGTATCAGCGTTTCGTAGATCAACTATGCAAGCGTCACTGAAAAGACATTTAGCGCTGGATATTGGATATACTGCCGACTTCAATAAAACTCATATTTTTCTCAAGATTTTTTAAACCACAATCTATATCCTCTAATATTTTCTATTATGTGCAGCTGTTGCATTAGACCAATGTTTAGTAATTAGGTTAATAACAAGCTTTACTCGTTTCTTGTAGTTTATAAGACAATGCATGTAATAACTTATTTTAGTATTTTTTTTAGCGTTGTTAAAAAAATCTCAAAATCGTTTTTGGTTCTCGAGTTCGTAAACGTTAAAATATTTTCAAAACGCACGGTAGAGTTGGTTTAACAAAGGCGTATAATCACTAGCTGCCACTAGAACCAATAAAAATAATTTTTATCTCACGCAAGTTAAAATAATAAGTTTTATAATCAGGAATAGCTAGTGTGTATATCAGTTGTAGCACTATAATTAATTATTGGGATTTTTAAAAAATAATATTCCTACATTCAATTATTGGAGTAAAGATGGAATTTTAATAAGTCCGCCTTGTCGCTACAATCATACAAACGTATTACCTTTTTCTTCTTTCTAAAAAATCAAAACATTTTCTGCATTGCGTACAAACGCGATATTTCACACTGACGCCCTTTCAGAAAAATTATATTAGAAATATTAGAATTATATTATGTTCTGTCCATATCATTATTTTGCATGTGCGATAGAGTTCATTTTCGCGAACATTAGCACCGACAATCAGCGGTTCGCGCCTCTCGGCAAGGAAGGGTTAAACTCTTCCCAGGAAATTCATCTCACACCCGCTTGCTCCCCCTCAGACATGAATCTGCCCGTGTCTGCTGCAGATATACGCGTGTCTTAGCTTAACGTTTCTCCCCGTCTTCTAGCCCGGCCCTCCGGGGGCGCCCCCCCCCCCCCNCCCTGGGGCGGCACGTCTTGATGAGTTTCCTTCTCCCGGCCCCGGCCCAACCCTCTTCCCTTCCTTTACACCCGCGCGCCAATTAGCAACCCCTTCCGACGCATCGAGAAAACAAACTTCCCTCGTGGGCGTACATGTTTGCCACCTATCCACGGGGAGGGGGGGAGGGGTTGCCACCCGGCTCCGTTAGCAAATTTGCCAAGTATGATATTATAAGCTGCTCGCAGTTAATTGAGCACTTTTCAAATTAAAATTTGCAAAATTTCACTTTCTCCACGTACGTACATTTTAACCTACACGCCGACTGCCATGCGCACGGTAAAGGGGGATTCACTATATCTTCAAGGAAAACCTTACTTCGTATATTGATGGCTTTACCATAATTGTTTCAGTTGAAAAATAAATTTATTCTTTATGCTTCTCGTTTCTACGCACGTACGCTAAGTGTGAATGTTTATGAATGCATGTGTGTATATCCCGTGTTCAACTTTTATTAGTGCGTACGTTCAACAATTGGAGGTTGTGAATGCATCTTAAAGTTGGTAGTGACGGAGGTAAAGTAGTTCCATGTTTTAGCGTCGAGTGAGAAGCGTTAGCTAAACATTCGTGAATACTGGAATCCTTATCTTTTTCTTCCTTCTTTTAAACATATAATTGTAGGGATTAGCAAATATGTAAAATATATACTTTTCTAATAATTTCACAGAGTTTCACTTGGCGAACGCATGGATAGAGTGATCAGGCCTATGGAAATGTTAATTTTATATATGGCGGAATAATACAAAATGCGCGTACAAGTAGATCATAAGAAGATATTTTATAGTACTCAGTTTACAACGAACAGCCTATTAAATGAAAATTTTCGTATGGCAGTTGGCTTCCGACAGGAGTCACGAAAAACAGCGAATGTCATATAAAACAGGTTACATTAAAAAAAAAAGTTTATGAAGCGTCTGCAATTTTGAAAGCCGTATCATAATCCGAGTATTCTGTAACGATCTATACGAAGTGTATTTTTGACTTAAACAATTTAAGCTGCAGCGCTGCTAAGAAGGATTCAAATCATCCGCGTGTAATATGTATATTTTATGAAAATTCGCTTCTTTACTTTTACAAGAGATGAAAGCACTATGTTTCAAACTCAACAAAACCGGCCAGTTACAAGTGTAAAACAACAAATTTTAAATAAAAACATTTAGAACCAGTGATGATTTTTAAGTTCAGTTTAATACGGCCCGGAAGATTAAGCTTTTTATTAATAAATAATTTCGTTTCGCATGTACCATTCAAAACGTTAATACCGAGAATGGACGGTGTTTGCATTTATTGTGTGATAGCCAAAGTCACAAAAATAACATTTATATACAGTAAAAAAATTTTCGTTTTGGAAATACTTGGATTGTGCAAATAAAATATCCAAATTAAAGTCACAATAAAACCGGATTAACTAAGGCTGATTTTATATGCAAAAATACTGTACTATATAAAGCTTCGTATCAGGTTTTATAACATTCCGAATGTATTGCAAATAAAATGCACGTGCTCATAAAAGAGGTAACATTAAGTTTCTACTAAACAAGTTATTTCCAAACACTCAGAATATTTTTTCCGAAGTGACTCTCTGTATATTAACAACAGGAATCTCAAGAGAAAAGGCCTCCCAGATACACATTTTCAAGGTACTTAAACATATTTCATAAAATAGACGTATTAAACAGTAGATCGTAGCTTTTGATGTGTTATTTTGAGTACGAAATTAATAAATTTGATAAAAAAAAAAAAGAGCTATATATACATTTATATGTATATTTTGTTTTCATATTTGTATGTTCTTAGCGATCCAAGAAAAGTAATTGTTAGAACTATGTGCACCTAAAAAAAACCAAGAAACGATGGGTAGGTGTGGGGAGGGGAGGTATTACAGCATGATACAGTGTACAAATGAACAACCTCTATAATTACAATAGTTTTCGCCCAGTGACTATAGGCCTAGTGATTAAAATTAGGCCCTAACAAAGAAGAACTACACAAAACGAGGAGAACTAATTACAAAGTATCACAACTCAACTTCCAAACTATTGCAGATAAAATTCTGAATATAAAAACTCCAAACTTTGTAAATCGACAATATATTATATATANGATTGATAAAGTTGTAATGAACTAGGGAGACTTGTTTAGTTATATATATATACATATTTAAAAAAAAATTTAAACTAAATAAATACAGTTGTCATTTTCTTTAGAGCTAATTACAGACGTCTCTCTTGCTCACAGTTTCACCAAAACCCTTTCTATAAATCACGGCTGTTAGGTAATATATTTTTGTTTGCAGACATCTCGTACTCGTGAGCAAGAAACGTAAGATATCGTTATGCGTTATTTTAAGCAATTCTGTTTCAGCAGTCTACTAGCCTAAACTTTATCCATTCCAAGTTGGCAGCAGAGATAAACATTGCCGGTGATCAACTCAGAGCCATTGACCGGCTAGCGGTAGAAAATAAAACCGACGGCACTTTGCAAATTTTATTAAGGTCAACTGCATTATTTAATATTCGTCTTTGCATTCTTCAATTCTGTATAATATTAAAATTATTTTCGCAAGTGTAGAATCCTTACAGCCTGGAAATATTTTAATTAATTTTTTTGGTTTCGGGGTTACAAAGTGAGTTAGTTACCCGTGTTGTGCAAGATGACGGAAGTTGTGGTGACTGGCTGCACAACCGATACCTTCAAAGCGTGCGAACAGGTGGATTAATACAAGCCACATCCTTAGAGTGAACAGAGCACACGTGGCCGACGTTTGAGGCAGAAACATGATACTTTGACGTGCTTGCAACAGGGACAAGGCTCGCGGTGTCCCTGCGGGTCTATGTTNGCCGTCGAAGTCGGGGCTAATTTATACACGTCGGGGTGGAAGCCGCGCTAGCTATTTCGATACCCGTCACATCGACGGGTATCGATCACGAGGATCTCTCGATCTTCATGACGCACCGTCCCAGATGGCACACCACAGCTGTGGTGTTTGAAAAGCGAGTGACGAGGAGTGTAAAGGGTTGCAGGAGTTTTCAAATGAATCACGTGCTTCGTCGTTTACGCGCGCGTTGGAAAAAAAAAATATTTTTTTTTTATTTGCTACCCTGCAATTTTTTAACTGTTGCCAGTCTTTGACTTTCTCCTGAAATGTATGATAGATGAGTAAATATCTCCAATCTTTTTCGACCCTTCCCTCGTGCCAGTACTTTTCCCTCGCATGTTCGTTGTTGCCACAAATGACCACGCTTAGAGTCAACTGAACACACATACATAAATTTTGCTTTAAGGTAGTGAGAGTTTCATTCGCGGGAAAAGTATACGGTGTAAAAGACTGGGCAAATGTTTAATAAAACAGTGCGTTAGTATGGAAACGGATTGTGCAGAAATATTTCTGAAATGGTTACATCCGAAGAGTTGAAAGTTCGACTAGCAGTTGTTTGCTTTGGAAAGCACTGCGCGACTTCGCATCCTTGTTCGTACAGAAGTTTTATTTCCGACGCGCTTATAAATTACCTCAGCACATATCTTAATGACTAGTATCCATTAATTGTGAAATGTCATCTATTGAAACAGTTAGTGCATTACTCAAGCGTGAAATCCTGTCACTAAACTCTGCGCATATCTTCCGAAAGCCCTGCTTAAGATATATTTGTGCACACATCGTGTATACTTCCACCATACGTAAAATGAACATTGCCATGGGCCTGATCGCTTTATTCTTGCGTCGGTCTACTGAGTGAGCGAAGAGAATTGGGCGGCTCTTAATCGAGGACTTGAGAGCCGATCGGTCTAGTGTGATACTGTGGAATTATTAGAAAAGTAAATATTTCACAATGTTTCTAATACTTCCACTTACATGTATTTATAAAGTGTAAAAGTAAAATATATAATTTCAATATGGGCAAATGTGTGAATGTCAATTTTAATTCAATGTTAAAACGTGGAACTACTTTCCTTACGTTGTTGCCAACTTCACTGGACTCGTGCATCTAAGTGTGTCCGTTAAAATATATGTAGATGGCGCAGTGACATTTTTCAAATGTTGAGTTCAAAAGTGCTCAATTAACCTTGAAGAGACTATACATAGAAGATGCTTAATTTCATAACATTTCAGTACGTAAATAAGGCACTATTCTCATCACGTGTTCCTGGTACTGTATCAGGCACTTAACGCAACAAAGTCTGGTTTAAAAGTGAAACTACCGCCGCTTTAAACATATTCAGTGTTTATTGGGTTGGAGGTATAAACGGTATGGTTTTTATGCTGAGGACTTACATGCGGCTTACATGCTAATCTAAAACAAATGAGATCTTTATAAAGGCCCAGTCACGTAGACTTACTCGGGATTCAAACCCAGAGTCTCGTCCTCATAAAGTAACACCTTGGTGACCTTGGCCCCAGATGTCTCCTATACTAGCTTCAAACGTGTCATATTATCCCTTTAAAAGATACTACAAACAATGGTATCAACCTGAAGGAGCCAAAGAGAATATATTAATCTGAACAGAAACTATAGCAGAAAGTATAGAATCGCAGTATAGTCACACTTTTTTTAAATCAAACCTTGTAAAATCAACCATTTCCTTCCCAAATATGTAATGTTTCTAAAGCGTTTTATGCTTCTTTTAAAATGCATTTATCTTATTTTTGTAAAGTTGACCTTCTACTTATATTTAATTCATAAATTATGATGTTTGATTTATAATTAATATGAATAAAACAGAGAGAAAATTTGTGTGTTGGTGATTGGTGCCTATTAAGAAATAGACCCATGCAAAAAATAATACCAAACGGTGTGCGCACAAATGCAATACGTTGTCCCTTTGGTGTAATTCTCGAAACATGGTTAAGCTTTGTTTCGCATGGGGCGGAGGAATAGCTTCAGAGTGGAATTTTGGCAAGACTTCAGATAATTTGGGCGTAACCATGAATGAACTACACCGTCTTTACGAGTAGGCATTTTAGGAGACTGTGCCGCGCTCAGAGAGCTATAATTATTCCTTTATTTGTTTCTTTGGTTGCGCGGGCATAATTTACACCCCTTGCAGAACCCAGAATTTCGTGTGTGTTTGGGGGGAGCCGTGGGGAGGGGAGGGGACTGTAAAGGCTAGAGCGCCCGCAAATGCTGGCTGATTATGTAAGTGTGTGTTTTTTTAATGTGCGTACAGCAAAGTATGTTACCAACCACGCAGCAAGCAGTTTACTTACCACATTACTGTCGTTCCTATCTCATTTCTGACTCCCTTAATGCTCTCACAATTACTTGTGGCGGAGTAAGCTGGCGAGCGTAGTTAATAAACGCTACTGGACTAAAATAGGACACTGTGAATTAATTAGTTGAAGTCGTCTGCGTACAAATAGGGCTATATTCATTTGATTTATGTGTTACTGTCCATTTTACTCATTCCGTTTATTCATTTCAATTGCATTTATTTTCGGATGGACTATTTTCGTAAACTAGAATATAGTTCTGTTGACATTCGAATCGAGAACCACACAAATTAAATAACGCCTATATTATACAGAGAAGAAATGAATGTTAAACGGGAAGGCGCCCAAACCACATTTTGCATGGGGACCCAACTAAAACGTCTCTTCAGTTCTTTGAAGGACATTTCTGCTTTAATGCAACAAGTTTCCTATTTATTGCCACGCCAGTGAGAACTACGTCTCAAGGATTATACCAGAATACATTTTATCTGTACACACAAAAATAAACACGTATGCTCTGAAAAAAAATTTTTGTTCAATCAAACAAAGTTTGTTTTGCGCAACCGAATTAATTGTTTGTATTTGCGCGAAGAAACGTTTTGTTGTTGCGGCCAAATTATTTAGTTGTGTTTATTTGGTTACCCCAAAAAAAAATTTGGATGGTGCAACTAAAGATATGTTCAGATCTACGTACATTAGAAATTTTCTGTCAATATAAACAAAGATATTGTAAGTTTGACCGAAATTCGAATCTAAATCGTTTGCGCCTGAGCGCTACGTCCTAAGCAACCTCAGCTTAAGTGACTAGATATAAAACTGGAATGTTTTAAATACACACAATTAAAATACTGGAAGTCATGCGCAAATTATTCTTTCAAATTTTAAAGTTATACTTTTTAGTCCACTTGAACTTGTTTAATTAGTATACTTATACCATTACTAAGCATTCATAAATGCACTACCAAACACTCTTACTTTCATATATGTCACAAAAAATCCAAAGAAACCCTTGAGCTGCATTTCCCAACGAAGGGAATCAAATGAGTAACTAATCAAATATATACAGTAGATTCAAGAAAATGTTTTGTTGACAGTCTAATTTATTTTGGCCCAACACAGAGATTTTGTTTATTCACACATGTATTTTGTTAGATGAACAAAATTAATGTTTTCTTTATTCAACCAAATATTTTGTCGGAGAAACTAAAAATATTGTTGGCCCTACAAATACCAGTATTTTGTTGATCTTTCTCTCAGTGTGGATTAGTATCACCAACAAAATCTTTGATCACTGCAAATATTCTTGGTTCAAAATACATCGCACGTTACTTACCATACTATTTTGTTGACAAATTGTAACGATATGTCTGCTTACATTAAATATTTGTTTAACAGACTGAAACAACAATATATTTGTTTAGCACAAACTAAATTGTTTTAAATAAATGATTTGGCTTTGTGAACAAACGTCATTCATTTGGAGGATCTGTGGCTTAGTTGTACCAACAAAATATCTTTTAGCTGAAACAAACGCCACGCAAACTAATACATTCGGCATACTGAAACAATTCAGTTTCTCAGTGTATGTTTCACAGTGTGTCTGTCTAGCAAATTGTTTACGTTAGAAAATTACGGAGATTTCGGCAACGATTGCGTCTTCATTTCTAACTAGAGGTGCTGAAGTGTCTAGATGAAATGGGTACGAAACAGAATTTCGTTCTGCAGAGAGCTGCACAAAAATTAACGCAGAAGGAAAAATACGTATTCATTAAAGGCAAGGGTTTTGAAAAGAAATTGTTTGAATTTAAGTATATGCGTGAACTTTTTAGGGTGAATATTATAGAAGTGAAGAGAATTGTAATCTGAATTTGGATTGACGACTGCAACCAACAAGGCAAGCGGTTTTAGCAAGAAAAATAAATAAGTTCGATACGACTTTCACGACTTAACGCTGACGTACAACGCAACCAAAATGTAAAATTATAACATAAATATATATTTTTTCCAACTATGAGTTATTTCAAATTATTTAAAAAGAAGTGACGGAAAAAGGTCCTACATTATTTGTAAATTCCGGATGGAAATAACGTTAATGATGACAACTCTTTTTTTAAAATTATAATTATCATCAACCGCAATCCTCCAATGCAAGTTTTTGCAGCAGGAAACGTTATGGATTACTGTAAATCTCTTTAATTCCTTCCAGTAGTGTCCCTTGAAGCATACATTTTCCATTTTTCACGCACCTACAAGGAGGCAGGCATTTGAATGTATCATTGTGTTCATTCAGTGGTAGTCGGTGTTTGTGCAGCATGTGTAACAAATGGGCATGACAATCAATGCAACAGGAAGCAAGTTATGCGCGTTTTTCTTATAGGCTACAACTAAAAAAAATTTAAACTTAAAGTTTGTATTCTATAACTGCGCACTTTTGCAATGGAAGACAAAACGTTACTGAATCTCCAATAATATGGTTAGCCACTGACAACTGGAAAACAATTCGGCCCAGTGTTACATGGAATGCATCATTGGTAAGACATTTGATTAGTTAAAGTTCAGGTAACTTGAGTCTCCCCGTGAAATAACACTTTCACGAGCTTTCCAGGTTGGACACATTTCCGAGGATTTGTGTTGTGTTTCACACAGTATACTGTAAGCGATTAGAATGCGGTTTTATAAGTCATTCAATTAAGGATGCATGACTTGAGCTTGAGCTATTATTGCTGGCCGAGCGGCCACACATTGACCACACATTTTCAGCTTTACTTAGGAAAATATTTTATATATAAAAATGCCACTCGCACACCAATTTTCAGTGGAAGATGAAAACACGTGCCAAGTGACGACTTTCTCAGTGCAAAGTAACGCAATCGTTTACATTTACATTTTCACGTTCACATTTGAACGATAATTATCAGTTATTCAACTTATGTATGAAGTGGATTGTTGGTGAATAGCTAAATTGTTACACGGCTCTCTAAAAATTTTCTTTTCTGAAAATATTCTGTTTCTAGAAAATTTACTGCTACTAGTCGGGTACACTGATCATTACACTAGCTGACCTCACCTTAAAACAACACTGCATGCCTTAGACATACGAGGTGTGTTCAAAAAATAAGGTGACTTGTTATTTTGTGACTTTGTCTCGATAAATATTTGTGTATTCATCATTATATATTTTGTCCCCTTCAAAGTAATCCTCCTCAGATATAATACACTTGTGCCAGCGATTTTTGCCAATCCTCGAAGCACTTTTGATATGCGCATTTTGGTATGGCATTGAAGTCTCCCCGGTCTTTATCGCCTCAATCGTGGCAAACCTCCGTCCTTTCATGGGTCTCTTCAGTTTTGGGAACAGAAACAAGTCGCACGGGGCCACGTCCGGTGAATACGGTGGCTGAGGCATGATTACGGTGTTGTTAATACAGATTCTTTGATCCATTGTTTGCGATAGCAAAAAAATTGCCAAGCACACCAAAACGTTGAGAAAAGCGCCTTGCGTCGATAAATCGCACATTTTATGCAGCATACGGTCGGATGAGAAATTTTATAACTTCATAGATGTTCTCTTTGTTAACCAATGGCCCAATATAAAGTGCATATTAATGACCCTTTCTGTAGGCAATTACGGCCCAGCAATTACGGCCCAGCAATTACGGCCCAGTGTGCTTTATTGCTCGTCGTTAATAGCCGGGCCATGAAGTCTTCTTATTTCAGCTCCTCAAAGAGAGGCAATGAAAATTGAGTTTATAGCCAATATCGGTCGCTGCACGTCCCCGTGTCATCTCGCAGCGGAAAGCCATATTACCGAATACGTCCCGTTACTCGCGGGAGGAAAAATCGCAATGAAAATATTTAAGCTTCCTGGAGCTCACTTTGGATCGTCGATAACTGGAGTACGATCAACTTCTTCGGACACAAAATAACACACACACTGCGCAAAAAAAAAAATACTATTCGCTTGAAGTTAAATTACGGGAGAACCCGTAAAGTTTCTAATAAACTCGTTGAAGCATAAATGTATCATAAACAGTTCCTGTGAACTAAATTGATTAAAAGACGTGTGGAGAACCTACATGAACATGTCGAATTTTATCACGTTACTCTTTAGCTCGCTGATGATTACAATATTTTCAAAATGCTTTACAGCATTCTTTCTAAATTTGTATTAATGATTTTCTTTAACTATTCTTTAATAGGACATCACTGCGTATATAATAAATAAAGTTAATTCGAGTCTGATGAATTTCACAAAAAAAAAAAAAAGGAAATAAGCTTTATTTAAGAATTAGTGTATCCCTGTCCACAAGTCTTTAATTGTTTATAGGGTGTAATTATCATGTAATGATTTCTAACAACGCTTTAAACGTAGTAGGTTCATTTTCAAACAAGCTAATAACTATTCTAATGCTAATCTCACTCTGCTAGAATACGTATATCTATGCATACAATTAATTTTCCTACTGCCTGACACACTTATCATAGCACAACCCAAACCTCTCGATGCAAAAGCATGAAAATTTAGGGGTGGCTTCCTTAGGGCGCAGGCACCCTCAAAGAAAGAATTTTTTGAAATTCGATCCCTAAGGGGGTGAAAAATTGCTCAAATTTGTTTTCGATTACTCCTCAATGCCTCCTTATTAACTGTATAAGATATCGCTGTGCTCTTAGCTTAAAAACGATGCCTTCAAAACCCCTAACAATTAATTTAAGAATATTTCGAAATTAAACTCCTAAGACGGTGAAAAGGGGAATGTGTTATTGAATTTTCCTTAATGCAACATTAACTCGATGAGCTATCGATTGCCTCAAAATGCTGTAAATGCTTTTAAAAAATTTGAGAATTTTTTTTTAATTCAACGCTTGAAAGGGTGACAATGGGTGAAATATTTATTCGAGGACACCTTTATATATCATTAATCCTATTAAATATCGTTATTCCTTATGGTTTAAAAGACTACCTGTATAAATACCTAACAACCAAATTCAAGATTTTTCCTAATTCCACCCCTAATAGGATGAAAAGCGGTTAAAACGTGTTTACGGAGACTCCTCGATAGCTCGTCAAGACGATCAAATATCGTTATGCTCTTTGCTTTGAAATATAGGTAAAAAGTACTGTCAGGTTTTTTTATTTAACTCCGAAGAGGATGAAAAAAGTTCAAATGAGTTTTCGAGAACTCTTCACAAGATATTTAAACCCACAAATATATCGTTATCGTTTTTTGCTGTAAAATGCTAAGAAAATTGGTTAAATGGTATGGTAGTTATACTAGATAAGCCTAAAATATTTGTATGGCCACCATTTTGAAAATAAGAGCCTAATATTGTTCAATTTCTTGTATTTAGCTGGCCTATCATAGTATTTATTACGTGCCAAGTGCGAAAATAATTCAGAGTAATTGATGCACAGTTCTAGTAACTTTGAACCTAGTGTATACATTGCCAACTTTGAAAAAATAATAAAGAAGATGAAATGCATGTTTGTAGAAGGTCGTTTCCTTCATCAACTCGTTTCGGGTAGCGGCCACGGGGAGAGCCCTACGTCATGAAACTGCAGTGTGATTGGCCAGGTACGAAAGCCGGGATGGAACCATATGAAGTGGACCGATCTAGCTTGCTGTGCACAACCAATTTCCATGTCCCAACATTGAACTGCTTTTCTGCCAATAACACTAGCAAAAACGGCGTGGACTGGATTTGAGGTTAGAACACTATTTAGTAAAGAAGTGCTTTGACATATTTGTTTTCTTCCTCTTGCCAATTTGGAATGTTGTTAGCTTAAATTCAATATGGAGAAAGTATTTATTATTATAAAAAATCGTGTCTTTTGAAAATTAAGATATAAACAATAACTTTCATCACTGTTTACCATGTGATTTTGACAGTTGTGTTCCTTTAGGATTGGTCAATAATGGGTACATGCGCAGAAGACGAAAAATCTGTCTACGTCATCTGTAGTCTATGTATGGAATCTGCCACGGAAAAATAGTACATGTCCGATTACCAAACCTGGTATGAAATCTGGCCGTAAAATACGAAAAATGCCATGCCTGTATAACGGCTGCTATGGCAGAGCTTGTACAATCTTTTTATAATCTGGTACCGTGTAAGATGGTCTTTAAAGGACCCACCTGGCTGCATCGATTTACTCCTTTTTTTATAGCCAATAAGTGCGGGAGCTACAAGGGTTACACTGGCACACGCTACAAGAGCGCCATCGCCAATACGCACAGAGCCATGAACTGGAGTGCAGTTTTCTCGTAGTGCTGCGGGTGCCTATGGGACTTTCAGTGGTGACCCTATCATTTTATTGATGAAAAGTCTGTAGCAAATTTCAATAAAGGTTCCTATCGTAGTTTAGCTCGTGTCCGGCTAGCGTTTTAAAATACGGCAGTCTGAAAAGCCATTTCTAACTATAATGGAGGGCTCAAAAAAAATATTTACAGCACACGTGGTAACTTTAAAGTACCATTACGTCCTTGTCTGGGGTATGATGTATTTTCGCATGTAAGTACATTGGGGTCACGTTTAATATTTTCGTCAAAAAAACCAGGATTTCAAACACTCTGCAGTGCAGTTAAGGCGCCAGGTAGGCGGAAATAATATTAATATTTGTTAGTTTATCTTGGACGAATAAAAATGTGTTGGCAAAAGCATCAATATATACTGTATTTCAAAAGAGTTTCAGGATACTAGTATACGAGTACCCATGGTTAAATATCCATATGTTGTGTATATGACACAGATCACATGGCATGTGATTTATTTAGAAAAGTTATTAGGAGCATACAAACTTGGGCTTCCATGTTCCGAAATTTTCAATTTTTCGGTGCTATATTTTGAAAGCTATAATCATTTGAATACAATACACTTATATGGGTCTTATTTAAATATCTTTCAGATGATGAAATAAAAAAACAATCGTCAAATACGGTATTCAAAAGCCGATATCTGAAAGGCTGTAGCAGCATGGGACACGTTCGGATCGATGGCAATGCGACAGCGGGCGTCGAGGCGGCCCATCACAAAGCAGCGTCCGACTCAGGAACAACTCCCGCATAGCGCCCGGTCGCGGCCGGTTCCTGGGGGGTCAAGGACTGCAGGTGCGCGCAGTCAGCCGCCTCTTCCAGAGGTCAGAGGGCGTCTACGACCCCGGCCCACCTGGCAGCTGGGTACAGCTGCACAACTCGCCGGCGCGTATTTCGCTCCCGTGCTGGCAGAGCGTGCTGATGCCACATCAAGGTTGTAATTACTGCGCTATGTTCGCTGCCGCTACCACACTCCCCCTTACAAAGTCAACTGCTTCATCCCGGTCTAGTTCCACATCACGTAATTAAAGTTACGTGGATATGAGTTTTCTTTGCCTATACAGACGGAGAATAAAGACAAAAATTCCAAATGGCTGTTGTATTTTTTTTTTTTTTTTTTTTTTTNTTTTTACAGGAAGACCTGGCTCTATGGCATGCTACAGGCTGTTTACGGTTAATTAAGAACTTTTTAAATGAACCTTTGGAAAATGTCACTGCCACTGTCTGCGTATGTTTTAACGGGCACAATGACTGGCGTTTACTCGGTACAGTTAGTAACGACGGAGGGGAAGTTGTTTCATGTTTTAACGTTGAGTTGAAAGTCTTAGGTAAAAATTTGTTAGTAATGAAAATATTTATTTTGCTTTTTGATCTTTTTTATTCTTTATAGTGTAAGAATTATTATATTTGTAAAACATTTACTAAACTAACACTTGCATGGTTTAACTTTACTGATGCATGAAAGAAGGGATCAGCTCCATAGCAAAGCTAATTTAATATATGGTAAAGGAATACATCATTAGATGCAAGTAGAACGTAAGCAGGGCTTTCAAAGTGCTCAGTTCACCGCGGACAACATATACAGATTTTCACTTCCTGTCATCAGGCTCATTTCAGTCAAGTCTGTATTCACAATTAAATAAAATTCAGATAAATATTTCCAATCTCTGTGTAATATTCGAAAATATCGTATCCAACTATACATATTTTAAACACCCTACCACAAAAAGGCGCATTTTGAAATTGCTTTCCACTATACGAAAAAATTACTGATAGAAACAATATAAATTACTAGTTTATAATTTACTTATAAATTGTTTCTTCATTGGTGAGCGACAAAAAAATCTACTGATAACCAATGATTAAGTGACGGAATAGGATGACTGTATTGCTTATTTACTGCCTATTTTTCCCTTAACCTAATGATATTGCTCCCAAGGCCATACAGTTCTGTTTTTAATGGTTAGGGAATAATAAGACTCTATTTATAAATACGTTTGTTTAAAATAATATAATTTGACTTAATTTCAATATGTTCGCAAGGGAAACATTGTATAAAAGGACGAGTTCAATATATCTCCAAGAAATTTGTTTTCAATGGTAACTTCAAACCAAATAAATTTATTATATTTCTGAAAATGCAGTGAAGTTGAAAAAGTTTTAATGGCTGAATAGACGAATATTGTAAACCCGAGTAAAATTTATTTTTGGAAATATAAAATTTTTGTCGCCATTTGCCGGGAAATACTTTTATATGTGAATATAAAAAAACAATGTTCAGACGAAATTTCGTTATTATTTATTGTTCGCTCACCACTTATTATTTGGTCTTCTACATAAAAACGAACATATGTTTAATTCAAAAGACATTTATCTTTATACATAATGTATAGTATTTGCCTGGCAAATAAAAACATGTCTAACATGCGTAACTCATTATTTTACAAAATTTACGTCCACAATTTAACTATTTTTGCTCGAGTTTCGTTTACGGCACTAAATATTTAGATACTTATTTTGAATCAAGTAAATGTGTTTTATTTCTCTGACAGTAGATCTGCATATTTTTCCCAGGTACTTAGGAGAAAAACAGCTTACAAAAATTTTGAAATCTTGAAAAGGTTCATTAATCGACCAGGAATATTTTAAATAATTAGATAATTAAATAAACACAAGTTAACCTTCTACAACCATGCATTTCATCTTCTTTATTTATTTATTTTTCAAATTTGAAAATATATGCCCTTGGTTCATAGTTACTAGAACTATGCACCAATTACTCTGAATTATTTTCGACTTTTCATATACTGCTGATCTTAAGTTAATGTAAAGCAAAACTTAAAAAATTTGATTGTAGAAGTTTAACTATATTTACCTTACCCTGCTGCAAAGACATAAATTCAAAAATAACCAAATCAATTTTTTAAAATATAAATACGTGCCTTCTTTTCTTTAACAGAACGTAAAATGTAAATTTCCTATATGTAATCATTTTCAATATCTAATTTAAAACTGGAAATACGACACGGAAACCAGTAAATTCTGCATAAGCAAGGAAGCCTAGCCTCAATCACAGAAAACGCGGATGATTTTTTTTTTAATTGCGGTGTGTTTGTGTCTGGAAAACACGACCGTGTATTCCACGCGAATTTGTCTGCGTTAGAAAGTAATATTTTCTTTGGGAAATGGGAATGAAATGAAAGTAACGAAGTTGATACTTGGCTTCAACGGCATAAATAGACAGACTCAGGTGAAATACTTTTCTTAGAGCCAAAATCAACCCGCGATCACATCGGAGTCGCGAGATATACAGCCCGGNCCCAAAGTCTTAGCCTGTCGCCGCGGGCCCCCACCCAACCCTCGCGCATGCGCTGTGCCAACTCAAAATCACACTCGCATCGTAGTCATGTATATCCACTGGAACGAGACCTCATTTATGACAATCATTTTACTAGTCACCAAGTTGTAATGTTGGAATTGAATCACCCTGCAAGCGTCACTTCACCGCTTCCTTTCTGGTATAGAGTATTCACGGTAAAATGAGCACTTCTGATAGCACTCTCATTTGGAATAATAGCTAATAGCCAATAGATATTTTTTTATTGTAGCCTCAGACGTTAACTTCCGAATGCGTTCGAATAAACAAACATTGTTTATTACTTATATGGCAATATTTATTTAAAAACGTCGTCAAAGGGGGAAAAAATGCTGAAAGGAACTAGTAACTAGGGCCTTAAAATTACTCATTTTACCATTAACAGCCTATACCTTATGTGTCGGTCTGTTCTGAAAAACGCGTTCACGTCAGATAAAGAAGAAGAAGATTTTATGCAGTATTAAGTAGGTTTGCGTGAAATGGAAAAAGGTGCATTGTCATACCCACGTGAAATAAGTGTATTTACACTTGTGGCCTTTCCCGCCTTCTCGCAGGCGGCCGTACATTGAAAAAGTTCCGCCTGCGAGCAGCGGTAATGGCCTGGCAGCTTTCAGCAGGTCGGCATGTACCCGCGGAGCAGAGTCGTGTTCGTCATGCTTTCGCGCCTTCCTTCTTCCGCGCGTTTCTCTGCCTCCCTCCACTTCGCCGTCATCAGCCACCCCCGCGCCACACCCCTGCGACAGTAAAAAGATGCCAACGCGGCGCTTGCTACATGGGTTGCCAACCTGCTAGTATTCTCACCAGATCTAGTGCTGATTTCGGAGGATGGCCTGGTGGCCAAATTTCATATTTGCATCAGGTCGAAACGGTAGATTATTTCTGCAAAAAAGAAAAATCTGGTGATCTGAAGGAAGACTAAATATATTTCCCTATTATCAGATTGAGCATATCGCACTTTTGTGTCTGCGGAATTGTTCATTGAACACCTGGGAAGAGCGTAGGAAAATATAGACATGCATACTAAACGTTTGATTGCAAATTATTGTCTCTTTGCAGGCAGTCGTGTGGGCAGTTTCCTGAGAAAACTTATAGAGTTTGAACCTGCCGCAAACAAAGTTCTGGGGAGCCAATGCAATCTGAGAGTACTGTGCGTTTTTATTATGTACGTCTATCGAATACGTCATTAAAGCATTTCAGATGGGATTATTTTTGCTTTAAATGTTTAATTGTTTCAATATATATAAGTGGGATATATATATATATATATATATATATATATATACACGTGTGTGTGTATGTTGTTTGTCGTAAACTGAGCACTTTTGAAAGCCCTACTTCAGGTATAAATGTATTTCCATAAAGTATTACCATATGTGAAATTTACTCGTACATTGCCCATTGCCATTATCCTGATCACTTGATTTATGCGTCAGTAAAGTGAAACGGTGAAATTATTAGGAAAGATAATGTATTCGCGAATTTGCTAATTCTTACACTAACATGCGTTAAAAAAAACAGACAGCAAACTTTGTCATTTCGGTATTCACAAATGCTAACCTAGAACTTTAACTTCAACGTTAATGCAATGAACTACTTTCCCTCCATCGTTACCAATTTTACTGGGCACATGCCAGTCAGTGTGTCTTTTGAAATATATCCAGGTAGCGGCGGTGACATTTCTCAAGGGTTGATTTTTAAAGTGCTCAATTAACGGTGAACAGCGGAGCCTATATTTGGCGGTAAGCAAGTGTAACAAGCAATAATAAATTATGTTTCAATCTCCAAAAACAAATATTTCACATCCGCTATGTTGCTTGAATGTAATTTGGAGTCAACTGAGATTATAAAATCTGGCGAGTTTCCCACGTTGATTCAGATATTTTCTGTCAGAAAAGTTGGCAACACTGCCTGACACTGCTTCGGAGCGACTTCATTCGGAGCGCGCACGCAGATGTGGAAACAGCTGACGCACGCAAACTACTGCGGGGAGATTAGACTGCCGGCCGCCAGAGCTCGCAGCAGCGCGCCCAAGTCCGCGGTGACAAACGACCAGGAGCTGCCACCGCCAGCGGCCCCTCTCGGCCCTGGAACAGGTGAATTGTGCTTCGCGCCGGGGAAGTTTGACGTCCCAAGGCAGGAGAGAAAACTTTGGCGGAATATCGCACCCCCCATTGTCGCCCCTGTTCGCACGAGGAGCCTCGAGGAAAATTAATTTATAGTCGGCTCGTTAATTGAGCGAAATGGCTGCACACTGCTCTCTGGAAATTGAGTTGAGAGATTTGGGCGGCCCTTAACGACGAGGTCATGAGAGGCGATGTGGGTGAGAATGGAGCAACGCCTGAATGCAAGGGCACGTAAATGGGAAATCCCCGAGAAAACCCGCCGACCAACTTCATCGTCCGGCACGATTCCCACTTGCGAAAATCCTGGAGTGACCCTGCCGAAAATTGAACCCGGTTCGCCTTGTTGAGAAGCGAGCAGTCTAACCGCTCAGCCACCGCGAGCCAGCCTCTCTGGAAATGCAACAATGGCGCTCTTTCACCAAGTAAAGATAAAAGCGTGTTGCAGAAAGAAGTTTCATAATTTACAGCCTTTTATAAAGNAATGGCGCTCTTTCACCAAGTAAAGATAAAAGCGTGTTGCAGAAAGAAGTTTCATAATTTACAGCCTTTTATAAACTGTATTTTGTATTCAACTGGCAATCAAAGAAAACTGTTTCTCTACGCTGTGAAAAATCAGACTGAGACCTTACATAATAAAACAGACGGATACAAGATCCTGAAAATTCTACGATGTCACTTAACAAAGGTCGTTCATGGTTAAGTAAGTAACTATAAAAAAAAATTACATAACATTTTTTTTTAAAGACGAAACAATGTTTAGGTACTTCTTCTGAATGGGAATGTTATCATTCAAGCACGCAGAGAAAAGGAATATTACTTTGGAGCTCACAGTTTTGCATAACAGGTTACTTAGTCTTCACGACATTTTGGCGTCTGCAATAGCGTGAGCTCGCGTAATGCAAGATGAAAAGTTTGAGAAATTGCAAGGTCCCGCCAACTATGGACCAGGGTTTCCTAGCAGATGTGATATGCTTCTACTTCAAAGCAGGTGATGAGGTGTCTAGCTCAAAGGTTATTCTGGTCACCAAGAGTAATTGACGGCGATGGAATGACGACCTGCCCGAAGTGTGCTATGTGCAGTCTGATGAGCTCCAGTTTGCCGCTGCTTTCCGTAGTGTGATTGTTGATGTCAAACATAACCTCTACTATTGTACCAAAACTTAAAATAATACATCTCTTTCATTGCCTGCAATCCAACCTCGAAGCCTATGGTTCAGCGTTCAGGTATCTAAAACATGAAACCCTTTTGTTGCTTTATGCCTTATTTTAGCTTGAGATATTTCACGTTTCTGACAATTTCTTACTCATCTGCTTGTTATAAAAAGTCAGGATCAAATTAGATACAAACGTACTAAACAAATAGTAAATTGTAAATTTTCTATAGCCAGACATTTTCAATAATACCTCTGAAACTGAAATTATGACACGAAAACGATGAATTTTTTTGCAAAACAGGGTGATGCCGAGCCTTAAGGAAGGGTTGTTCACAACCTGCATATAAGAGCCTGAACGTCAGCGGAAGTACAACTGACGAAGCTTTGCAAGGCACAAGTGCATCGCTTTTTCAACATCTGTAGTAAGGTCGTGAAGGCGTTAGTGATCAAAGTTTCTACTTTAGAAAATTCCAAAAAAAACGCGAGCTCCAAATTTACCAAATTTCCTACTCTCAAACCACAATATTTAACTGAATCCAGCAGTGAGTACATATCACGAATGCAAAGAAATGCGTGCGTAAGAAAATTTTAAAGCTTGAATGAGAATGAGCAACGTCTTGCATTTAAAATTCTTAAAAAAGGGGGAAATGTTATTTATATTTGTTATCTTAGTTAGAGTTACATAAAGGTTTATAAAGTAATGCGTATAGCTCATTTTCTTAATCTTTACGCTCTTCGAAGTTTACCAAAGCGGCCATACGAACTTAGAGTAAAAATAATACGCAGATTTACCTGAAGCAAAAGAGGCAGCTAGAATTTTGTGCAGAAAAATTACTAACCTGTGCGTTCTGTGTTCAACCCGAACATAAGTATCACAAGCGCTTTAAATATTTGTAAGATGTCAGTGCAGTAAAGCAGAAAAAGTATGTTATAAGTCATTGCAAAAAGTAAGCGTTTTGTGTACACTTAGTAAAACAAAAACCCCAAAGGGTGATTCTGGTATGCACAATCAGCTTAAACATGTTAAATTACTTAAAATTCATACTATAAAAAATAATAATTTTCATTTAGTTAACAACATAAACATAAATACCTTATTTCATAGACAAATATAATAGGACTTTGCAAACTAATTTCATTTCTTCCCGTAGTTATTGGACGCGAAAAAAAAAACCGAATGAATTATTCTACGAAATTCAACGTAAATATTTTAAATCAACTAAAAAAATCGATTTGAACAAGTTAAAAAGTACATATTTGTTATTTATTATAATATTAATATCTTCAATATAAAATGCAATTTTCATTTACCGCAGGAAACTTAAGTACGGGCAACAGTTTCCGAGAAAGTGAAATCTAAAGCTTGCGTGGGGAAGCTATATTTTTTAGTGTTGTAGCTTCTGAGTCCCGTAAACCGACACCTTTGGCAAGTTCCCTCATTGTACCAAGTTTCCCTATTTTATCCTTGAACGGAGTTTCGTCGTGAAAAAATACCACACCAGGCTTTTAAAACGTAATAGCTTAATTTAATCAAAACTAACTAAAAACAAATTTACCGATAGTAGTACTTTCTCGCTTTGCAAGTCAATAGCCGCCACGGGAAAACAATCCTTAAAACTTATATATATCAGGGAGCCCCAGACATATGCCAGTAGCATGGTCGTCATGAAACCGAAATTGCAAAGGATTGACCAATTAGACGAGGGTTCATGCTCGTTTGAGAATGTTTGTAATAGTACAGAATGTCCACGTGAAAACGCCTTGATTTCAAATTGTAATGTAAAAACTATTGGACTTAGAAGCTTTTGGTTTGCGGTACCATAAAAGCAACCCAAACTGTTTTTAAAAGAGTCAGTGTACGGTTCTTCTACATTGTAATTTCACAAAAAAAGGAGAAATCGCAGAGTTAAGATTACATATAATATATACTTGCTATCAGAAAGAAAAATAAGTGTATTATCCATAAAATCCGCTTTTTAAATGGAGCCTTTAACTAGCTCAAAAAAAAAAAGGGGGGTGGGCGTGGCTGTGTCGGGAACAATGTCGTTTGTTTTGCGTGAATACGTCTACGTTTTTACGTTCCCGGCACTGCTTCACTTGATCATATGGGGTTTTATGGGTATCGCTGGAATGCTTTTGATATGCTTTTTCCGACCGTATACGACTTGTGTATTTCGACATGTGTATTTCGACTTGGCTGTTTGACGAGTATAGACCAACATTGTGTTCAGTTTTCAATTTATTTTACTTTAAATTCATACAATCTCACCGTAACAACGCCACACAAAAATTTTAAACACTCAACCAATTCATCTCGAGGAGTGCTGTTGATTAAAACTTAAACTAGTTTCGTAGTTACTCCGCGTCAAAAGTTATACCACGCGGAAATTATGAGACGCGGCGAAACGAACTCAAAATGGCGGTGCCGCCATCCCCGCCACGCGCGACGCTTCGCAGTCCTCACTTAACGTAAAAAGTCTTTGATTATTTGGAAATCGAGTGGTGTAATTGAATTTTATATGTATACGATATATTTGGAGCTGCAATGCCAAACCCTATCACCCTATTTTGTTATCATTAGATTTTCTGGATTGCCCACTATGGTTGCAAATTTAAGGACGTATTCACGTCAAAAATATCCCGGTAAGCAATGACAAACGACAAAAGACGACCGGGTAAAGGTAGGTGACCTAGTGAAATTATAAAAATTTTAACTCGCGTGAAGCTTCAGTCCCTTAGTAAAAGAATCGCTAATGAAGGTCTTAAAAAAAAAACCAGCCATGTCGTACCGTGGTAGAGTAGACACTGCAACTAGAACAAGAAGTTACTAATGTAACTAATGAGCCTACCTTCTTCTACATGAATGCAAATAATTTTTAATGAAGTTATTAAAAATTTAGACTCTAGGTAGGCATTGACGTCTTTTTGACAGCAATATCGTTAAGAGATGGAACCAGATGCAACAGTAGTGAGACATTTACAAACACGCACGTGCCTTAACCCGGGGCTCGAACCCAGAAAACCTCGTACCATAAGCTAACATGCAATCAACTGCATTACTGAAGTAGGATTCGGAGCATCAACTTCGGATGTAATCAGCCTAATGTTTTGGATGACAGGGTTTACTAACCTCAAATATTTACGCGACCGTCATTTTGAAAACAAGAGTTTGAATTACTTGAAACACGTAAGTTACGTAGCCTACCGTAGCGCTATTTGTGAAAAGAATTTCGTGAAAATAAATTTATTAGTTTCGGAGATATGGCATAAAAACTTTATTTTCTTATTTGGCCTTATCTTATAAAATTGTCTAAAATAAGGTTCCTCATGCGATGCTTCTAATATAATGCCTACTGTCAACATGTAAAGTTTGGGTGAATCTGGTTAAATTGTTTATTAGATATGACAAGTTTGTCTAAATTATTTATATGGCCGTCATTTTGTAAATAAGAGTCTAACCCTTCTTAACTCATGTAAGCATACTTGGTATTATGTAGCCCTACTGGTGTGCGAAACTTGGTGGTAATAAGTTGACTGGTTCCGAGAATATGGCATAATGTTCAATTTTCTCACCTGGTACTATTTTTCAAAGAGTTGCCAGCAAAAGAAGTCCATTGTACGTATATATGATGCTTCTAATGAATACTGTTGGCGTGAAAAAATTGGTTGTATTTTTTTTATTATTTAATCGATATAACATACTAATATAAGCTGTATATATAAATGCCAGAACAAAGCCTGTCGCACATGAAATTAAGTTTACATGCCCTATTGTAGCTACACTTGGGTGTAAAACTTGATTGTTCCTGGAGATAAGGTATTAAACCTCAAATTTTTTAATGTTATGATCTTAATAAATGTAGGACAAAAATGTTAAGAATTAGCACATTCGATGATTGTCATAGATACTGCAAGTATACGTAGTTGAGTTATAATCGGTTACATGGTTTCGTAGATATAGTATACAAAGTAAAAATCTTTATAAAGCAGCCAATGTGATAATAGGTGCCAGGCCGACTTAACACATGTAAATTGATATTGCCTGCCTTAGTACAACTTATGCGAGAGATTTGGTAAGAATAGGTTTATTGTTTCCCAAGATATAACATAATAAATTAATAATTTTTTTTGTGTGCGGCTATCTTACAAAATGGCGGATAAATGAGGATTTACTAAGCGGCCGTTTATTTCAACTCGCGCTCTGTGTGAATGACCCTTTTGCTACTGCCTTGATAGGACTTAACGCCTTACGCGTTTGCAACCCGCACAGCCTGAGAGAAAACGTGTTGCATATCTTGAGAACGGCGTATTAAGACGCTAATCGAAGTTTCCCTGTAGGTTAGGTTCTTCACTTGTTTATTTATCTTTATGACTCAATGACTACATCCCTAAAAAAATTAAAAAATAATTAACTGCGTTTTCTTATTATGGCGAATATGTTTCCAACTTAATTAGTGTTCGTGCCTCATGTAATATGCAATGTGCATAGCTCAACATTGCCGTGCTAAAATTGACCGAAAGTGAGTACCAGTACACTAGGACCATTACGTCTTGTTGTGGGGTCTATTTGCTTTGTTCGGCGTAAAATATAATGATTGGTTTGTAACTCGCGCATCAATCTACTCCACGATAAAAGAAGCACATAAATATATGCTTTTTTTTGTGATTGTCGCCTGATCTGGGAGAAAATGTTATCTTTCGATGGGTATTAATATAAATTTTACTTTTTGGGCGGAGAAATAAAAAGGTTAACATTTTTTTTTGNATGTTATCTTTCGATGGGTATTAATATAAATTTTACTTTTTGGGCGGAGAAATAAAAAGGTTAACATTTTTTTTTTGTAATGGGCACTTTCTTTGCTATTTTGTTAAATTTTAATACATTCTATAAGGATTCAAAAAAATTAATTAGTTCACTTTAGTGTTTTAATACAAATAACGGAACGAGCCCAACAATATCAGGAATAAGACGCGCAGACGATGTTCAAACGTTATGAAATGACNTAATACAAATAACGGAACGAGCCCAACAATATCAGGAATAAGACGCGCAGACGATGTTCAAACGTTATGAAATGACGTTCAAATTTTCTTCCTCCCCCCTTTTCGTAAGTGTTGCAAATATGTGCTCAAGGATGTGGATAAATTGTTACACCCAATGTATTCCTTTCATAGATTATGTTCGTGTGTGCATCTGTGGGTTCAATTCTCAACAAATTACTTCAAATATATATATATGTAATTTACAATATAACAAACCTTAATTTTACATGTATTTCTAATTACGTACACATATATTTGAAATTAATACAACATTTGCACTGTACGCCTGATGGTGACTCCAGTAATGAATATTAATTGGCGTGGATACATTATTCCATTGCACATGTTCCAGTCGGAAGCATAACAAATTAAAAAAAGGAAACACAGAGAGTAGAACAGTTTCCCCCGTGGTTTTATCGTCGCCGCTCGCTGTTGAGTAAATTTAGCGTGGTAAAGTCGTCTCCGTTATTCCGTGCAGCGCGCTGTTTAGTCTGCACGCACACACACACACACACATGGAACCCACTTGCAAACCCTGCGTTTCAAAGCGAGCTTCGTTACTCGTGACGTCGCGTGCACGTGGTGCAGTCCGCGCGCTGTCAGCGCCCTAAAAGGCAAAGTTAAGCCATAACTTTGCGGGAGGAAGGGTGGGGAGGAACGGGCAGCTTATTACCGCACGCTCGCAACATGTGCACGCGGTCGATCGCGACGTAAATCTACCAACCGTTACGCCACGGCCGGTTCCAACACACGCCCGGCCGGACCTTCAGCTGCACGGTAACTGAACATTTCAATTACGCAGACAAACCACAAAATTGTTTTTCCCCAGTGTGTCTGTCGATTCTAGCAGAGCGAGTGAAGGGATTTGGACGACTCTTGACATCGAGGTCTTGAGAGCCGATGAGGGTGAAGGTGAGTACGGAGCAGCGCCGGAATGCAAGGGCGGAGGATGCAGGAGTTCCCCGAGAAAACTCGCCGACCAATGGCATCGTCCGGTACGATTCCCACATGCTATTCTAAGCAGAGAACAGCAGTACACGTGTGGTTACATTTTCTCTTCGCGGATACTTTTATGTTGACAAGATTTCTCTACGAGTGTTGTTGAATTACTAAAGAAAATATTAAATCCCATGCGTTTGACATATATGAAAGTTTCTAAATTTTCATTGCGGCTAAAGAGCAACATATTGAAAACTAAAATATGGATGTTTCATTATTACGTTTACCGTCATAAATTTAAATTTAAGTAAAGAACGTATTAATTGTGTGGAAACAGTGTGTAGTCATAAGGACAACAATGCATGTGACCTGCTTGTAAACGTCAACCTTTTCCGTATTCCTAGAAAAGAGAACTATTAAGAAGGCTAGTTGTATATAATGCGCAACATTGCTTCTTAATTAAATACTTAAAAATTTTTTTATTAAATTTTATTCAACCATTTAAGCATTATATAAAGCTAGAAATAATTTCAGAGAGCATTGTATAATTGAAATATATTGCCAAATAATTTTAAAAAGTGCCCGAATGTTTTCTTTGGGCATGATTAGAACGCCAAAATTTCAAAGAATTTGTGTTTCATCGATAGCGAAACGATAGCATGCTGGGTACACGTATATAGGCTAATAGATAATCCAGAAAGGAATTAAGCTTCCTTCATCCCTTCCCCCGAAGTTCGGCTTGATTATTAGTCTAAATTATTGAGATTTGCCAAAAAATACTGCAGCCACCAAAGCATTCATTCCTGGGAATATTATTATTGGCTTTTCTTCTTACCGTAAGTTGTACCACGCTATTGAAACGTAACTCTTTCATCCGAAAGAAAATTATGTTCAGTAATTTCATTTAGAAAATAAACAATATTATTCTTAAAATATAGCACAATCAATTCATATTTGCATATATAATTTCAAACATATTTATTAGCAATAGACACGTTATTAAGCTATAATGTAACATGTTCCAGANATATTTGCATATATAATTTCAAACATATTTATTAGCAATAGACACGTTATTAAGCTATAATGTAACATGTTCCAGAAAAAAGAGCAGATGGCATTTTTGAGGAGAAAACTTGTACGGATACTGCACATATGTTACTGCATACGTAATTGCTACGTCAGAAATGAGATGTGTGAAATATGACGGAAAAGAGAAACTTCTTTGATGTTGTCTAATTACAATATATAACACAAATATTTTTAGGTAAATAAATTATGAACGGAATTAAAAATTTTAGACATGTCCAAATATTTGAAAGAAATCTCAAAAATACTCATTTATGTATAAAACGTTTTCCTTTTTACACGGACAAAAACTGAGAAGCTCCGTGTGATAGGAATAAAAAATATATTACCACTTTAGCACTGCAAATATTTAAGTTACGAGAGTTCTTCAGCGTAGCTTGAGGCATTCAGAAACAAGATAACAACCTTTAAAAGGAAGCCTTATGCCGACGAATTTGTCTGCGAGGAAGATATAATCGCCGTCTTTTAAACATTTGTCTAGATTTCAAGGTTTGCTTTCCAGGTAAAGTAAATTCTGCAAAAGTAAAAGAAATATAAAAAAAATGATATCGAAAATAAAAGACGTAAAATTCCTAAAGTAGTACCAGAAGGTAAAGATGTAGTGAATAAAACAAAAAGTGACGAAGCAATAGCAAGTTTGCGGAGTGATATACATTCTGCATATTATTTTAACTTTTCTGAAGAGCTAATAAATAAAATAGGGTTGGAATTTAAAAAAAATACTAGGTCAGGAGAAAATTATTATGACTAGACTAAACTCTAATCTGTTGTAATTTATTATACATGATTTTAGCATCGTTTTGTCAAACGCACACATTATTCCCTCTCCAATTAAAAGACTTTTAAATAATTATTTTGACAAAAGTGTGCGAAAATATTTCTTCAGAAAAAAATCTTATCAAAATTAGAATGTGCTTCTTCAACAGGATGTTACTCAAGTTAAATTATGTACGTTTGATTTTAAAAGAATCAGTTGTGTCATACAATCAAATTAGAAGACAAGTAATAAATGTGGCGGGCATATAAAATTTACTTTTCTTTTCTTTTCTTATGAAAGTCCCTAGATACGGTATTATTACTGTTTGNATGTGGCGGGCATATAAAATTTACTTTTCTTTTCTTTTCTTATGAAAGTCCCTAGATACGGTATTATTACTGTTTTGATATTGCTGAGCTCTCACTCTCACAGCGAGAGTAAATCAGACCAGAGATCCAGAGATGATCTGATACAAACCNTTTGATATTGCTGAGCTCTCACTCTCACAGCGAGAGTAAATCAGACCAGAGATCCAGAGATGATCTGATACAAACCGCAAGTATTTTTATAACTGAAAAGAACCAAATATTGGGATTGAGCTTAATTTAGCTCTAAGCTTTATTTTCTCATTTAGTCTTGTAGTTTCAACGTTCGTGCAAATTTACGCCCGCGATTAAAGACTAACATAAAAAGTGATTGATCAGTTCTGTTACACATGCCCATAAAACAAACATGTAAACGGGTGACCAAATGTATTTTGTGTGTTTACAAACAAACGCTTAGGAGGGGAGGGGGAATTATTACAAATACAACCTCCGCATTTTAGAACAGAAAGCGTTAAGATTATTTTTCAATGGCAAAGTAGTGTACGTTTTGTCCATTTAATTTTCCTGATTTTTATTACCAATCGTGGGGACAACACATACCAGGTTAACGTCTGGCAGGCCAGTCAGTCAGGAAAGAATGTTTCTCTAGTTTCATACATGGCATATTTTTAATGTGGTTAAGTTTTGCTGCCTTATTATTTAATTCAAATACTACACTGGACCAGGTGTCGAGAAAGTCAGAAAATCCATTTATATTCTTTACTCTAATGTAACCTCGGTGCACACGGGACGATTTCTCCTGCGAGTTTCGGTAAGATATTATTCGAGAGATCGGCACACGGTTTGNTAACCTCGGTGCACACGGGACGATTTCTCCTGCGAGTTTCGGTAAGATATTATTCGAGAGATCGGCACACGGTTTGTGTTTCCTTGCAAGCTACTCTGTCAACTAGTAATGCCAGCGCCCATGACAATTTTCGACAGATGGCGAAAAGAATAAACAACGAACTCTCTACGGCAAAAAAAGACTGCTGTAATTACGCCTCTTTCAGTTTCGGATTCTGGAAATATAAAACGTAGACCTAGATGAAACAAACGACTGTGGACAAGAGAATGGTTAGCCAGCCTGGAAGAACGAAAACAGGAGTGTACCGGCAACGCTTTTCAAAGAATTCGCGCGAGTACACAGATAACCTCAAAACTGTACGCAAAGATGAATNTAACCTCGGTGCACACGGGACGATTTCTCCTGCGAGTTTCGGTAAGATATTATTCGAGAGATCGGCACACGGTTTCTGTTTCCTTGCAAGCTACTCTGTCAACTAGTAACGCCGGCGCCCATGACCATTTTCGACAGATGGCGAAAAGAATAAACAACGAACTCTCTACGGCAAAGAAAGACTGCTGTAATTACGCCTCTTTCACTTTCGGATTCTGGAAATATAAAACGTAGACCTAGATGAAACAAACGACTGTGGACAAGAGAATGGTTAGCCAGCCTGGAAGAACGAAAACGGGAGTGTACCGGCAACGCTTTTCAAAGAATTCGCGCGAGTACACAGATAACCTCAAAACTGTACGCAAAGATGAATNGGAGTGTACCGGCAACGCTTTTCAAAGAATTCGCGCGAGTACACAGATAACCTCAAAACTGTACGCAAAGATGAATGTTTCCTCTGTGGACGTATTAAAACGTTTCCATGTCCACAGCTTACGAGAATACCGCCAAGACAATAACGTCGTCTTGTGCATGAAGTCACGTGACACGTGTTCGTGCTCTCGTTGTCTGAGATCGGAAACCAGTAAAGAAACNACGTCGTCTTGTGCATGAAGTCACGTGACACGTGTTCGTGCTCTCGTTGTCTGAGATCGGAAACCAGTAAAGAAACGCGTAGAGAAAATAGCAACGTTCCAATTTCAGAATAGTATCGACTGGCCATCAAAACTGCACGTAGGCATCGATATTNCGTAGAGAAAATAGCAACGTTCCAATTTCAGAATAGTATCGACTGGCCATCAAAACTGCACGTAGGCATCGATATTTAAAGTGTCCGAGCACGTCCAGCGGTAAGAAAGACTCCACGCATGCGATGTCGCAAGGAAAATCGTCCCTCGTGCATCGGGCTGAGGTGACGGTCCCGTTTCCAACAGCAAGAATTAGAACAAATAAATTATTTATCTACACAATTAATGTTTATTGGTGGAAATTTTTTGTCGATTTATTATTTCTGCTATTTATTAGTGTTCAGTTTCGAATGTTCTCTTGATTAGAGCCGGCAGTATTAAAACATCAAATAATGATACGCCATAAGCCTTAGTTATAAATAACGCTCGACATCGAGGAACACGGCTTTGTGGGCCAAAATTCGTCGACGACGGCACGTTCGCGCGGACGAACGCTGCAGTGTCTTGTTCCCGTGCCTGCTCCCGCCAGAAGCACAGACCACCCTCACTCAGAGGATGACGCAACGCGGAGTTGCGATACCGGGGGGGCCCTAAAATAACTTTACGAT
>NQII01000117.1:126149-199414 GCA_002778355.1 Clitarchus hookeri
CCCGCGCGGCTGGCGTGTAGTTGTTTCGGCTGGGGGGCGACCTCCGTGACACGGTTGGGCACTGCCTCGTTGGGGCCGCGGTGGACACGTGGTTGGTGAACCGACCGCTGAGCAAGGCCGTCTGGGTTCGATCCCCGCCGTGTAACTTCCACGTTTTCGCACGTGGGGGAAAACTTGGCGGAATCTTCCGGCAAGTGAGTTATCTCCAGGTACTTCCGATTCCCCGCTCCTGGCATTCCTCCCAACGCGAACTTACGCCCTTACCCCATGTCAAGCTTCAGAGTGGACGAGAATATACCAGTTTCAATTTAAAGGCATGTCATTATCTCAATATTACAGTGCGGTCATTCACGCACAATCGTGTGAAAACGTATTTTGAATTGTGCCTTGCTTCGAGTGAGTGAGGGAGGCAGTAAAGATACTTGCGCGGCTCTTAACATTGAGGTACTGAGAGCCGATGAGGGTGAAGCGAAGCGAGTATGGAGCAGCGCCGGGATGCAAGGACGGGGGGAAACGGGAGATCCCCGAGAAAACCCACCGACCAGTGGCATCGTCTTGGTGGGAGGCAAGTACTCTAACCACTACACCACCGCAGCCCCGACCTTCCTTCGAGAATTACAGACTTCAAACATACGAACTAATTAAAAACTTTGTCAAATGCCTTTCTTCCAAGAAAGTACAAAATCTGATACCTAAATCAGGAATGTTTAGCGACAGTATCTTAGAGGTTGAGAGACAAACATTTGATAAATCGTTGATGAGTATGGAAAATTAGAGCAAAATAAATAATATCGTTAGTTTCATTAATTTTAGTAAAATGACACAAGATATACGGAATTACTCGAAACTCTTTAAGACCAAGAAATTTCCACACAATATTGATAATTGCAAGATATGCAACTGTTATTAAATTACTGGGAGCTGTTAGGATACCAAGAACAAAATATAACTCTTAAAAGAATGTGGATTTGGTAAAAAAATAAAATAGTGTTTTAGTTTGTATTTAAATGTAATTGTAATTTTACTTTTAAAACAGTTCAGTAACGTGGTGTCGTGTGACAGTTTAGGAATTTTAGNACAGCCTACCAACACTCACCGCTGAGTTAAGTATAAAAATCGTCGCCCAGAGAAGCCCCACTCAACCACTAAGTCGCCCAGTGAATACGAGTAGTCAAATTAGGTACCACACCTCGGAAGGGCTGATGTATGTAGTACTTGTGTAANACAAGGCGCCACGTGCCGACAATTAAGACTGAAGGCTGGCAAGCATAAAAACCCCGTTTCGAGAGTAGTGGGGAGGGGGCAGTTGATTACTACCGCCCAGGGCAGAGAGGTCAGTCAGTTGATTAGTAACGCGCAGAGAGGTCAGTCCGAGATAGCAGTGAGTCGAAGACCGCCGAGCAGAGAGTTAGGTCAGGGGTTCAGACCCCTGGCCACGTCAGTAGAACAGCAGTCCAGTGAGACAGCAGCACCCGCAGGCTTTTGCCAAAGGCCGCCCATCGCCGGAGATCACCCACCACAGCTGACAGCACTCACCGCTGAGTTAAGTATAAAATTCGTCGCCCAGAGAAGCCCCACTCAACCACGAAGTCGCCCAGTGAATACGAGTAGTCAAATTAGGTACCACACCTCGGAAGGGCTGATGTATGTAGTACTTGTGTAAACTCCAGACAATATATTCGTCCTTAACAAATGAAACAGTAAAAGGCTTCATTATTACAATACCCTCAACCTCCAAGCACATCATAGTCTGTGCCTGGGGACATTAACCACGACACTATAAGCCACACTGTCTTCCACAGTGGCGGTATAGCGTCAGTGGCTTGTTGCATTAATAGGCGCTCTGCAACGATCAAAGTATCAGCGTCTTCTTTACAAGTTTAAGGACTCGAAAAATTCTGCGCGGAAAGTTAGCATTTGCATGAATTACTACTGCGTGCACAGTAACCCAAGTGTATGCACATCTTTACGCGACATTACATTAATGTGTTCTTAACTGCCCTTGCATATCAAGCCGGCTGCCGCGAACATATAATGGGGAATCAATGTTAAACGAAATTCCTTATCGTTGCGTTAGTTTTAAAGATGACTATTTCAAGCAAAAAGTGTTCTAAGTGGAATTTCTTAAAAAATGCTGCTATGTTAAGGCGTCTTGCCAATTGTTTTGTTTAATATATTTTTTTTCTAAAATGTAATTTTGAAACTTACATACAACAAAAAAAAATTTTTTTTTTTTTTATATAATTTTATACAGCAATATTTTCCGAGAAAGTCACGTCATAAAAATGTTTCTTTGAAACAGTTATCTATAACATTGACGCAATGAGAAGGGATTTCATTTAACTTTGATTCCCCATTTGAAGTTCTCGGCTGCCGGCTTGGTTGAAAGGTCCGTTAATATACGACTACTAACTTCTGGCCACAATCAGACATTACAAGCCAGAAAATTTGTTCACATAAGGGGCCGCAGTGTTATAGTGGTTAGACTACTCGCCTCCCACCTAGGCGAACTGGGTTCTATTCCCGCCGCTGGTTGACGGTTTTCTCGGGGATCTCCCGTTTCCCCTGCATTCCGGCACTGCTTAATACTCACCTCGCTTCACCCTCATCGGCTCTCAAGGCCTCAGTGTTAAGAGCCGCCAAAATCTGTTCACTCACTCATTTGTTCACATAAGTGTGTTATCATAACGAGTATAAAAACAGACCGAAGTAAAATCGGAATGACATACCGGGGATAATATAGTATAAATGAAACAAGCGTGTCAATAATGATATACGTTAAAATCTATTTATGTTAGACAAACAAACAGGTGTATTAAATGCATGTAACGCTAACATAATGTTAAAGTGTTGCTTAGTGAGCTGTGGCCGGTGAGTGAACGAATCGAGAATAGAGTGCAATGGATTGGTGGNGAGTGAACGAATCGATAATAGAGTGCAATGGATTGGTGGCTTTGCTGCTAGGGAGCCGAGAAAATAGAGGGACGGATTATGTGCACGCGAACAACGTTGGACAGAGGTGGTATAAGTAGCGTGAGACCAGCGTTCATATATATGCGAAAGTGTGATTATTGGTTTGATTTTCCTTCTTTCACCTCGCAACGGAGCAACGGAGCAACGGATCGACTTTTTTTTTGCATAGAGATAGTTGGAGGGCCGGGAAGTGACATAGGCTACTTTTTATTCCGAAAAAATATCTCATTCCCTCGGGAAAATGTTTTTAGTAATATTAGCACTCGGGGTACAATGCTGCGTCAATGCTCGATATATCGATAAGTATCGAAATGGAAAATAACTTATCGATTGATAGGTAACTGAAAAATATCAGTTTATCGATGTTTCTTTATTATCTAAGTTTTTTGTTATCCTGTAGATAAAAGTACACAAACGGAATAACGATGCAACGTCACAACCGAACAACAGAACGAGGTAATTTCTTGCACAGAAATAGTTGGAGGGCTGAAAGGTGTTATTGGCTACTTTTTATCGCAATAAAATATCTCAAAAAATTTATTTAATACGTAATTTCCTTTAATATTGATATGCTAAAAGACATACCAATTTTAGTGTGGAAAATTGGCAATAATGCCTTGCAAACGAAAATCAAGTCTTTCAAGAGCATCGTCTTAAGCACAAGCGAAAATATTTGCTCGATCGCAAGAGTCTTCAGAAGATGCCGAACTGAGAAGACAAGAGCAAGTACAGCGACAAGCTGCTTTCAGAGCCGCTGACTCGCCTGCTCAGATTCAGGAAAGGCTCGAAGAACAGGCCGTACGCCAGGAATATCTCAGGATATTAGACTCTCCTGCCGATACTCAACTCCGTCGAGATGAACAGACAGAGCGTCAAGCCGCATTGAGAGCCTCCGAAACGCCTGTTCAGACTCTATCACGACTGGAAGAACAAGCAGAACGACAGGCTTCTTTAACGGCATCCGAAACACCTGAACAGTCACAGGCGAGAAGAATCGCAAACGCGGAACTCCAAGCGGAACGTCGACGAACTTTTCAAAGAAACACTTGGTCTGTATTTAATGACGCGGCATTTCATTACGATCCCTTAATTGATTTTAAGAATCACAGGCTTATTGCTATCGGACTCATGAACAAGTCGTGCCAGTTTTGTAGCCCTTTGAAATGGAAAGATGAGACCTTTAGGGATGTGCTGTTCCAGCGGGAAAGTTTCCCTTCCTTTACTTGGTGAGCCAGAANGCTTTGCTGCTAGGGAGCCGAGAAAATAGAGGGACGGATTATGTGCACGCGAACAACGTTGGACAGAGGTGGTATTAGTAGCGTGAGACCAGAGTTCATATATATGCGAAAGTGTGATTATTTGTTTGATTTTCCTTCTTTCACCTCGCAACGGAGCAACGGAGCAACGGATCGACTTTTTTTTTGCATAGAGATAGTTGGAGGGCCGGGAAGTGACATAGGCTACTTTTTATTCCGAAAAAATATCTCATTCCCTCGGGAAAATGTTTTTAGTAATATTAGCACTCGGGGTACAATGCTGCGTCAATGCTCGATATATCAATAAGTATCGAAATGGAAAATAACTTATCGATTGATAGGTAACTGAAAAATATCAGTTTATCGATGTTTCTTTATTATCTAAGTTTTTTGTTATCCTGTAGATAAAGGTACACAAACGGAATAACGATGCAACGTCACAACCGAACAACAGAACGAGGTAATTTCTTGCACAGAAATAGTTGGAGGGCTGAAAGGTGTTATTGGCTACTTTTTATCGCAATAAAATATCTCAAAAAATTTATTTAATACGTAATTTCCTTTAATATTGATATGCTAAAAGACATACCAATTTTAGTGTTGAAAATTGGCAATAATGCCTTGCAAACGAAAATCAAGTCTTTCAAGAGCATCGTCTTAAGCACAAGCGAAAATATTTGCTCGATCACAAGAGTCTTCAGAAGATGCCGAACTGAGAAGACAAGAGCAAGTACAGCGACAAGCTGCTTTCAGAGCCGCTGACTCGCCTGCTCAGATTCAGGAAAGGCTCGAAGAACAGGCCGCACGCCAGGAACATCTCAGGATATTAGACTCTCCTGCCGATACTCAACTCCGTCGAGATGAATAGGCAGAGCGTCAAGCATTATTAAGAGCCTCCAAAACGGCTGCTCAGACCCAATCACGACTGGAAGAACAAGCAGAACGACAGGCTTCTTTAACGGCATCCGAAACACCTGAACAGTCACAGGCGAGAAGAATCGCAAACGCGGAACTCCAAGCGGAACGTCGACGAACTTTTCAAAGAAACACTTGGTCTGTATTTAATGACGCGGCATTTCATTACGATCCCTTAATTGATTTTAAGAATCACAGGCTTATTTTTATCGGACTCATGAACAAGTCGTGCCAGTTTTGTAGCCCTTTTAAATGGAAAGATGAGACCTTTAGGGATGTGCTGTTCCAGCGGGAAAGTTTCCCTTCCTTTACTTGGTGAGCCAGAAGAGCCTCTGAAAACTCTCTTTGTGTATGACGTTGATGAATCACGGCGCGTTTTAAATAGGATCAGAAAGTAAAACTCATTTTTCCAAATGACATCTTTTGGAGTTGACAGAGAGATAATAATGCCCGGATTTTCGCCAACGTTTACTGTCCAAAGGCAAGTTTATCATAGAATAGGTGCGCTTTTTCCAGCTGTCAATGAACAGCATAAATTCTTGCAGGTATATTTAATTTGTAACGAAGGAATTGAAACAAACTGTCACTGCCAATCAATTCAAGGAGTTGAAAGAGACACGGTGTTGAAAACTCAAATAATGTTGCATGAACACAACATCTTGATAAACACATTTAAAACCGCTTTAGAGAACCTGCCTCAAGAGGATTTTAAGGTAGTTATCCATGCTGGTCGGACTCCGCGTGGAGAGCATGAGAGGTGCTACAATGCACATTTAATTAATGAAATCACCGCAGTGGTGAGCAGCGACCAGTTCTCATCACGAGACATTGTCCTGCGAGCACATGACAATACATTGGCACGGGTAGCCCACACTCATAAGTTTTATGACGCCCTGCAATACCCGTTGATTTATAACAAGTGACAAGAGGGATATCATTATGAAATCCCGCTCATTAATCCTATAACAAAACAGCCTGTTCCGAACAAAAATGTTTCGTGTATGGATTTTTATGCGTATCACATGATGTTGCGAGAGAATGATTTCAACCTCTTCGCGGGTTGCAGACAACTTTTTCATCAATTTCTGGTCGACATGTATGTCAAAGTAGAAAGCAAACGCCTCCGTTACATATCTTTAAATAAAAAAAGCTGCTAGTTGTTAATTACATACATCTGCAAGATGCTATTAACAGTGATGCTAATGTAAACCCCAGTGATTTAGGTTAAATGGTAATTCTTCCGTCTTCATTCGTCAAAAGCCCCCGCTACTTGCACTAATACACCCAGGATGCATCGCCTATGTACGGAGTTACAGTAGACCCGATCTTTTTGTCACTTTCACTTGCAAAGAATTGTGTAGCAAAGAAATGTGTAGAATAAAAATACCTAAAAAAATCCCGCGGTATTCAAGTAAATGGTCATCTGTTCACTTTAAGAGTAGTGGGTTGTTCATATTTTACAAATAAAACTTTATTTAAAAAAAAACCTTAACAATAATTCTGTAGTCCACGCGAGCGGAGCCGCGGGCACAGCTAGTATATATGTATATATATGTGTGTGTGCGTGTGTGTGTATGGTATACATACAGAGAGAGAGAGAGAGAGAGAGAGAGAGAGAGAGAGAGAGAAAGAAAACTGCGGGAAGCTCTTAGGGTGTTCCCGGGCGAACAACTGTGATCCACCTATGGGACCATATGTCGGCAAGAAAAGTTACAATTGTATGATATTTTTAAATTATTTAGACCTAATTCTATGTAACAACTAATTATATTTATTTCATTTTTTTCATTAAAAGAGTGCTTTTTCGTCTTAATATTACATATTATTGCAATTCTTTCAGTAGTTGAGAGATACTGATATAGAGACTGTGGCGATTGTACGGACTGTTCCACTTAAGGAACAAGAACAAAATATTAATATAAAAAGTTAAAGAAAATATTTTTAATGTCTTGTTTGTTGTAAATAACTTATTAATGATTTTTTTCCAACAAGTTTATCTTAAGCCCTATAATGTTTATTACTATTAAGATTGCAATTTATTATTTTTAATGTTATAGATTTTTGTAAAAGTTGGTAGCAGTACAACATAGTAAGTTATTGTAAAAATCGTAGCCGTATATTTTTTGAGAAATCATCATTGTAAATAAATCAGAAACAATATTTTTAGAAATTCCACAAATAGAAAAAAGGGTCACCAACTATGCTACGTCCAGACAACTTACAGCAAAGTCTACACACATAGTGCAAATTTACATAAATAAGGGCGACATAAACGAGAAAGTTAAACTATACAATTTTACTGTCTTTGATAACTGAGGATTGAGAGGAATAATCAAAGACAAGCCAAGCGTATCATTATTTTTTTAGACTTTACAAATAAAAATAAATAAATATCGCAGTTATTCAGAAATGTGTTGAGCTGATACTCGGGACGCATTTCTCACGCAGCATGACAGGCCTATCATTACACTGCACGCGTTCAGGACTCCGCCGTCCGCCCTACGTATGGAAATTTATGCACGTCCATTTCACTGCGATTGGAACTGGAATCCCAGTGGTCCGGGTCATAGGAAATCGGACAGTCACCGCAGCTTCATCGATTTAAAGCTCGGTTGGTTCCAGTGGAGAATTTCTCTCGTGAGTGGTATCGAGGGCATTGCTGAAGTGCTGGGGTTCCTGTGTGGGGGTTTCACGGAGAGCGCATTCTGAAACGCGGCCAGCACGACTGGATCGCATTTGCAGTTCGTAGGTCCTTTCCGGAGTGGCTCAACGTGAAAATATAATTTACAGGGAGATTTCCATATAAACGTTCTGCCAAGATTTTTGAAAATGATTTTTCTATTTCCCTCGATAAAAAAAAACATCACTAGAACTTGGCAAAAATTTTGGAAACAGTTGCCAGCAAAACTTTTAGCTATACTGCAAACAAAACCTGCAATGTTTCATAATTGGCGTACGTGGGTGATATGATAAGAACGTGATGTTTTAACAGTGGCACTATTCGACTTAAAATATGCACAACTTGGCCTGAGCAATCATAAAAATGTCGGTTGAAGGAGTATGAAATGCAGGCAACTTAGTCGTCTCAAACCACGTCATGTTGAACTTATCCTCGTCTGCCGTCGCAAGTCACGACTAAAGATAAATTGAATTCTCGATAGTGAATTTTATATACCGCAAGCAGTAACTTTGATCGATCATACAATATGCTCTCGAAAAGGTTGCTGACTTTCAGTTTGACTTTCGTGCTTTTATACAGGGATACAATTATTTATTATATTTTTAACGTGAAAACTTGACTCTTTCAGAGAAAAAAAAATACGTTAGTGGATACGCAAAAACTGATGGTATCGTGTGTGTATGTACATTATATATTTATATATATATTATATATATACATATCACAATTACACGCGCGAGCACACACACTTAAATCACAGGAATGTTTATTTTGAATGTTTTACAAACGTAAAATCAGTATAGACTTTTGATGGTTACAAACTAAATATTGAATACTGTTGTCACTATTTACTGTTATTGCTGAAAACTGATCAGAATAGTGCCTAAGCCTTAAAGTTAGAGAATATATATATATTTTTTTTTTAAATGCAAATACAAGTTCCTTTTTACCTACCACATTGAATTATTATGATTACACAAACTGTGAGCGACGCTGAGTATCAGGAATATAAGCTAATACTGTTTTGCCACGCTATTATTCGAATTTGTAGTACGTAATGTTTCAGTGGAAGTGCATAAAGTTGAAAACCGCTGTGCAATGTGGTGCAACAACTCGATTGGTGTGTGTTTATATGTTGAAGCCATTCATAAGTTTAATTTAGCGCTCAGATAATTTTACTTAATGGTGTACGAAGGTGCGAGCCAGTCTTGAACTAATGCAAACATTGGCGTGTCTGTTATTATTGTTTCTTGATGTCCAACTACCGTATCAGATATATTAAACTGGCGTTGACAATTTCTTAGCTTAACAATAGGAGATTGTTATCTTAAATGATCTCTTTGTTTTAAAGACATGTTAAAATATATTTTACCATCAGTTGTCTATTCTCAAGCAAACTATAACATTGAGAACAATTAATCATTAAAAAAAACAAATCAACTGCATTTAATATTTTATTAACTGTTACTTTTTTATGAACAATTATTTGGATAGGCAGCAGTCTCATAATTATAATAGACGAGAAATGTTCATAGCAAGGAACTTCATCGGTGATCGCATGACATGCTTTGCTCGAAAGTCACTTGGAAAACCAACTTCCTAAGGAATGTTGACTTTTATCCTGATTAATTACGATTATCCATGGCGATTCTTATTGATTGCAGCACAGTACATTAAAAATATATTTATTCAGTTTTAATTATAAAATATATAAATACACTTGCACGGGTAATACGTCGTGCTTTAAAATTTAATAAACTGTATTTCTCCAATTCGCCACCATTGTTGACTTTCTGGTCACCGAGTGTCACGAAGAGAAAGTGATGGCTCAGCTTTCATTACACCCTGTAGTAGGGAAATTTATTTCCTCTGCTTTAACTTGTCATGATCGCATCATTTATAGTTAGAACAGGAAGGTGTTGAAAGTAGAGCTTAATTATTTTACTTCAGAGCAATCTGTAAGGACATAAAAAAATCACACATTTTTTATTGTCACCCAAGCAAATTACTTCCAACAGCGACATAGAGCACGACCGGCTTAGTAAAACACTATTACCATGAAAATGGCCCAAAATTAATTAAAAAATTTTCATTGTCTTTTTATTCTTGAGTTTTATTTTAATAACTAGAATTTTTAAAAATGAAATTAGACCGCAAAAAATATTTGGCCTTTTCTCTTACCTCCGCTGCCTTATTGAAGTGGGCTGCGTGTTTTTTAACATTTATATTTTTTTCAGTGCCATTTTAATAAACGACATATTAAAGAAATTGACAACTCTCATAAATTAGTTTTGTCAATAATGTTTCATAACAAAATAGTTAAAATTGAAATATCTATAAATTATTTCAGTCGTTAATCACGACAGATATTTACGTAATACACTTCCTCTATTACACCTGCTGCTTCATCTGAAGTCACGTGGTGTCGCAAAGTGGTCGGCCGTGCATGTTGTGATGAATGCCATGCAAACGTGGAACACGGAATTAAATATTCGTGGCGTAAGATTGTACTCCATGAGCAGCGTTACTTGTAACAGCGCAAAAAAAAAAAACAGCGTAGTTAACAATGCATTCACGAGACAAAGAATAAAGATGCCTGTGAAGTATTGAAAAGCAAAGTTTGGCCTTAATTAAGTCTTTTAATTCTCACCCCCGGAGCTCTGATAATTAAGCGGGCGATCCTCTTTGTAATTGTCGCCCTCGGTCGTTCGGAGCCTTGCAGTCGGTTCGCGCACCAACCATCCCTCCTACACCTCCGTCAACTTGTAATTCATTAGGTTATTTCAGAGATGAGAGTGAGGAATTTTTTTCTTTCCATCAAACACGAGTCGAGATCCTCCCCGACTTTTTTTCTCTCTCTCTCTCTCTCTCTCTCTCTCTCTCCTGAACTTGGGGATTAGCGCGCTTTTCTTAATTGGCAATATTTATCACGATCCGCGCAAAAGTGATGTAAACCTTAGGCCCAGATAACGATGACAGCACGTATCACGTTACAAGAAAAATTTTGACATAAGCCGGCTATACCTCGACCACATCACGTTAACGTAACACGTACAATCACGTGAAGAAAAAACTTGTCAATGTTATGAATTCGTACGACGCGTGAGCCTAGACTCTGCACCATGTGGCATTGGAGGCCAAGCGCATTAGGAACGAGAAGTTGTGTTTTCATGGTTTTGTTTTTATTTTTGCAGTGTCGCCTGCTTACGTAGGTAACATACCACTTGTATATTTTTGTTATGGATTTGCGGGGAGGGGGGAGGCCGAAAGTTGAATCAATGTTAAGCTAGGGTTATTTTGTTTGAGGGTTTTTTTTGCATTATTACAGTTTATCAATTACGTTTCTAAGAAGAATGAAAATTATTGCATGAAGTGCAGTGTGTTTACCATTACATTTCCGATCTTAGTTGTGGCATTAACTGATTGCTAAGAACGCCCGCCTCAGGATCTTTTTCAGTGTGAAGATTTCAACGCCGTTAGCTGTCATCGCTCATACGTGGTACCCGGACCTCAAGACTATATTTTAATTTTATCTGTGCTAATTGCTTAATGTCGCTGTGTCTTTCTTTGCAGGGTGGCGACCTCATAGCCGCCCTGACCGCAGGTAATCCGCGACTTCTTCCTGTTCGGTTTGTTCTCGATCGTCGAAGAATACGTCACCGCCTTAATTAAGCATGTTTTATTTCCGTCGGAGACACCCGTTCGTGCTGGAAACTCGCACACGCCGAACCTGCACTGCGAGACTGGTGATTTACGTACGCTGGCCCATTTCCTGAAGGACAATTAAACGGAATGCCCGTTTTTTGCGCGTTCGCGAGTGACGCAGAATCTAAGGTTTAATTTATTTCGGCCAGCTTATATTAGATTTCCGTATTACGTCGCTGAAAAGTTTACCGCGCGCACGTAATTTTTTAGTGTGTTGAAAGTTCGTCATTCTATTGCAGTAAGATAAACTGTTCTAAGCGCGAGTGCATTTCTTATTCTAGGATTCGGTACCTCAATGTTAGATTTTTTTTTCCATCAGCATACACCTTAATTTAACCAGTGGTCCTGAAATAGTTTTATCATGACAGTCGGGGAGCTAGAACCTGCAGCAACAACTGCTTCAGGACGTAATTTTCAAACTTCATTTCGTTAAATTAAACGTAAGTACGGCATAAAAATTGTTTTGTCATTTAACGGAAAATCACAAATCGACAACGTACCCAATCAAATACACAGGTTAAATTATAATTTACACTAACTCTGAATCGATGAATTTAATCAGTAGAATAATTTTACTGAATCATCAGTTAATGAACAGTTATCTAGTGGCGAATCAAGGGAACGCAATAAGGTTTCACTGCCAGCCAGTGCTGTTCACTAGGAATGAGTAGTAATTATTGTTTAATCAGTGAATACCAGCAAATAAAGTTTTATGATTCAAGTAGAGCTAATTCGACAAATCTTCAGTCAAATTCGTTTATTTGGAGCAGTTTTAACTTTTTTTCGATTGTGCAATGCCTCACGAAACAAAATTTAATTTTCTCTTGTATACCAATTTTATTACGTATAATTTATTCGCATATACACGAAAAGCATGTCTGCATATCACAAGTACATTTCATTCTGGAGGGCTTTGGTTATCTCCTCATTTACAGTTCGTGTGAACCACGAAAGCCCAACATTTCGCGATCTGTCCTTTGACGCATCACAGTTACAACACTAATATGCCTACGTAACGACAATTTTTTAAAGTATTCAATCTAAAAATAGGAAAACAATTTTCCCGACATTTTTAGTACACGTAGTTTACGTGCTTACGTGAAGAATCATAATAAAGCACCCGAAAAGCTCAAGTTTTACGTATACGTGAAATTGTAACTTTGTGCACGTTGCATCTAACGCGAAGTCATCGTGATTCATTCCCTAGACGTCTTTACTACATCAAGCAGAATAGGACGTTGCCAAATGCATTTTACTGGCACTGGCCGCAGGGAAATTGAAAATATAAGTGAGCACAAATAGTATTTGTACTTCGTAGAGTATTTCAATTTAAAGTTAAGTTTTTTTTAATGTGTCAACGATATTTTTTGCAGTGTAAGACAAACCGGTATTTCAAGAGGCGAACAAATAATTAACCTTATCACTCAAGTGGTACAGTAATATTCCTCAAAGTAAATTTAATTTTGATTGTATGGTTCACGAAAATCTCGCTGATTTTCAGAGTGAATAAACGCCGTTTGCTGAACGATAATTCATCATGATTTACAGTTAAAAAAACTTTTCCAGAGTTAAACGTAACCACTTCTTTCTCATATTCGTTAGTCAGTAATATATTGTGAAACTGAATGTTTTGTGTTTCGCGTTTACTGACTAAAATCACTTCTTGTGTCTGTGTGTGTCTGTGTGTGTCTGTGTGTCTGTGTGTCTCTCTCTCTCTCTGTGTGTGTGTGTGTGTGTGTGTGTGAAACTAAAACACGAGTAATGTGAAACTAAAACGAGTAATGAAGTTCAGTCTGTCTCTAGCTTAATTATATTCTTCCAGTTACTGAAAAAGTTTTGCATTTTCTACCTTGTTAAGCAGAAGTCAATTATAAAACATCTACACTGGAGAGCCAAAAAAACTGGTACACCTTGCTAATGTCGTGTAGGGCCCCCGCAAGCACGCTGAAGTGCCGCAAGACGACGTGGCATGGAATCGACTAATGTCTGAAGATATGCAGGAGGCAATTCACACCATGAATCCTGCAGGGCATCCACAAATCCATAGGAGTGCGAGGCAGTGGATATCTCTTCTGAAGAGCACGTTGCAATACATTCCAAATATGCTCAATAATGTTCATGTCTGGTGATTTAGGTAGCCAATGGAAGTGTCTAAAGTCAGAAGAGTGTTCCTGGAACCACTCGGTAACAACTCTCAACGCGTGGGGTGTCACATTGTCCTGCTAGAATTGTCCACGTCAGTCGGAATGCACAATGGACATGAATGGGTGCAGGTGATCGGACAGGATGCTTACGTATCTGTCACCTGTCAGAGTCGTATCTAGACGTATCAGGGGTCCCATTTCACGCCAACTGCACATGCCCCATACCATGACAGAGCCTCTACTAGCTTGAACAGTCCCCTGTTGAGATGTAGGGTCCATGGATTCATAAGGATGTCTCCATACCAGTACACGTCCATCCGCCCGATACAATTGGAAACGAGACTCGTCAGGCCAGGCAACGTGATTCCAGCTATCAACAATCCAATGGCGGTGCTGGCGGGCCCAGGCGAGGCGTAAAGCTTTGTGTCGTGCAGTCAACAACGGTACACAAGTGGGCCTTTGGCTCCGAANTGGCGGGCCCAGGCGAGGCGTAAAGCTTTGTGTCGTGCAGTCAACAACGGTACACAAGTGGGCCTTTGGCTCCGAAAGCCCATATCGATGATGGTCAGTTGACTAGTTCGCACGCTGGCACTTGTTGATGCCCCAGCATTGAAATCTGCGCCAATTTTAATGATTCTCGTCAGTCGTCGTTTGTCCCGTTCGTTCACGATCTTTTTTCCGGCCGCAGCGATGTCGAACATTTTGTTTTACCGGATTCCCGATATTCACGGTACACTCGTAAAATGGTCGTACGCGATAATCCAACTTTTGTCGCTACCTCGGAGATGCTATGTCTCATCTCTCGTGCGCCGACTATAAAACCTCGTTCAAACTCACTTAAATCTTGATAACCTGCCATTGTAGCAGCAGTAACCGATATTGCAATTTTGCCAGACGCTTGTTATCTTATGTAATCGCTGCCGACCGTATCGCGTTACTCTGATTGGTTCCATACCTCTGTTATTTGCATACGCATGCTTATACCGGTTTTTTTGGCTCTCCAGCATATATTACGTGCAGCGCTTACCAGCTGCCTCCAATTAACAACATTTTGGCTCACCATACGCCGTTTCTCTCTTACAGCTATTTATGCTCAATCTTTTGCTTTAATCGTCCGTCCATTTTGTTCACGTACTGATGCGTTCACTCTATTTCTTGTCATCTTTGCGTGAATGACCATGGGCTTTAAACCTCCGTAATTTCAACCACGTGAAAGATCCGTCTTATCTACATCGTCTTTACTTTTTGCTGTTTATTCTGTACGTTTATTCTTTAGATAATTTTTGCGTGCCCTTCTTCTTAAAATCTTCTTCTCTTCCTGGGCTTCGTCTTTTAAATAAAATATAGTTTAAAGGTTTTTTTTATATCCGTACGTCCCAAATGAAGATTTAATCTACACGTGCTTTTAACTTAGAATTTAAGAAGATATTTTCAAGCGAAAGTATTTTCCATAACGCCATGAATTTTTGAGACATGAGTAGATTTTCTTGAAATTCAATTTTATTAACGGTTTACTGATAGGATTCTCGCGTCATTATATTTACTGTTCCTCAGCAATATATTGCTGTCATTTTTGCCACCAACTACCCAAATTTATAATTTTTGTTTTATTTTCATATAGTCTTATTTTGCATTCTGGGCCTGTTTTTCCTTCATTTACACTTTTAATCTCTTTGTTGCAGACAGTAAAGTATCATCATCTGAATATAATATGTATCGCCATCATTAGGATTCACGCAAATTCTTCTTTCTTTTTTTTTTGGCTAACTTATATTATTTACGGTACTATATATGTTTATTTTCTTCTTGACTGTTGATCCGGTACTTTTTGATCACTTTCGTACCTGATAGACCACACTGGTGTTTTAAAATGGAGATATATGCATAAAAGCCTACGTTATTTGTAAATGAATTTAATAAGCATGTACTTTTACATTGTAGGGTAATCGCAAAGCCAGTTGTTTATCACAAAACACTAATTAAATAGAAGCTGGTGGTCATCATCACCAACTTGTCAGAGAAACAGAAATATTTTTAATAGTTTCTTTTTCCCCTCTGTTCAGTCCATCAAAACATGCCAGATTTGCGCAGAAAAAAAACTTAACATTACTTTTTTAACGCAAACATGACACAAGTTTCCATTTTCTTGGCCAATTTTTCTTCTCAAATACTTGATTTTTATTTCTTAACCAATTCATCAACTTAGTAAGCAGCGATAACGCAGATTGATGGCTGATACAGACACGATGGTAACTGATTAAAGGAACTTTCAAGTAGGGGAGAGAAAATTTTCACATTTTAGAGTAAACATTTGCTCTATAGGCTCAGGTTACTGAACAAATCTTAATGCTTTGTTAATTTNAAATTTTCACATTTTAGAGTAAACATTTGCTCTATAGGCTCAGGTTACTGAACAAATCTTAATGCTTTGTTAATTTAGTTTTTTTTTCGCCACCGTTTAGACTTCCACAGCACGTGAAAATTAAAAGTAACGTTTCACAATTGGCTATAAGCGGTAAATATTGTATAGGTTACGTGCAGTTGTTTAAGCACGCTGTTCGTCATTCAATCACGGAAGATGCAATGACAAATAAACTGAGAAGTCCTCCTAATTGCTGATCTGATTTGTGAAAGTTTCCAGAACTCTTTGAAATGAATGGCTAATGCCGACATCATCGCGAGCACGCAGCACGTTTGTTCACTGTCCGCAAAAAAAAAAAAATGCTTACCAAACAAAATCACGTGTTTGCTGCACTTGAACTCAGAAACTAATGTGTGACCGAATGGGTTGATCTTCACACGCGGAGGTAAGTTACGTGACGAGACAGGGCTGCCTAAAGGGGTTTATACTACAAAGAAAATTTTTACGCATTAAGCATTAAGCCGTAGAACTTAAAGTCTCCCATCGCCTTGGCTCTAATCTAAGTATACAGTAGAAAAAATCAGAAACTAGAAAACTTAAATCGCAAGTCAATCACAGATACGATCAAAGAGGAGCGTACAAGTTATTGAAGACGTTCACTGAAGAGCCAAAAAAACTAGTATAGACGTGCGTATGCAAATAACAGAAGTATGGAGCCAATCAGAGTAACGCGATACGGTCGGCAGTGCCTGTATAAGACAACAAGCGTCTGGCAAAGTTGCTTGATCGGTTACTGCTGCTACAATGGCAGGTTATCAAGATTTAAGTGAGTTTGAACGTGGTGTTATAGTCGGCGCACGAGAGATGGGACATAGCATCTCCGACGTAGCGATAACATTAGGATTTTCGCGTACGACCATTTCACGAGTGTACCGTGAATATCGGGAATCCGGTAAAACATCAAATCTTCGACATCGCTGCGGCCGGAAAAANGAACGGGACGAACGACGACTGACGAGAATCATTAAACGTGACAGGCATGCAACCCTTTCTCAAATTGGTGCAGATTTCAATGCCTTCTGCCTACCTTCAGACATTAGTCGAGTCCATGCCACGTCGTCTTGCGGCTCTTCTGCGTGCTCGCGGGGGCCCTACACGATATTAGGCAGGCGTACCAGTTTTTTTTTTGGCTCTTCAGTGTATTTATGTTGTGATTTCGAAAAAACTAAATTTCACGATTTTGGTCCATATTCCTGTTCACCTGCTTGTGTTTTTATTTCAAATTACACACTGTAAAATTATTTTCTATCGTCTGAACTTACCCCCTATCACGAGTATGCCCGTTCACGTATTACATGTTGCAAAATAGGTAAAGTAATGGTCGGTGCTGTACAAGGACAGACGATAGCACCTATGCAGACAGCTTTTTTTTTTCTTGGTTATTGGTATTGGCTGCTGCTGGCACACAAACATTGTGTTTTTTGGTTGCTGCCAGAGCTATAGGTAAATCTAAATTCTTTTCATAGGTTAACTCGTATAAGTTATTGCAAGGAATTCGTAAATATTGTCCATTCGCGGTTTCTATCACACTTTTTGAATCAAACATTTGAAAAATCACCCCATGTATGATGCGTTTAGTTATTTACTAAATATGCAATGTATCACAAGCGTTATATACCTCTGTTGAAATAAAAGTATCTTATGGTTCATTAAATTGAAGTTTTATCAATTATTTTACTTATAAAATATAATATTTAATTTATAACATATATAATGAAAACAGCGAGAAAACATATGTGTAGGTAGCGCCTGGTAAGAAATAGTTCTCGTGCATGATATTACTACAANATCGTGAACGAACGGGACGAACGACGACTGACGAGAATCATTAAACGTGACAGGCATGCAACCCTTTCTCAAATTGGTGCAGATTTCAATGCCTTCTGCCTACCTTCAGACATTAGTCGAGTCCATGCCACGTCGTCTTGCGGCTCTTCTGCGTGCTCGCGGGGGCCCTACACGATATTAGGCAGGCGTACCAGTTTTTTTTTGGCTCTTCAGTGTATTTATGTTGTGATTTCGAAAAAACTAAATTTCACGATTTTGGTCCATATTCCTGTTCACCTGCTTGTGTTTTTATTTCAAATTACACACTGTAAAATTATTTTCTATCGGCTGAACTTACCCCCTATCACGAGTATGCCCGTTCACGTATTACATGTTGCAAAATAGGTAAAGTAATGGTCGGTGCTGTACAAGGACAGACGATAGCACCTATGCAGACAGCTTTTTTTTTTCTTGGTTATTAGTATTGGCTGCGGCTGGCACACAAACATTTTGTTTTTGGTTGCTGCCAGAGTTATAGGCAAGTCTAAATTATTTTCATAGGTTAATTCGTATAAGTTATTGCAAGGAATTCGTAAATATTGGCCATTCGCGGTTTCTTCACACTTTTGGAATCAAACCTTTGAAAAATCACCCCATGTATGATGCGTTTAGTTATTTACTAAATATGCAATGTATCACAAGCGTTATATACCTCTGTTAACATAAAAGTATCTTACGGTTCATTAAATTGAAGTTTTGCCTATTTTTTTACTTATAAAATGTAATATTTAATTTATAACAGATGTAATGAAAACAGCGAGAAAACATATGTGTAGGTAGCGCCTGGTAAGAAATAGTTCTCGTGCATGATATTACTACAACTGGGTGCGCACGAATTCAGTACGTTGTCGTCTGGAGTNACTGGGTGCGCACGAATTCAGTACGTTGTCGTCTGGAGTAATTTCCTAGACTTAGTTAAGCTTAGTTTGCACGAGGTGGAGGAGTATTCTGGAAGTAGAACTTTAACAGGGTTTCAGAAAAGTGTGGAGTAACCGTGAATGGATTAAAGCTGTCAGACCAGAAATCTCCTCTCTTCTGCAACACCTGAAACGAAACGATAACGTGCAAGTTAACGAGTCGAGGAGTAGGATGGTCATTTTTGCGTCTATTCAAATTTTCGACGCACGCAGCTTGCGTCTAACTGCTCACTGCTTAATTATCCTATCGTGTAGACCTCTTAAAACGCCCATCCACCCCCTCTCCTAACCTAACCGCCACCGCGGAGCAGCTGCGTTGCGGTTAACGCGCTTGCCCCGGGGTCGGTGGTGCGCGAGGCACGCCGCAGGGATTAATGCCGTTCTTGGAGTGGCGCTCGCAGGCTCGAGAGAGGCCGGGGCTAACCCTCCCAGCTCGAGTGTTTGCCTTCCACTCGACAAGAGATACTGTGCCAGCCCCTTCCCTACCACACGCACATGAACTTACACACACACACGCGCGCGCACGCACTAGACCTCCCGCCGCGAGCTGCCATGCCTCCAGAAGTGAGATCGCAACCGCATTCTGCAGCGCACCTCGAGCTTCTCTGGGGCCGTGCAATGGGATCAGGCCCCACCATATTGTTTTTTTTTATTTTATTTTAATTTTGGCTACTACCCGCAAACTTGGATTTTAGGTGGATTTTTTTTTTTTCGGACGACATGTAGGGTATAACTTAATGTGTTCTCTGAAATCTGTTCTGCTCGACTGATGTAGCTATTATGACCTATGTAGTCGCTCCCGCAAAACAATAAATTATTTTACCTCGGCTGTTACAAGTTAGTAAATGTCAAATGCAAAGAAGCTGTAATATTTTCGAGAACATCAGGGAATGTATTAGTCATGCTTCGTCGAGCCAAAAATTGTAATGCACCTCCTGAAATCGAATCTGTGGTGGAAAATCTATAGCATTATTTCGACAGGGACTGACTCCTCTTAAGGCTCGCGACGCTTGAACTGCGTTGCAGAGAGTTTGAAATACACGTTTCCCCACGATACCATTAAACGTGCGTCCAATGTGCTGATCTACGAAAAGAACACGCACTTCAGACGAGGGCTGTTGAGTGCTTTCAAGACGGCACGCGCAATGGAAACACCAATTCAGAGCACTCTTAAATGGCTAAAATCGGCTTTTTTCAAAGCGCTGTTTCTCATACGCGTCAGATACATGCAAAACCACTCGACTGCCCTGCATTGAACGTTCTTGCAGACTTTCCATCAATAAAATAATAGTGCACCGCTGAAAGTTTCATAGCTACACACAGTGCGACGAGAACGCTGCACGCCCATTCAGAGCCTTGAGCTTAGCGGCGATGGGGCACCTGATGCGCGTGAGAGCATCGCCCTTATCGCTTCCGCGCTTATCGGTCTCAAATGGGGAAATAATGCTCTCGGTAGGCGGGAGCCTTAAGGCTGTTGCCTGGTTGAGAATTTGGTATAGGGAAATACGTTATTATTAATGAAATTAGTTTTTTTGGCGTTCCTGTTAAAGATATACAGTGGCTCACATTAATATTCGGCCACCAATGATTATCGCAGTTTCATGGCCTTATGTTACATTAGAAAGGAAGATAATAATAAAACATATTGCACAATCATTCTTGTGTGCTTTAACTGAAATGTGCAGTGCAAGTTAGTGAAACACAAAGTTTTGTCCTCGCGTGCTACATAAGTACGCCACTTTAATATTTGGCCAGTTGTGGTGGACGCGTGGCACAGGCACGATGCACATTGCGTTCGTACCTCGTGTAATTCCCTGCACGCTCTCTGCGCTGAGAGATTGTATTGGGCAGCTCTGTTGGCTGCGTCAGTCAGGCAAAAGGGACGTAGGGCAGGAATACAACGATTGAACAGTGGCAGCTGGTCATTTTTCATCATGCAAAGAAGAAATCTCAACGAAAATTTGCGGAGCACTTGAATCTGCCGAGGTGCACTGTTGGAGACATGATAAGAAGGTTTCAAAATTAAGACAGAATAGATTCGGTACCTCAAAAAGGACAGCCATAGAAACTAAGCGAGATAGAAGAACGTGTNAGAAATCTCAACGAAAAATTGCGGAGCACTTGAATCTGCTGAGGTGCACTGTTGGAGACATCATAAGAAGGTTTCAAAATTAAGACAGAATAGATTCGGTACCTCAAAAAGGACAGCCATAGAAACTAAGCGAGATAGAAGAACGTGTAGTAATCAGGAAAATAAAGAAAGATCGAAAATTAGTACTTGCAAACGTACCACGGAGGTACTCAATGAATGTGGAAAGAACGTCCATCCAGGAACCATACGACGAGTTATCAGAAGAGCAGGATATAGTGGCAGGGTATCTAGAAAGAAGTATTTCATTAACGAGGCAAATAGAAGAAAATACTTACGTTCGCAAAAGACCACGCTTACGAAGATGAAATCTGGTGGAATGATGTTAGTTTTTGCTGATGAGACGAAATTGAATGTGTTTGTTTCTGATGGTAGGGTAACAGTACGNCTTGAATCTGCTGAGGTGCACTGTTGGAGACATCATAAGAAGGTTTCAAAATTAAGACAGAATAGATTCGGTACCTCAAAAAGGACAGCCATAGAAACTAAGCGAGAGAGAAGAACGTCTAGTAATCAGGAAAATAAAGAAAGATCGAAAATTAGTACTTGCAAACGTACCATGGAGGTACTCAATGAATGTGGAAAGAACGTCCATCCAGGAACCATACGACGAGTTATCAGAAGAGCAGGATATAGTGGCAGGGTATCTAGAAAGAAGCATTTCATTAACGAGGCAAATAGAAGAAAATACTTACGTTCGCAAAAGACCACGCTTACAAAGATGAAATCTGGTGGAATGATGTTAGTTTTTGCTAATGAGACGAAATTGAATGTGTTTGTTTAAGATGGTAGGGTAACAGTACGGCGCAAGCCAAATGAGGAGCTAAAACCTGGGAACATACAACCTACTGTGAAAAACATTGGAGGTAGTATTATAATCTGGGGCTGTTTATCTTCAGCAGGTGCTTGAGAGGCTGTACATTCATGGAACAATGAAAAAGGAAGATGATGTCAACATCCTGAAAGCAAACCTACACACGAGGGCTGATAATCTGGGCATTAGGAACACGTTGAAGTTCTACTAAGATAATGACCCAAAACAAAGGTCATACATTTTCAAGAGCTGGCTTTTGTATAACTGTCCCAAAGTCATTAAAACACTTCCTCAATTACTCGACCTGAATCCCATAGAAAATTTGTGGGATGAACTCAAAAGAAGACTGCGTACAACAACAATTAGGTCCACAAAAGAATTAGAGAAAAGGTTCAAGGAAGAATGGAGTAAGATTGGCTACGAATGTACCAGGAAAATAATTGCTAATATGCCACAACGCGTGCGAGAAGTAATTAAACAGAATGGCCATGCTACCAGGTAGTAATAAATGTTTGTTTAATTTGCAAAGAGGATTATGTTTGTGTTTGAATGATGATGGCCGAATATTAAAGTGGCGTACTTATGCAGCATGGGATGACAAACACATATTGTTTGTTAAGTTGCATTGCTCATTTTCATTATTGGCTACCGCTATATTTTATTTAAAGCACACAAGAATGATTGTGCAATATGATTTATCTTTATCTTCATTACTAATGTAACATAAGGGTGTTGAAACTGCAATAATCATATTTGGCCGAATATTAATGTGAGCTACTGTATATATATATATATATATATATATATATATATATTAGCGAGATGATAAAACCTGAGATTTGATTAAATCCCTAAGGTAGATGATAAATTCACAAAAGATGTTAAAATGCAACTCTGTGGGGTGATTTCCCTAAAGAAAGTAAGAGATTTAATCAAATCCCTTAACTCTTTTAGTGAAAATATGAAATAAAGAAGTCAGGACTCGCCCAAAGCGTAGCCATAAATGACGCACCGTGGCCGAGCCCCAGCGCCAGCAGGAAGATTCACTACTGGTGTTATGGTTATTTCAAGGCTCGCCGCCAATTTTTTTATAGGTAATGAGGCTATCAGCTTCAAGTATAACATCTTTTCACTAAAACNTTTATGTCTTAAAAATTGGCTTCAAAAAACCGAATATCATTAACATATACTTCCCTTTGCCAAATTTTCAACCAGACAACATCCTTAAGAGCGTGCATCACAGCAGGCCTAACTCAGCTGCAGTGTAACATCTGCGTTTGCGTGTGCGCGCGCTCACACCATACACGGGAGTAGAAAGGGAAGAATAATAAGTTTACAACTCCAGTTTACGATACCGAGCGATAAGTCGCTCCGAGTATCAGCTTACAGCATTCCCTTGCACCTCCAATATGCTAGAAGTATGTGCAGTGCGCTCGTTCTAGAATGATTACTCGACTTTTTCCCCGGTGACGATGGAGGACAAAGCGAAAAAGTTTATTGTTAATAACGGAAGGTTGGTCTTATTAAGACGGAACGGAGATTTGCGCACAATGCTTATTTTTAAAGCCATTTCAAAATGGTCGGAAAACGTAATTTTTAATGCGGTTTTTATATAATTAAGAGTTCATTTTCCAACAATTTTGAATACTAAGATCCTTCATTAATACTTTATCTTCTTTATTGGTNTATATAATTAAGAGTTCATTTTCCAACAATTTTGAATACTAAGATCCTTCATTAATACTTTATCTTCTTTATTGGTCGATCATCAATGATCCACGTGCAATAATGCCTGCATAGTCCTCCGAGTTCTGACAGACTGCATTGCCTATTTGACTGGCATGTGATGCACGCTCTTATGGTTCCCGCCTACCTAGAGATTTTTTCCTTCGTTTGAGGTCGAGAAGCGCGGAAGAGATAAGGGCGACACTGCCATGTACATCATGGGCGCCAACGCCGCTAAGTGCAAGGCTCCCAACTGGCGCGCAGTGTAGCTATGAGACTTAAAGCGGTATCCTATAATTTTATTGATGAAAAGTCTGTAAGAAGGTTTGATTCAGGGCTATTGAGAAATTTTGTGTTTATCTGACGCGTACATTTTGAGATGCAGAGCTTTAAAAAAATACGTGTTTAGCCATTATCAAATATTTCGAAATGGTGTTTCTAATTTACATGACGTCTCAAAAGCTCTCAACAGCCCTCGTCTGAAGTGTGTGTGTTCTTTTCGTCGATCAGCAAATTGTACGCACGTTTAATAGTTTCGTTGGAAACCGTGTATTTTAAACACTGTATCGCAGTTCAAACCCCAGGTAGACGGGAGCCTTAAGGTTGCACCCGCCTGGCACTTAAACTGCATTGCAGAGTGTGTGAAATCCTGGTTTTTTGACGAAACAATTAAACTTCCGCCCAGTATGTTTCCCTACGAAAAGACATCACACCCCAGACGAGGACGTAATGGCACTTTAAAGTTACCATAAATGCTGTAAATATAATTTTGGAGCCATCCAATTGAGTTAAAATGTATATATTAGTTTATTCTCAATCCCGATCGATTGACTGTTTCCCCGAGATACGACTTAAAAACGTTATTTTTTCATATGACACTATCTTAAAAATTTGTACACAAAAGAGAGACTGTGTAAGACACATTTTATGGTAGTAATATACTGCCAACACACACAGTTAAATTGAAACTGTTAACACAGTTTCTTACATAAAGCATATTAAGCTAAAATGTTTATGTGGTCGCCATCTTGAAAATAGGTGTCTTACCCTTTTAAAACATACAAATCCCTATGGCCCGCCAGGGTACTACTCGTTTGCCGAACTTAGCAGGAATAGTTTAATTATTTCTCCTAGATATGACATAAAAATATTTATTTCTTCGCGTTGCGCTATTTACAAAATGTTGTAAAAAAGTGTAAATATGTTCGTATATGTGATTCTTCTAATATATTCTGTTATCTTACAAAATTTATAGCATTAGAATTACGTAGCTCTAGTAGAATGATATAGTTAACATTCAAAGATGTTTAAATACTTGTTGAATATAAAACTTATAACTCTGCTTTCTTATATGTTCTCTGCAGTCATTTCAGAAACTAATACTGCAATTTTAGAGAACGCCATAAAATACAAAAACAATGTGAAATTTTTTTTTCATAACATATATGTATAGTCGCTCACATCTACTTAAGTTGTGTTGTTAAGCACGGGTAATTTGTGAGAAGGTCAAAGACCCCAGAAGTCGGCCATGTTGGATGTACGTGATCTCGGTCATGACCTTGGCGATTGAGCCCGAATGACTGTGACTTTGGTCTTGGAATGAAATTGGATTCTGGAAATAATCGGAAATCATTTCATTTTTCATTCCATTCAAGAATACCTACCAACGTCCTAAAAAAGTAATATTGAACAACAATAAGACTTCTAACACATTCAGATGTTACTATAATTATTTTTTTAATCTAGCTTTAATATAGATTTTGAAATATTTATATTAAAATTAACAGGGGAAATACATTTTTTTTTAAAGTTTATTTCAAGAGGGACTGGTTCAAAATTTTTATTCAACCCCACAGCAGCACTGCGAAAGTATCAAAGTATGTCAGCAATTCTTCCCGGCAGTTTTAAGTTTCCTACAAAGGCATTTAGTGCAGCCGTCAGAAAGAGAAGGAAAAAGGGAAGATTCATATCGTTCTACTGCAACCCCGTCACGTTTTCTGCACGTGCTCGATCTGCGGCGAACATGTCGTGCAAATATTTCGTCTCGAGTGTTTCGGNGAACATGTCGTGCAAATATTTCGTCTCGAGTGTTTCGGAAGTGTGGCCTCACCCGCGGATCTAGAGAACAGACGTACCGAACTGCACGTAAACCCGGGTAATTACTGCTTGTGCATACGACTCTGAAACAGCACGTGGGTGCATTAGGTCAGTCTGCTGCTTCGGACTGCAAGGTTCTGGATATGGGTCATGACCGGGCATCAACATGCTAGCAGTTGTCATGTGAATGCTTTGGTTCGCGCAATCTGGAAAGTCGGTCGACATTGGTGGACNGTGGTCGCCATCTTGAAAATAGGTGTCTTACCCTTTTAAAACATACAAATCCCTATGGCCCGCCAGGGTACTACTTGTTTGCCGAACTTAGCAGGAATAGTTTAATTATTTCTCCTAGATATGACATAAAAATATTTATTTCTTCGCGTTGCGCTATTTACAAAATGTTGTAAAAAAGTGTAAATATGTTCGTATATGTGATTCTTCTAACATATTCTGTTATCTTACAAAATGTATAGCATTAGAATTACGTATCTCTAGTAGAATGATATAGTTAACATTCAAAGATGTTTAAATACTTGTTGAATATAAAACTTATAACTCTGCTTTCTTATATGTTCTCTGCAGTCGTTTCAGAAACTAATACTGCAATTTTAGAGAACGCCATAAAATACAAAAACAATGTGAAATTTTTTTTTCATAACATATATGTATAGTCGCTCACATCTACTTAAGTTGTGTTGTTAAGCACGGGTAATTTGTGAGGAGAAGGTCAAAGACCCCAGAAGTCGGCCATGTTGGATGTACGTGATCTCGGTCATGACCTTGGCGATTGAGCCCGNGAGAAGGTCAAAGACCCCAGAAGTCGGCCATGTTGGATGTACGTGATCTCGGTCATGACCTTGGCGATTGAGCCCGAATGACTGTGACTTTGGTCTTGGAATGAAATTGGATTCTGGAAATAATCGGAAATCATTTCATTTTTCATTCCATTCAAGAATACCTACCAACGTCCTAAAAAAGTAATATTGAACAACAATAAGACTTCTAACACATTCAGATGTTACTATAATTATTTTTTANCCAACGTCCTAAAAAAGTAATATTGAACAACAATAAGACTTCTAACACATTCAGATGTTACTATAATTATTTTTTAAATCTAGCTTTAATATAGATTTTTAAATATTTATATTAAAATTAACAGGGGAAATACATTTTTTTTTTTTAAAGTTTATTTCAAGAGGGACTGGTTCAAAATTTTTATTCAACCCCACAGCAGCACTGCGAAAGTATCAAAGTATGTCAGCAATTCTTCCCGGCAGTTTTAAGTTTCCTGCAAAGGCATTTAGTGCAGCAGTCAGAAAGAGAAGGAAAAAGGGAAGATTCATATCGTTCTACTGCAACCCCGTCACGTTTTCTGCACGTGCTCGATNGAGAAGGAAAAAGGGAAGATTCATATCGTTCTACTGCAACCCCGTCACGTTTTCTGCACGTGCTCGATCTGCGGCAAACATGTCGTGCAAATATTTCGTCTCGAGTGTTTCGGAAGTGTGGCCTCACCCGTGGATCTAGAGAACAGACGTACCGAACTGCACGTAAACCCGGGTAATTACTGCTTGTGCATACGACTCTGAAACAGCATGTGGGTGCATTAGGTCAGTCTGCTGCTTCGGACTGCAAGGTTCTGGATATGGGTCATGGCCGGGCATCAACATGCTAGCAGTTGTCATGTGAATGCTTTGGTTCGCGCAATCTGGANTCACAGCGCACTCCGCGATTTTGTGCCAAATAAAAAATTTATGGGATTTACTGATACAACGGTATAGTGACAGGAATGCCGGCCTGCAAGCCAAGATAACCTAAACGTACGTCGGAATAATACGTTCCCGTGGACCCTGTGATCCGAAAGTAATGCTTCCACGAAGGTGGGCAGACTCTTCACCCCTTATATATGCCCTTGTAGCTCCACGGCTAGAGATGCTACGTTATTAGACGACAAGATAATGCGAGGGAGATGTGTAGTTACGTATATTACACGGTACGCAGTGCTTCTCTGTTCCATCCTCTGCACGAATGCGAGCACATCAAGCCAGTCGTGATCACGCAGTTATGCAAGTAGGTGACGCTACTTGTCGTTCAGAACTGAGAAAGTGACGCAACTTTTCGGTCTCCTGAATTTCAGATGAGGTTCAAGAAATTGCCACTTTATTTTACCTTAAAATTTGAACTACGAAGGGTTTGACGTGTAGAGATATTCGTAACTATATTTTAAATGCTAAATTGAAGAAATAAATCATAAAGCGTTAAATTCTCACTACAGATCGTTGTATATGGGCCGAATTATTCTACACCTCTCAAAAAAATGGAAATTCTAAGGACAAGAATTTTACAACTTTAACAAGCAGAGTACTGTAAATTTGTTTCTGCTGTAATGGTGACTTTTCTAGCTCACCGAAAGCTCGATTTCTGGAGGATTAGAATTCTGATTTTCACATTGGAAATGTAGCAAACATTGCAGTTGAGTGGCAGATTTTCTCGGGGTATTCCTGTTCCCGCCACCCCACGTGTTCTGTTGCTGCTTCATATCCATATCAATTAACCTATATGGTTACTAAGGACTCAGTATTTATATGTCCTCTTTATCTCTTGACTATTGTAAATTTTTCCTAGATGAAATCGTTAGTAAAATTTAATTATTTAATATTACTGTTACGTGTTCTACATTAGATCATTTATATGTTTAAGACTATCGTTCATTGATTGTCTCAAGACTGGAAAAGAATTGGTAACTGTTAAAAGGAATTTAAAAATGGGTGGCTTATAAAGTATGTTGCTCATTCTAACTACTACAAATGAGCGTGTGACGATGCGATAGAATGTCTAATTCGCATTCGGTAGGTCGCGTTTCCAGTCCCCGGTNCTACTACAAATGAGCGTGTGACGATGCGATAGAATGTCTAATTCGCATTCGGTAGGTCGCGTTTCCAGTCCCCGGGAACTGCACCACTTACGTTTTTCTCTTCCAAATAGTTTTCCAGCTTCTTTTCATGTCAGCGTTCGTAAAGTTACTGTAAATATGAACTGCATACTTTGTTACTGCCCTTGTACTTTCGGGAAACACTGTAGGAATTAAGGAAACAATTTAAATGGCGATGCAACAATTGATATTGCACGCGGGACTCATTTAAAACAAGATCGTATTCCTATTGTNGAAACAATTTAAATGGCGATGCAACAATTGATATTGCACGCGGGACTCATTTAAAACAAGATCGTATTCCTATTGTTCCTGTTAAGCTCGTAAGGAACACTGCTGGACGTGGAAATCGCTACGATCTTTCCCTTGCGTGAAACTTTATTAAACAATCGCAGGTTGATAGACGACACAACATATTAGTCGTAATTAGTCTCTCATGCATATGGAGCGCTTTGTTTAGCAGCCTCAAAGGAAGCGTTCAACAATGGGTAGAGCCTCCCCTCTCGGCTATGCAGGCAGCGATGTGAAGACGCTTTCAATCACGCAGGCGGTGGATTGCAACCTGATGCATGTAACATCAAGCATCCTGCAACGTAGATCAGCCAGTGTTTTGGTAGGCAGTGGACAATGGTGCAAACGTCGCCCCATGGTATAACATACGTGTTCAGCACGGGACAAACTTGGAGATCTAGTAGACCAAGGATTGGTGTCCTTGTAGAGTGTATTAAGTGATACGAGCTGTACGGGAACGAGCCCTCCCTTGCTGCATTATAGCTTCGGGTGTGCTACGAAAAAAAATGGCAGCAAATGGGGTCGCATAACCTCATTGACGTATCGCTGTGCTGCGACCGTGTCTTCGACAACCACGAGGCGTGGCCCGGGGTCATAACCGACGGCACCCCAATACCATAACACCTGGTGTCCAGGACGTACGGTGTTCACGAATCAGCGTAGAATCGTTGCGTTACCTACTGCGGAGCCAAACCCTGCTGCAACCATCATCTGCATTGAAATTGAAGCGAGAGACTCGTCGGAGAACACAATGCGCCGCGTCATTCCCCTGTCCAGCTTTGACGTTCCTGGCGTCGTCGATGGCGTGCCGCACGATGCCGAGAAGCCAAGCCTGTAGGCCAGCCTCACTCAAACGACGGAGAATGGTTTTCGTTGAACCCGGCAGATGCAGTGCAGGCCCCCGCAGACTGCAGGACCACTCTGGGCGTGGTGCCACGTTCTGCTACTGTACGTCGACAGATTCAACCTTCTATAAGTTGTACGTGGTGCATCTGGCAAGACCAATACCTAGCGTGCGTGACGCAAGTCTTGCACGTACCCGCTCCTGCGCACCGTGTCAGAGTTGTGACTGCATTGCCAAGACGACTATAATTTACATCCATGATTTTCTTTTTATAATGCGTTGGCACGGGTAAAAAAAAGTTATGTACAGCGTGTAATCTAACTCACTAATAGCAGAAAAAATGAATGCCTTTTTCTTATTTTAATAGGTACATGTTTAGTTATCACAATTTTTCAGAAAGAGTTCTAATTTTTAATTACACTCATTATTTTCAGTTGCGTAGTACGACGTCAATTAAATTTTTTAAGCACAAAAAATGTAAGTGAAGTGAAATTTTTGTAACTTTATCACAGCTCTTAAACACAATAATAAAAAAATACATATGAATATATTATTCTCAAATCCAGGGCCTACTTGAACAAGAGTGTAAATAACTTAATCTATCAACCAATAAGTAGAAGGAAATTTCCCCATAGGAAATTCTTAGTGTTATAAGCAACGGGCATTTTAGTAGCCAGAAAAAATTGTACATATATATATATATATATATNAGGAAATTCTTAGTGTTATAAGCAACGGGCATTTTAGTAGCCAGAAAAAATTGTACATATATATATATATATATAATTTTCTACGTACAACGTATTTGGCATAGTCTGTTTTGTAATGAACGTTTTATTTTANATATATATATATATATATAATTTTCTACGTACAACGTATTTGGCATAGTCTGTTTTGTAATGAACGTTTTATTTTAATATGTAACAGTGAGTGCCTACGTTGTGTAACCATAATTCGTTTGATTTAACTTTTATGTGTTAGGTAAACGTTTATGTAAACATAGACAATAGTTACGATTACAACACAAGAAGCGAGGCCGAGTAAGGCGAGAATGCGGCCAACGACTGTTATTAAAACAATGTCGGAAAGCAACGGGGACTGTAAAGCATCGACTGAAAATGCAGGAACCTGCAGAAGTACGTAGAATAACTGGGTCTGGCTGACACAGTGGGGTCACGGCAACTTCATCATCTAACGGCAGTAACCCCACCCAGGTTACAAGGGAGAGCCAATAGGAATCAGGGACATCGGAGAAGGTGGGCGTGAACGAGAAGTGTGGTGGACACGGCGGCCAAGGGCCGGTGTGTCTGTCGGCGTCGGTCCTCCCTGAACGGCGGTCTCCGAGCGGCGATTGTGGGGAAGAGTCTTAACGATGGGGTGAGAGAGAGAGAGAGAGAGAGAGAGAGAGCGAGCCTGGAGTCCCTTATATCCTTGTCCTCGCATAACAGATTGTCCTTCTCCCCTCAAACTCGAATAAAGGGCATTCACTGGAGATCTGAAGATGTGATGGCCAACAAAGATCTCCATATGATATGGAATGAATTCGCTACCCTGATTGGGAAACGATTAGAAGAATTCGACAAATGGTACCAGCAAATTTCTGATGATCCATTACGGGATACTCAAATGCTTGGAGGACCGCTGATTGGTTAGGAGGACAGGTTTTTGAGAGAGAAAATCGGTTGATCTACCGGTTACAGGTATCAAGAAAGTGAATGGCCCTTAGTAATGGACAGAAAAAGCGCAGCGCACTGTTTTACTCTTAGGAGTACAGTTACAGTGCGGGAGGTTTGGATGGTGCGCTGGCCTTCGGGCCTTAAAAACCTGACCTTCTCACCTACCTCGATCGCTAACCTCACCAATAAAATCACGCTGTAATTATCGCAAGTTGAATCAGTAAAGATCGTCTTGAATTAATTAGTATAGCACAATGCATCTTGACTGACCCGTTAAACCCTTCCAACATCGCGTCTTTGCGAAGTTAACGATCTGCAGACCCGAGGCCAGCAATCCGCAGCCTCGGAACGTGACCTGCGTGTTCGTCACCCTAAGTGCCCTTTCCGATTAGTGCCAACGTGTTTGGTCTCGCTTGGCGCTTTCCGTAACGGCTGCGGAAGTTTTGATCTCTCTGTGGGTTATCAGTGGCGCGTGAAACTAAAACCCACGTTAAATTTCCGTGGCAGTGACATGATTAAGCCCTGGCACTAATAACGTTGGAGCAGCGGCAGACCCGCCCCACGCAGAGTTAACAAAACTGAAACTTGCGTCGTCAGGATTACGTAGTTCGAATGCGCGGGCGTGGAAGCGTGGAGTTCAAAATCACAATGGACCTGTCGAGCTTTACGTTGGTTAGCTTTCAGATTGAATTGACGACAGTGGCCCACTTGTGCTGAGTATACGGAAGATAAATAGTAAATTTTAAGATACGTTTTCTAAATAATATTCAGGTTTAAGGCGACATCTGTGGTAGACGTAGATAAAAGCGTCCTTGTGTCATTATGCTCTGAGTTAAGTCTTAAATGCGAGTGTCGATTTTAACTGTAGTTTAGGCCTGTTAGTGCCAAAGTCTCTCAGTGTTATGTTTTGCTGCAAAAAAGTGAGTCATTATAAAAACAACAAAAAATATCAATGTTATAACTCACTGAAAGTGGATGACTTGGCTAGTTTTATATCAAAACGACTTTACCAACTTTTGATTAATCATACAAATTTTGTCAGTTCTGTTTTTGGGACTGGCTGAGTGTAGCTTCTATAGCTTACAGTTCGTCTCTTCATGACATACCTTATACATTTTAATAAGAAAAGGCGCCGATTCTCTCTAGAACAAAGGTTTGACCTTTTAGTATTTTTTTTAGTTGAATGGCCGAAAAAATAAGTTAACAGAGCATGCTTTTGGCCCAAAATGTATCTCTTAAATCTCAGGCGGGATTTCGGCCAAACAGTCGTTCGGCAAAAAAAGAATTTCGCAGATTAGAGATTTGACCGAACAGGTATTTGGCTGCATTGTTATTTAACTTATCAGGCATTTGGCGGAAAAGGCATTTGGCCAAAAATAAGTTTGACCTACTTGACTTGCAGGCTAACGATCGGCATTTATTGCTATGTCGGACTCCGCGGGTGTATCGATACTTGAATCGTGATGCTATAGTTAAAGTAACTATAATAATAGATCCTGAAATAAATTATTGAGATTCTGCTATAGTATCAATTATTTTTCCAGTTTACGTGTTTAATTATATCCTAGAGCTTTTTGATAGGCATGTACTGCGGCTAACAAAATAATTATAGTTTTAATTACTAAAGTGCATTTCGCAAGCAACAAGAAATTAACCTTATTGGGAAACACTCAGCCCTGCCATTCTGCAAGAAAATAGAATGCACTAGGCAAGAAGTGCGTTTTCATGCATGATAGTTAGGCAATAATTTTCATTTCCGGTGATATGAAAGCATATATGGAGCCCCACATGTGCTGCGATGCGGTTGATCAAAGTACTGCTTACCTGCTAAGCATGAATGCGAATCCCTTTTCATGGTAACATCCTGTGGATCCTAATTAGGCCATGCGCCATATATACACCTGATAAATTATTTTATCAGATAAATCACCCAAAAAGTATTTATGTCTAGCCACGAATCTACTAAAGCTGGATGAGTTAATAGGGATGAGAAGTGACATTACCAACTTGCCTAAAATATGTGAAATTTTGTGATAGTAATTATTTTATTTACTCGGTGAAGATGAATTTACTCAGTATGGTAATATAATAGCAATGGCTTGTAACTTATTTGTATTTCAGCACTTCGAAAAATGTAAAATGTAAGCAAATAAGAGTGTGTTTAAATTTAATGGTAGTAGTGACAAGTTTCAAAAGTTGGTAAATTATAATTGTGTTTTATTACTAAACTACTTCCGTTACACACATAACATCCAAGCTTAAATTATTTTAAATAATAGTCTAAACGTTACACTTTCTTGGCTTTCAAAACGTCAAATTCAATATTTACGTAATGAATACTGGATTCTGAAAGGGGAATTACGATTTATTGAATATTACAGCCGGTTACTCTTTGTAATAGTTTTGTAAAAACGTTTTTCAGTTTATCTTGGTTAAATTTGTTTGTATTTAAAATCAGTTTTCTGTACAAGATCGACTTCAACCAAGCAAAATATTATACAAAAATATCAAGAACTATATAGAAACAATATTAAAATTATTAATATTTTGAGCACAATGATAATTTGTATTGATACAAAACAGTTTTTAGAATATGACAAAATACGCAATTGTTTTATAAATGGCTGACAAGTCTTCGTCCCAGTGTTCGTCTGTGTTGTCTTCGTTGTGTCGTTTAAGAGTTTAGTGCGTTTATTTCTGTGAGTATATATATGTATGTGCATATATATATTGTCTTGTTATTTGCTCGTTCGTTTGTACTTACCCTGTTTTGTCTCGTTCAGTGTGGCAAAACTCATAAATAAATTCGTTGTATTTTTTTTTTATTATTATGAAGGTTTTTTTTAAGATTTGTTGAAAACACCTAATTTTGGCTTTTTCGTGTATATTTTTTATGTAATCCTCTGTGTTTATTATTTAATTACTAACAGACTATGGCTGTAGGATCGTCAATAAAACAAAAGTGAAAACACACATGTAAATTACTTACGGACTAATTGCGGTAAATTTTGCAGATGTTGAATGCAAACAATTTGTAAATTTTTTATGTTTCATAAATATTTATGGTTATAACACTGAGTATCTGAAGAGTACAAATAAAACTGAACGAAGATCTTCAACGGAAAAATGTTGGAGAAACGGTTCAAGCACCACAGGACTGGAAAGACAGGGCATGAGAAAATGGCTGTCTCGAATCTCGATCTGGCAAGGCAAAATGTTACGTTTTGAAAACAAGAAATAAAATAATAATTTTTAACAACAGCTTTAATATTATGAGAAGAGCTTTTTATTCAGTCTTTATGTAATATAAATGAAATATTTCCAACCGTTTGTGATTTTGCAACAAACTGGATAGGAAAAAAGTTAGTTTGAACTTCATAACATATATTTTAAGACCCTTTCAACGCAAAGTGGACAGAAAGCTTTATTCGAGGAGAAAACCGAAAGAAAGCTGAGCTTGGAGCAAGGGGGAGAGAGGCGAGCGAAGGATAAATGAAGCCAATCGCCATTTGCCCTTTACACGGGAGCGAGAAACCTACACTGATCCCACCCTGTGCCACGCGCAGGAGCAAGAAAACGAGTTCGAGGAACTCTTGGTACTTGTTCTACGGCTGTCTGCATGTGCTGTTTCTCTGCTGGCGAAGAGAAGTTGTGAAAATTACTTCTGTGAACTGTGGAATATCATACATCGCAGACATATCTCACATAACTATTTTTATTAATGTAAATTTCACCACTGCAACACTGTAAGTAAATATGAAACCCCTATGCAAATATTTGAGAAAATTTAACCCTTTTCTGCTTACTGTGAATCTGAAGTCACATATTACTTGTATATTACATCGCAACAGTCGATACGCCCTTCAGTCCCTTCATTATTTTTTTTTCTTTTTTCAAAAACTTAAACTTTATATTTTCGTGTAGAGCAGAGAAACAACCGTCAGGCGATAATTCGCATTTTTTTAAATTGGTTATCTGAAAGAGGATGCGAAAAATTCATCATTAATGCAGTTATTAGTAGTCAAATCTTTATCGTTTTCAAAATATAACACTAAAGAGTCGTAATTTCCTGAACTGTGTAGCATACTAGCCTTTTCTCCTAATTTTTTTCTGTCAAATAGCATGTAATGCAATCTGCAGGGGATGTACAAAATAATATGAACACCATGAAATATAGTAGATTTTGTTGCATGTTGGCAACACTGCTTCCGTGTAAATAATGCGACGCGTATGTATTGCACAGTTTACGTGCCAAGTCTTGTAGGTTATATTTCAGTGTATTATACGCTTTGTTCCGCGACGGTTAAAACAAGCGATCGGTGAAATGTGTGATCTCTCAGACTTCGAAAGAGGGCAAATCGTTGGTGCTCTGTTAGCGGGAGCGTCTGTGACGAAAAAGGGTGAATTGTTTAACGTTTCAAGAACGACAGTATCCACGGCAATGACAGCATACACATAACATGGTAAAACATCATCGGCGAAGAGGAATAGTGGGCGAAACCCAAAGTTAACTGACAGAGACCGACGAACATTAAAAAGAATTGTGGCCAGACAACATAAAACTACCGCGGCAAAAGTGACAGCAGAACTCAACACTCACTTGAGTAATACTGTTTCGACAAAAACAGTACGGCGGGAGCTCCACAGAGCTAACATTCATGGAAGGGCTGCAATTGCGAAATCCTTTATAACGGCAGCCAACGCCAAGCTGCGAAAGAAGTGGTGCCACGATCATAAAACCTGGACACTTGATGATTGGAAGAATGTCGTNGACAAAAACAGTACGGCGGGAGCTCCACAAAGCTAACATTCATGGAAGGGCTGCAATTGTGAAAACCTTTATAACAGAAGCCAATGCCAAGCTGCGAAAGAAGTGGTGCCACGATCATAAAACCTGGACACTTGGTGATTGGAAGAATGTGGTATGGTCCGATGAATCATCGTTTACATTGTTTCCTACAAACGGCCGGGTTTATGTATGGAGAACCCCAAAAGAAGTCTACGATCCGGACTGCCTGCTTCCTACAGTCAAGCATGGGGGTGGTTCCGTTATGATTTGGGCGGCTATATCTTGGTATTCAGCTGGTCCTCTCATTCACATCANGTTTACATTGTTTCCTACAAACGGCCGGGTTTATGTATGGAGAACCCCAAAAGAAGTCTACGATCCGGACTGCCTGCTTCCTACTGTCAAGCATGGGGGTGGTTCCGTTATGATTTGGGCGGCTATATCTTGGTATTTAGCTGGTCTTCTCATTCACACCACTGGCCAGATTACTGCGAATGAATATCGCCACATCCTCAATTATGAGGTTCTTATTATGACTAGCATATTGCTGCCAAACACTGCCATATTCCAAGATGATAATGGGCCCATACACACAGTCAAAAAGGTTCAGTCTTGGTTTGAGGAGCATCAGAATATCATCAAACATCTTCCCAGGCNTTCTTATTATGACTAGCATATTGCTGCCAAACACTGCCATATTCCAAGATGATAATGGGCCCATACACACAGTCAAAAAGGTTTAGTCTTGGTTTGAGGAGCATCAGAATATCATCAAACATCTTCCCATGCCGTTATGGGGAGTTTTAGAGCATAAAGTGAGGAGCAGATTTCCATCTCCAACATCATTGAAGCAATTGGTGAATTTTTTGGTACAATAATGGGACAAAATTCCGTTGGAAACTATTCAGACAATCTACGAATCTATTTCCCGAAGAATTTCAACTGTTCTTAAAGCAAATGGTGGCCCAACACCTTATTAATAAATACATATTGTGTATATGTCAGGTGTTCATATTATTTTGTCCATCCCCTGTATATGGTGTGCAGAACATACTGATTCAGTATGAGTGCGATTTGAAAACAGGTGAGCGAGTATTGGTGCTCTGAATTTCGTTGAAAATTGTCAGTATTTTCGTAAATATATTTTTGTTCATTCAAGCAAAACTGTTAACCTTCATTTAATAAATAGTTTAAACCATAAACTGTAGAGGAAAAGTTATTTTGGTTCCATTTGTAGCTTGTAACACAAATGCAGTGTGCCCCACTTAGACTATACATTCAACACTCCGAACCTGCCCATAACACTCTTGTGTCGGAATGTACCACAGTTAAGCCAATGTTGCACGCGTGAACTGTCCATTGCCCTGCACGACCCTGCGCGGTTTGAGTTCTCTCTCCTTTCAAATTCGTGGAAAGCAGTTAACCAAACAGTAACATCTTGTCTGTATTAGAGGCAAAACCTGGAGTGAAGTGTAAATGCTGGCTCATGATTAACAAGTTTTAGCAGTAGGAAGCTAATGGGAAACAAAAAGTATATTGTTTTTCATTTAAAGACAACAGCACAATTTCATGTGTGAAAACGGATAAAAAATATCCTGGTAAACCACGGTCATCGTATCCGNAGCTGGTCTTCTCATTCACACCACTGGCCAGATTACTGCGAATGAATATCGCCACATCCTCAATTATGAGGTTCTTATTATGACTAGCATATTGCTGCCAAACACTGCCATATTCCAAGATGATAATGGGCCCATACACACAGTCAAAAAGGTTCAGTCTTGGTTTGAGGAGCATCAGAATATCATCAAACATCTTCCCATGCCGTTATGGGGAGTTTTAGAGCAGAAAGTGAGGAGCAGATTTCCATCTCCAACATCATTGAAGCAATTGGTGAATTTTTTGGTACAATAATGGGACAAAATTCCGTTGGAAACTATTCAGACAATCTACGAATCTATTTCCCGAAGAATTTCAACTGTTCTTAAAGCAAATGGTGGCCCAACACCTTATTAATAAATACATATTGTGTATATGTCAGGTGTTCATATTATTTTGTCCANGTGGCCCAACACCTTATTAATAAATACATATTGTGTATATGTCAGGTGTTCATATTATTTTGTCCATCCCCTGTATATGGTGTGCAGAACATACTGATTCAGTATGAGTGCGATTTGAAAACAGGTGAGCGAGTATTGGTGCTCTGAATTTCGTTGAAAATTGTCAGTCTTTTCGTAAATATATTTTTGTTCATTCAAGCAAAACTGTTAACCTTCATTTAATAAATAGTTTAAACCATAAACTGTAGAGGAAAAGTTATTTTGGTTCCATTTGTAGCTTGTAACACAAATGCAGTGTGCCCCACTTAGACTATACATTCAACACTCCGAACCTGCCCATAACACTCTTGTGTCGGAATGTACCACAGTTAAGCCAATGTTGCACGCGTGAACTGTCCATTGCCCTGCACGACCCTGCGCGGTTTGAGTTCTCTCTCCTTTCAAATTCGTGGAAAGCAGTTAACCAAACAGTAACATCTTGTCTGTATTAGAGGCAAAACCTGGAGTGAAGTGTAAATANAATTCGTGGAAAGCAGTTAACCAAACAGTAACATCTTGTCTGTATTAGAGGCAAAACCTGGAGTGAAGTGTAAATACTGGCTCATGATTAACAAGTTTTAGCAGTAGGAAGCTAATGGGAAACAAAAAGTATATTGTTTTTAATTTAAAGACAACAGCACAATTTCATGTGTGAAAACGGATAAAAAATATCCTGGTAAACCACGGTCATCGTATCCGNATTTAAAGACAACAGCACAATTTCATGTGTGAAAACGGATAAAAAATATCCTGGTAAACCACGGTCATCGTATCCGCGTAAGATAAACAAACGGGTAAATATTGTGAATAAATAGTGGCAGAAAAGAAGAGCAGACATCGTCGAGAAGAATGAAGTAAGGTAAGAGAATACTATTACATATCTGAGTGGGAAATGAGACTTGGAATGGATGTGGTTACTACTAATATTTTTGAAGTAAATTTTTTTGTGTTTTATGTCGTTATATGTAAGATATAGTAATATCGATGCAGTAAGACGTTATAATTTACTTAATAACTTTTTATTCCTAACCAATGCGGGTCAGGCCTATAGACGCAATTTATATATAATTATAAACACTGTATGTATGTATGTATGGACTGCTACATGTAAGTACAGGGGATGGACAAAATAATATGAACACCTGACATATACACAATATGTATTTATTAATAAGGTGTTGGGCCACNACAAAATAATATGAACACCTGACATATACACAATATGTATTTATTAATAAGGTGTTGGGCCACCATTTGCTTTTATAACAGCTGCAATTCTTCGCGTAATAGATTCGCAGAGTATCTGAATAGTTTCAAACTGAATGTTGACCCATTCTTGTACCAAAACATCCATCAATTGCTTCAATGATGTTGGAGATGGAAATCTGCTCCTCACTCTGTGCTCTAATTGAGGGGTATTGCCAAGTTATATGTTGGGTCTGGCCAGGGAAGATGTTTTATGATATTCTGATGCTCCTCAAACCAAGACTGAACGTATTTGGCTGTGTGTATAGGCGCATTATCATCTTGGAATATGGCAGTGTTTGGCAGAAATATGCTAGTCATAGTAAGAACTTCATCATTGCGGATGTTGAGATATTCATTCGCAGTAATCCGGCCAGTGATGAGAATTAGAGGACCAGCTGAATACCACGATACAGCCGTCCAAAACATAACGGAATCTCCCCTATGCTTGACTATAAGAAGCAGGCAGTCCGGATCATAGGCTTATTTTGGGGTTCTCCATACATAAACCCGGCCGTTTGTAGGAAACAATGTAAACGATGATTCATCGGACCATACCACATTCTTCCAATAATCAAGTGTCCAGGTTTTATGATAGTGGCAGCTTAGCATTGGTTTCTGTTATAAAGGCTTTCGCAATTGCAGCCCTTCCATGAATGTTAGCTTTGTGGAGCTCCCGCCGTACTGTTTTTGTCGAAACAGTATTACTCTAGTGAGTGTTGAGTTCTGCTGTCTCTTTTGCAGAGGTAGTTTTACGTTGTCTTGCCACAAATATTTTTAGTGTTCGTCGGTCTCTGTCAGTGAGCTTTGGGTTTCGCCCACTATTCCTCTTCGTCGATGATGTTCTACCATGTTTTTGTATATGCTGTCATTACCGTGGATACTGTCGCTCGTGAAACGTTAAACAATTCACCCTTTTTCGTCACAGGCGCTCCCGCTAACCGAGCACCAACGATTTGCCCTCTTTCGAAGTCTGAGAGATCACACATTTCACCGATCGCTTGTTTTAACCGTCGCAGAACAAAGCGTATAATACACTGAAATATAACCTACAAGACTTGGCACGTAAACTGTGCAATACATACGCGTCGCATTATTTACACTGAAGTAGTGTTGCCAACATGCATCAAAATGTACTATTTTGCATGGTGTTCATATTATTTTGTCCATACCCTTTATATGCATTCCAGGAGAATGCTCGTAATTATATTTGCTCTAAAAATTTAACAACAGATTTGCAATAATTTTCTAATAAATCGTTAATAAAAAACAATAAATAATAAAAATTAAAGTTGAAAATAAAATTTAAAAAGTAAAATAAGCAAAATAAGGTGTTATGTTTTACTAGGAAAGTCAGATTTATTTGTAAATTATATATTGTCAATACTTACTTTATAAAGTATATTTATTTTCGTCACGCACGGAAATAACGACTGTTTTGTTGTCTAGGNATATTGTCAATACTTACTTTATAAAGTATATTTATTTTCGTCACGCACGGAAATAACGACTGTTTTGTTGTCTAGGGATCCGCACTTTGCGTCGGTTGCAGCTGTAAATTACTAGAATATAGCACACAACTAATAAAGCTCATCCCTGTTAACTACCAATAAATATCTGTTACGATATCTCATTTCCATCACATTTGCTATGTAACATCACAGTTATTATGGTAGCTGCAGCATTGTAACTATATCATGTTACCCGGCAATATTGATCGAAATACAGATGCAAAATAGTCGTAAGAGACAGATAAATGTAAGTGAAAACACTATCCATGTTGTAGTATTTTTTTTGAACTGCTATAGAAGGCAATCATTTATTTGTTACTCGTTTTATGCCAACTATTTCGTTACGTAGTTGGCTAGAAGTTTGCCTTATTGGAACGGAGGTTGTGGGTTGGAATCTCGGATAAGGCTTAGATATGCGTTACGTTACTGTTGTTGGTCTGGATGTATTATTTTTATATTTAACTTAGTCTGTAAGTCGTCACATGATACGCCGCACGGGTTAAAGTAAGGTAATGAGATAGTGGTATAATTTTAATTCACTTTTGCAGCGTGATTTCAAAATAATAATAATATATATAATCAAGTTCCTGTAATATAATAAAGAAAGAATCTTTATTTAATAGAATTAATGAAAATTTTGGACGTTCAGTGCACAAAAGTATAAAAAAAAACCATTTGCTGCTATTATGGGCAAAATAAGTTAATGGTATTTGCAAATCGATTCCTCGTTCATTTCAAATCACATACATGCTATTGGAACACTTATACGAAAATGAAATCTTTTTGACTACTGACTTGCTGTTTGTACATATTTTGCGTAAACAAACTGAAGTAGACTTCAACTATGCAGTAATAAAGGAAATGTAGGAAATGATTTATCTACTTCTCATCTTTCCAGTTTCGTATACGCTCAGCTAGATCATAGAAAAGAACTAGTTCTTTACGTTGCTTTTTATGCGTTCCCATTACATGCATATATTAAGATGTCACAGGTTTTGCGTTGTTTTATTATATTACATATTTTATTTTTCGATGCAAATAACTGAAAAAAAAATTACAAAGAAGACTTGTGTACTTGAAATCGTTTATATATTTTCCTAGAGTGTATCCATGTAAACTACAACCTGAAACTGGTTTTTACTGCTCACAAATTATTTTTAACAAATGTTAAAAAAAATACAGAGACGAAGCTTGTACTGCAGTAGAATGATCCGATAAAATCGAGTAAAGAATGAATGGAAACATTTAATTTGATTGTATACAATATAACTTTAAATGTTACTATACATTTTTATTTAAGTATCCGATAACGAATAATATGCACTGACACTGCGATCTGAGTTAAGCCAATTGTTTACCCAGACACTGAAGCACATGTCACAACAAAAATAAGAAACGTCTCAATCACTGACTAAGTTATTCATTTACGGTTATCCGATATTTTGCATAGGCGTGTACAGTTATATTAGCAACAATTTTCCAGTTGTGAACGTACTTGTAAACTTCAGCTATAATACTTAGCAGTTTTACTAAACNGTTATATTAGCAACAATTTTCCAGTTGTGAACGTACTTGTAAACTTCAGCTATAATACTTAGCAGTTTTACTAAACCTTCTCCAAAAATAACAATATACTGTACTTCCAATGAGGATTGCTCTGTATCCATAAACAATGTTTTAGACATAAAGGGAAAAACAAATTATTAGCGCATACATCGGGCCTCGATCTAATAGACCAGCCTTAGCAATTACATAATGCTGTGTTTTCGCTCTTACTATTTGAGTTATAATTTGCATTACTTTTTCACGCGTTTGAACAGGTCAAACTTATACATATATTGTTGTGTTGGTCGTATGTGAATTATAAGATAATTTGTTTTTGTGGTGTTAATTTGGNGTTATATTAGCAACAATTTTCCAGTTGTGAACGTACTTGTAAACTTCAGCTATAATACTTAGCAGTTTTACTAAAGCTTCTCCAAAAATAACAATATACTGTACTTCCAATGAGGATTGCTCTGTATCCATAAACAATGTTTTAGACATAAAGGGAAAAACAAATTACTAGCGCATACATCGGGCCTCGATCTAATAAACCAGTCTTATCAATTCAAAAACGTCAGGTACAACCACCCTACAATACCATAATGCTGTGTTTTCGCTCTTACTATTTGAGTTATAATTTGCATTACTTTTTCACGTATTTGAACATGTCAAACTTATACATATATTGTTGTGTTGGTCGTATGTGAATTATAAGATAATTTGTTTTTGTGGTGTTAATTTGGCAGTCAATTCAATAATTGCCGCTTTCTTTGTTGGTTTTATACACTTCAGTATTTCTATTTCTAGTCAGATATGTGTGATTGCAAAAGCATATCGATAATCTGGCTCACACATTATTGCAGCTATTCCTTCAACCGCAACAAATAACTTAATTAAATCAACAACATTTAACTACTTTTATAAACATGATATTTGCCCTCGTACAACTTCCCTGAACAACTTTAAATGGTCTGTTCGTCATTAAACCAAAGCTGAACCTCCTTTTCCAATGTAATGAAAGCGATGCAAACCTCCCCAAGGTTTTTTTTATATGTAAGAAACACGCGTATTTGTGATTTTCACTGTTTCGAGTACAGAGTACAAAAATTTATATACGAGAAAAGCGTTTATCGAAACAAGTGTTGCGGCGATGGAAGTGGACTGTTTTGGTGAAGAAGAATGTAAGGCGAAATTAAAAAGATTATAACGCTTTATTATTAAGAGATTATTGAGTGTCGTTACCACGAGCACAGGAGCAGAGCATTCCGTTCTACAGTCCCATCGCGACACTTTCTGATCGGCGTAGAGGCTCCAGTGCCCTGTGGCACGTGGGGAAATGCTAATGCTGGTGCATGGGAGGGGGGTAGGTAGAGCATGAGTGCATGCAAGGGCCCCCCTCCCCTGCTGACTTGCAACAATACACGTCCGTGGTTTACACAGGATTCAAACAGGACTTAAAGGCTCAACTCGGTGACAAAGTTGTAGGTTGGTAGCACTGTACAATTAAAAACTTAAAATTAAGTATACACAAATATATAAGACAATTTGTGTTACCTTTTCTCACGAACAGGAATTCGCCTTTTTAGTGAAATTATTTCCTACAATTTCATTATTATTGGTACCCCGATTGGTTCCGAGACAAGCAATACACGCGTCAACACCTATTTATTTGATAAGTGTGTCTAGTTTTACGCTCTTGACTCGTTAATTTTCTGGTTTTAACATTTAACATTCAGTGCTAAATGCATCTAACTTTTAGATTGAAGTTGTGAGCTAATCAATCAATAATGTAATCATACACTACTCTACAATGTAACAAGTTCTTTTAAGAGAGCATGGCGCACTCTATTATCAGATGGCCACCTATTTTCAATAGTTAAACAAGAAGTTACACTTCCAGGAAAGAAAAATACATACAAACTTATACATGCTGTGGCATAAAAAATTTTGGTTCTGTTCATCTATGTGAAATTAATTTAAAGAAGTATATGTATATATATGTATATAAATATATGTAAAAAAAAACATTGAGAACAACAAACTGAAATGTTAAAACAGACAGCTGCCAACAAAGGCGCTTCCTGACGCGAAAGCATGGTAAACATGAGCTTTCTGCAGATTTTATTACCTTTGCAGGTAATACAGATAGAAAAAAAATGTGTGCAATCACTCGTGGGAACGAAAGGGAGGTTTACAAAAAAAAACCAAATGAAAATTGGCTGATTTTTTTGGGAGTTATACGCGTCCGAACAAACGGACACAACATTTTTATATATGTATATATGTAGAAGTATGTATGTATTTTTCTTTCCTGGAAGTGTAACTTCTTGTTTAACTGTTGCAAATAGGTAGCCACCTGATAACAGAGTGCGTCATTCTCTTTGTACTGTAATATAAAAACGAGACGCACTATAGTATGTATTGCGACTTTGCGTTTGTCATTGTTAATACGTTCTTTTTTTTTTTTTGTGCAGAAACGATGTTGCAGTTACATACTGCATGTCCGGAGTTGAATAATTGAACTGTCAAGTACAGGCCATACATCTTCTTCGGAAAGCGAACCGTGTGTATCATCACAGGGTAGAGAAGAACGCGACTGTCTCTCCACATCAGATGACGACAGTCTTCCAGATCTTGTAGTGGGAAAGTTTCCTTCGAGTGTTTGTCAGCTAGCTGAGAACCGTATGGTCGTTGAACAATTAATGAAAAAATTGAAAGCAATATGCGAGCATCCAAATGTTAGCACGCTTGGTAATTTTCAGCTGAAGAGCGAACAGAGATCAGGCTTAGCTTTCCAACTAACATTTTATTGTCATAACTACGAAAAACATTACACAGTTTCTTCTGCTCAGATTTAAAAGTATAATGATGCCAACAATGCACTCGTACGGGGTGCATTATCTGTTGGAATAGGATGTTCTCAAGCTGAAGAGATGTTCAGTGTAATGGACGTTCCATTTATGAGCTACAATAAGTTTAGGAAGCACAAAGAATTCGTTGGAACGGTAATTTCCCAACCCAGCTAGGTGGAATTTTTTTGCTAATTTCTTTTTCATAACTTGTAAGGTTATGCCACGTCTGAGAGCATTAATTCATGTTATTGTTAAACGCAAGTAATTTTGTACGAACAATAAAATACACCATTTCCATGAAATAAAAACTTTAATGGACAGTTTCGTAAAATTAGTGTCAAAATTACAATTTTTATGTCTTCTTGACACACAAATAAGGAAAACAAAACTTATTTCTAAACCGAAATTTGGGCAGATAACATCCGTTATCACTTGTTAATATTTTTTTAGTATCGACCTTGCCAATGAAGTATTTTAATTTACTAACATGAAGTTTTTCCTTAACTGTCACTTCACTTCAATAATAGGGTTGATATTAGTTATTTGTAAACCACAAAACACAAATGATGAAATTTTAAATGCTTATTATACACAACTAGGTAAGGCAAAAGTTTTAATGTACCTAAATTGTGTCTCTTAAACTCTTTGCAATTGTATCAGATTCACATAAGTGAAAAATAATGAGCTAAAAAGTAGCAAATACCCATGAAGTGTAGATGTAGGAATCTAATTCGCATTGCAAGCTTTCAAAACCGGTTACAAGTCAATCGTGTGTTGTTTCGAGAATTAAACTGCAAGTAGTGATATTAGTTTTATTCCAGATTTTTTACATTCTTCACTATGTATTTCTCTATTCCGCTATGCACATGCAAACATATACAAAACAATGAATCTAATTGCACAAATAATAATGACAAATTAAATAAATGTTTGCGAATAATCTGTTAATAATGATTTATCAAGTGGAGGTGCGATAAAAAAACAGATATAAAAGTATAATTAAACATTTATAGATATCGTTGGACGGGTTTACGCTGTAAAGTTTGTATTGCGTGTACGTTTAGCAATAAATGTATTTGTACTCCAGATACTATACACATTCGTTGTAGGTTATAACCAAATATTAATTTAATTTTTCAACGAGTGATGTGTTCAAAATATTTAGTAAATGTAATTTGCACCGAGATTTGTGTGAATAGAGAGTTAATAGAGTAAAATATTTTTTTTATAGTTAATATATTAGTAATTTTTAAAAAGTATCCTTTATTTTCAAAAGAAAAAAGTATTCCTTGCCCACCGGTTATTCCATAAAACGTCTATTGAACTATTTGGTAATGGTAATGGTACTACCAGACTGTTTTCATGAGACGTTCTACCAGAATGGCTTCGTGTTCACATTATACTAAGGTACCTTTGTATTTACCTACGGACAACCATATTCAAATTATTCACAATAGGAATACTCCCTATTTTTTTTTCAGGTTACCACGCGATAATGGGATACATTTTAAGACTCACGCTATGATCCACTCTTTATTTATGCACGTGAAATTCGAGAATAACGAATTTAAAAAGAGACGAAAGGGTTCTGTGCGGGGCAAATGGACTCCGCCGCGTTGATGTGCGTGTGAACTCACTCCACTTGTTATGATGTTTCTTTACATTAAGTTAAATACCGGGCTTTATGTGAGCTTGGAATTTTTAAAAATCTTCTTGTTTTCGGTTTCAGTCAAGCATGATAATGCGCAATCCGTGGGAAAAAAAATAGACATCACGTTCTGGTATAGGTAACTTTATTTCATTGTGTGCTGCTTACAGGGGTAGTTTTACAAATAATGTCCATGCCCTTAACACCAAGTCCGTAATGGACCCTGGAAAGCCTCATGTTGAATTATTTTTCCTGGAAGTATCCGAAAGAATGATATTGGAAGAAAGAAGGGCTAAGGAAGCCTAGGGCAAACACTATTAAATACTTGCCTCATTTAAGTTAGCTCTTTGCTTACGAATCTGTTTCTATTTCAAGAAATCATAATTTATTTATTCAGCTATTATAATTGTTTCATAAATTAGAATTTTTCTAGCAAAGAGTNCTATTTCAAGAAATCATAATTTATTTATTCAGCTATTATAATTGTTTCATAAATTAGAATTTTTCTAGCAAAGAGTTTTAAAGGAGTGGAGTGGTTACTTTACAAGTGATTATAACATAATATACAGATGCTTAAAAAGATGGAAGATCACAATTGTCGGGAACTTCTCTCTACAAATGTCAACGGTGACAATGGCCGCTGCCCATTTCCGTAGCAGTTTACATGCCCATTTTCTTTTAGCGTTTCTGCTGCAGCGTAGATTACAGTTCAGCCCCCCCCCCCTCCGGAGGGGCCGGGCCACGGGTATAGCAGTTTTAGTACCCATTGGCATTCCCGAAACAATAATATAACTTGTTCTTATTTTATGCTGTATACAGTGCTGCGACAGATAAGATAGCGGACACCTTAGTAACAACTTCAAGCCGCATATGCGCATTTATGAAAAGATTACGGATTCTGTAAACGCATTTATGTACAAAATGAAACTTAATGCAAGCATTAGTAACGGGAAACATTTCAAGTGACTCATACGGTCATAGCAAATCGATAAACACAACTTTAAAAATACGTCACAAGTGTGAATTTTTATATTTATATACCACCTATTACAAAGTACAGTCAAAGTATGTGTGTGAAACTTAGTGGGTTGATGCGCGGTTCCACGTTGCTTGTTGTAGGTTTTAGAGTTCACAATCTCCGTCGTTGCTGTTTATCTTTTATGTTATAGTTAGAAAAAGTTTATTTATATAATCCGTTGTCTAAAAGCAATAACATCCAACTAACTTTACAGCGCAGTCGACTGGTTGTGGTTGTTTACTAATCAAATTAATTTATTTTTAAAGTAGATAATTTAAGCTATGTAGCATAAGTAATTATAACAGACACATATAAAAGCATAAAAGCCTTGTTTTTAATATTGTGATATGTTTTACTTATTTTGGCCATCTAATCTTAAAAGCTTGTATAATTACGGAAAGCAGAAGGTTGATTTTTACTCTTCTTAGAACAAAATATTTAATTAATCTGCTATTGTTTTAATTAGTGGCGTAAGTGTCAATTGTGCAGAACATGTTAATACCTTGTTTTGAACACATAAGCAGTACTGTTACGCATATCATTTTCCATTAATTAATGGTACACGTATTAAGAAACTTAGATAAAAGCAGTCTTCAGGAAAAAATAATCTTCGTAGATAGGGGATGATCCACAAAGAGCCTGCATATAAGATTTGATTGCATTTGTACCCCTGCACACTTCGGACAGCCTACCATTTGCGAGTTGTTTTGTCTTTTACCACTTTAGGTAACGTGTGGGTATGAACTGATATATTCTTTATTCTCTTCTGATATAGACAATTTTATGTCTCTTGCTGTGCCCGTAGGTATAAAGAAGGCAGGAAAAAATTTGTATCGTGTAGAACCGGCTTATGGACTCGCGCCCATGTGTCGAGGACGCCGAAATGGCGATGATTAGAGCCCAGCTCCCTGTACGAATAAAAATATTACTGGACTCTCAGTCAGCTGACAGTGGTTCGGAAAATATCGTAATCTTGATGCCACGGCGTTTATCGCCTCTCTCTCTCTCTGTACAGATCCTATAATTTCGCGCTATAAAACAGCGCCATGATAGACAAACAAACGTCACTTCCTCATTGGCCGCTGCTACAGTCTCCTGTTCCACTCTGTAAATTGCAATGATTCAATTCAAAAAGTGTTATGAAACCGCGGATAGACTATACAGGTTGATTCTAAAATCACGGGACAAATATTGAGGGGTGGTAGAGCTCACTAAAACAAACAATTATTGTATAGGAATACATGGGCGGAAGTGACGCGTTGAGGCACAAACACAAAAAAATAACACATTAACGGAAACATAAAATGTTCATTAGCAGCATATTTAACGAGTGATTCCGTACATAAAATGTTAAAACAGTTGCTGGAAATGCATCCACCAACAGTCACGCGTGTTCGGCGACCTCTACGCATGGCGTGATTGGCTGACAATGGTGGCGATAGTTTAAGGCAGTCAAACGGTGCACCAGTGACCTGCTGCATCAGCGAACAAAGCTTTTGTGCCCATATATTCCTATACAATAATTGTTTGTTTTAGTGAGCTCTACCACCCCTCAATGTTTGACCCATGATTTTAGNAACACATTAACGGAAACATAAAATGTTCATTAGCAGCATATTTAACGAGTGATTCCGTACATAAAATGTTAAAACCGTTGCTGGAAATGCATCCACCAACAGACACGCGTGTTCGGCGACCTCTACGCATGGCGTGATTGGCTGACTATGGTGGCGATAGTTGAAGGCAGTCAAACGGTGCACCAGTGACCTGCTGCATCAGCGAACAAAGCTTTTGTGCCCATATATTCCTATACAATAATTGTTTGTTTTAGTGAGCTCTACCACCCCTCAATGTTTGACCATGATTTTAGAATTACCCTGTATTGGAAATTGCCTGAAGCGTGTCGGATGAGCGGAGGTCCAATGAAACACATCAAGATACCATATACTTGTATGACGCCTGGTATGTCACGTGATTTTAACGAGAATTGACAGGATCTCTAATAACCTCACTGAAAATTTCAATTAATTAAGACTCATTGGTAAACAAATTTGGATAGTCAGGCTGGACTCACAATAGTCCGTCGCATTCTTCAGTCGTACGTCCGTCCGGCGGTCAAGTGATTCTCGACCAATCGCAGGACAACCTTTTTTTTTTATCCGAACTTTTAACATCCGACGAACGGATGGTTGAGCCACCGCCTTTCGATGATATTCCTCAGACGTGAATACGCACTTCGAAGTATGATGAAAGTCGGTGGATTTGTGTTTATTTATCTTTGGTAGTAAATTGTAAAGTAAAGCGTGTAAAAAATTTCGATACGAATTGTTATCACGTAAAAAAATTATTTCCCCAAAAAATTTTTTTCTTGAAAATGTATTTCCAACCAAAATATATATCCAAATAAATAAATACCACGATATTAAGTTGTCACACTGAAATTTTGCTGTACAGAAGGATTAATGGACGACGAATTGTTGTGAATAGCTTCCAACTGGCGGATTAAAACGACAGACAGATGACTCCCGGACGGACGACTGATGGATGCGACGGGCTATTGTGAGTCCAGCTTTAGTACATATACTTTAATTAGCGAATTTCCCACTTACGACAGCTTGTCTGAAGACGTCCTTTACGGTAAATTCTATGTCGAGAGGGTTCTTGACGTGGCTCTTGGTCACGCTGCAAGAGACCCGTCGGAATCTCTCAGTTTCCCATCTTTCCCTTCTTCTCCTCTCGGACGAAGCTATTTCCTCGCGAAGGAGGAGCGAGCTGCCATCGCTGATTCGCGAGAACGCCATCATTCATCATCGGTCTGCTTGCTTTCCCGACCTCGCAACCTGCACGTCTTCCACGGTCGGCGCCCGGAATGCGCGCGCCTAACCCACGATGACTCCCGTCACGAAGCAAGCCGCGGACTATACAGGATGATTCTAAAATCACGGGACAAACATTGAGGGGTGGTAGAGCTCACTAAAACAAACAATTATTGTATAGGAATACATGGGCGGAAGTGACGCGTTGAGGCACAAACACAAAAACATAACCCATTAGCGGAAACATAAAATGTTCATTAGCAGCATACGTAACGAACGATTCCGTACAGAAAATGTTAAAACAGTTGCTGGAATTGCATCCACCAACTGTCACGCATGCTTGGCGACCTCTACATATGGCGTGATTGGCTGACAATGGTGGCGATAGTTGAGGGCAGTCAAACGGTGCGCCAGTGACCTGCTGAATCAGCATCACTCCACCGACGCTACCAAGCTTGCATTACTGTCGGTGGTAGCAATGTTGAGCAATTATTATAAACATTGCTGTAAAAAAGGCATTAAGCGGCGACGTTGTAAATAAACACTGTGTTGCATTTCATGTGTTATTTTTGTGTTTGTGTTTGTGCCTCAACGCGTCACTGCCGCCCATATATTCCTATACAATAATTGTTTGTTTTAGTGAGCTCTACCACCCCTCAATGTTTGTCCCAAAACTTTAGAATCATCCTGTATAGGCCATTCGCGGTTACTATACACTTCTCTGAAGCCCTGCTAAGGCTATACTTCCTGACTACTCCTCCGTCTCATGCAGACAAAGTTTAAACGAGTCTAGGAAGTCGCACTAGAAGGACAGCACACCGCTTTCATGCGCACTGAGTAAGTGAAGGGATTTGGGCGTCTCTCAACCACGAGGTCTTGAGAGCCGATGAGGGTTATTGAGGTGAGTATGAAGCAGCGCCAGAATTTTAGGGTGGAGGAAACGGGATATCCTCGAAAAAAATCCGCCAACCAGTGGCATCGTCCGGCACGATTCCCACACGCGAAAACCCGGGATTGGTGGGAGGTGAGCAGGCTAACCGCTCAGCCACCACGGCTCCTGCGCACTATGTATAATACAATTTCCCATACGAATTATTTCTTACCAGACATTACCAACACACCTATTTCCTCCCTGTTTTTATTCATATAAATAATAAACGAACAATTGTAATTTATAGATAAAATATTAGTAAGCGTTCAATTTAACCAAAATTTTAAAACAAGTAATATTTTCTTTTGGGTTTTATACCCATATAATTGTAACAATGTTTTAGACATGTATTTGTGTATAAAGAGGTCCACGACAAGCCGTATGTTTTATTTATTATGCAAAAGTGTGTAATCAAAATTCTTAATTTCATCCACAGGTCTAGCCAGAAAATCATACTTTTACAACTTAACTATATCTTGCTGCATTGTACTTTCATGAATAAAATTACATGAAATAATACTACATTAATAAACCTATTTTTGGCACGTATATCAAAACAAGAATGAAATCGGTCACTTTAGCAAAAAATTGTTAACATCCGATATTCAAAAGTAAGTATGATTTAAATTACTAAGTCTCTCACTCAACTCTGCCCACCTCCACACTGCCCCATGCGTGCATATTGCAAGGATAATTTAAAGAACGTACGTAGATAGTAGTCTTCCGTGTTAGTCTGAAAACCTTTCACATCCCTTCAGTACTTCCACAGTTGTGATAAACTTGCAAGTCACTGGTAGCACACCGCAGAAATGCCTGCAGTCAACCGATATCTGCCGTTACACTCCATATTTGAAACGTCCAGAATACTCTGCCCCTTCGTAGTAGAGTCGCCGTTCTTTAATTCCACTGTACTCTGCGCTCTGGACTCATCACTTTCTATTCTCGACTTCCTGGTCCACTCACTCACTCATTCGCTTCAACAGGATGCGAGTAAACTAATCTGGAAGTGCATGTGTCGGTACTTATAGGTCTGACAGTTATCACCAAATTGTCCTTCGCTTCTTGGAGCCACTGAAACATTTTTCGGAAGGAAACACAATCTACGTTATTCTGGCCATGGAGTCGCATCATCCATTTTTCAAGAGGTTACTCGTCACACCAGTTGTGCCTCGTTCCACCATGCATCTACCTCGTTGCTGCATCTACCTCGTTGCTGCATCTACCTCGTTTCTGCATCTACCTCGTTTCTGCATCTACCTCGTTTCTGCATCTACCTCGTTTCTGCATCTACCTCGTTTCTGCATCTACCTCGTATCTGCGAATGCCCCAACTGTAATGAATAATCTGCACGAGAAGGTATTAAGGAGCTATCAGGCGGCCAACCATAGCAGTATGTAGCGACAATACTACCCCTAAAAAAAGTAAAACGTTGCATGCTTGTGCACATCAACGATATTTGTACATGTAATAAAGAATACACAATAATCTGAAGGAAAAGAAAAGCTAGGATCAGAAATTTGAAAAATGTCTCAGTTAATAGCAGATACTCAAATACAGATTAAGAAGTACGCTGCAAGCTCTTTATGGCACTGATATCACTTCATGGTGTCTAATTATCAGCTGGAATAACAAAATATGATTACTTATAATGTGTCTGTTTCCAGCATAAATTACGATCCAATTAATATAATTTTTTTTTAAATTTCATACTGCTTTATATATGAGCCAATATTCCTAGTTTGCATCATCCTTTTGATAAGTCCCACTAGATAATAAGTCATATTGTACATAATTTCGTTATATTTTGGATATTAAACTTAAATTTAATTTTAATAAAATATTTCGTTATCCATATTATAGTCGTGAGTCTTGCTTCTCTCCCACGTTGGTTAGCAGCTTTAACGTTTAATAGAGGAAACCAAGTTACATTTGCATCATTTAAAGGCTGTTCACGGCAAAGTAAGCACTTTTGAAACAATTGAAAAATGTCACTGTCCCTTCCCGCATATGTTTTCAGGAGTATACTGACTGACGTGCGTCCATTTAAGTTGGTATTGACGGAGAGAAAGTAGTCCCATGTATTAACGTTGAACTGAAAGTGTTAAGTAAACATCTGTAAATACTGAAATAAATTATTTTGCTTTTTTAAGTTTTTTAATCGATAATAAGATAAAAAATTAGCGAAATTGTAAAATATGTTTTCTTATAATAATTTCACAATTTCTTTTGACCGACGTACGAGGCCCGTTTACAATGTTGATTGTACGTATCGTGGACGAATACACAATGTGCTTACAAGTAGATCTTAAGCAGGGCTTTCGAAAGTGCTCAGTTTACCGTGAACAGCATATAGTCTGGCGCACATTATAGTAGACGCTGGACACAGCTGCACTCTTGAGAACTGATGGGAGGTGTCTTTCGTCTGTAACTGGCTCCACTAAAACGAACAACAGAGGCAAATTTATCTTGTACGTACTCCACTAGAGAGGAGGGGGGGGGAGGATGGTCGATTCCCAGGGACTGCCGAGATAATCGTCGCCATTAGAGATCACTATCCCCGCTCGGGTCTCGCGGAACAGGTTGGTTGTTAGTTATGAGTGAGCAACAGCAGACCAAATGAGATGAACACTCCGCCTTCCGCCTTCCGCCTTCCGCCTTCCTCCTTCCTTGCAGTACGTGTCCCCAGATAAGAGAAACGTGTGTTTGCTTCCAGCTGAAGTTCTACTCTGCTGTCTGCAAAACGGCATCTTCTTCTTATTCAACACTCTCCACCAGAAGAAAAATTTCATGTCGGGATTGGTTTCTTATTATTTCAAACACAATCAGCACCATTTCAGAAGAATTTCTTTAGTGCCTAATATTAAACTTACTTCACTCCTTAATTTGGTAGCCATGTAATAGCATAAACTCCACGAACAATAATAAAATGTTGTTTAATCAGCTCGTTAGTGTAGTGAAATTCTTCCCTGTATATGAGTAATTTTATTGCCATGGCATCTATAAAATCTGAAAATACAAACAATGTTTGCTGTTTTATGGGTATTAAGCGTGATTTATTAGAAATATATCTAATATCCGAGCACCAATGTATAACCACACAACTCTGCTATAAGCTACTTAGAAAGTGCAATTTGTCAACTTCAGGACGTCAGATCTATAGCCATTCTGTGGACACCGTTTCCCCACGGAACTGATGAATTGATCTTGGATCTGACATTAAGCATGAAATTGACTTTCTCATGTTGTAAAACGACTTTGATGATCAGCAACTTTCAGTATCTTAATTCTTATGTTCTGTGTGTATGTAAAGTAGGCCACTCTTTCAGAGGTTATACTTAAGCTGACTTTCTTAATGTATGTTTTAATTGTCAGAGAAGAATATTTATGACAGAGAGTGTAAATAATATTTTGTGACTCTTTTCTGAAAAACATAACTTCAATAAAAGTAATATATCATCAAACTTTTTTCCTTAACAACTGTATTTCTGTGCATCCATTTCGAGGAAAATTCAAAAGCAAAAAAGGCACTAAAGAATATCAATTTTGTCATTGTTATACTCGTAAGTCTTTTTTAATGTGAAAAATAAACGAAGGGCGCTAGAAATATAATGCTATTTTATATTTAAAATAATTACATTCACTTTTAGTCTTCTGAAATAGATTTCAAAAATATTTTGGTAAACAAAATTAATCATATTCAATAGTCTTCAAACAAATAATTTTCTGAATAAAGCTGTATAGATATTTCATTTAGTTACACAAATAATTCAGTAAAATCCTCCAGGTTAATTAAGCTCTTTATTCCCAATCTGACCATGTAAATTTTGGGTGTATTTTTTTATTAAATTCACGAGTACATTTAACATAAGTTACTTTTCGTAGCTTATCACGCTCTTCTCCCCCCNACCGCCTTTCATCGTCAAACAAAAAATTATAAATTTTATACCTATAAGCATAAAGATCATCATTGAAAATTATAACGCATTTAGTCTTACATTGAAATTAGTTAACGCTAACATTCTAATCGCGTTACACAATTACCCATAACTTACTAGTAAATAGCCTCAGAGCTTGTGCCACGACACAATGACTTCCGTCTCAATACGTAAACGTGTAGCTCCATAATGCAGAGCGGCACATAAATATAATTTCACAAAAAAAAAAAGTGCAATTTTTTTAACGTATCACAGCACTGCTAAATTCTAACAGAAAATAGTCCGTCTCAGATTTTTTTTTTNAAAAGTGCAATTTTTTTAACGTATCACAGCACTGCTAAATTCTAACAGAAAATAGTCCGTCTCAGATTTTTTTTTTGTGTCGGTCAGGTAATACACCTCAAAATAATATACACCTTCGTGCTGGAGTCAGTAAGAAAAAATGACTTTATGATTTAAGAATGTGATAGCACAGCAGTTGTTACTAANACACCTTCGTGCTGGAGTCAGTAAGAAAAAATGACTTTATGATTTAAGAATGTGATAGCACAGCAGTTGTTACTAAATCGCTACACGTCATACCGATATGCTAATAGGAAGTTCCGCCATGACAGCTGGAAATCCGGGCGCCGTCTGGGCAGAGTGATTTAGTGGTGAAGAGCTAATGAAAAACCGTTACAAGACACGGACCGTTAGTTATCTACGCAGAGTAGACCTAACGTAGTCAAAATTAAGCTCTACTATGGAGTCAAGCCAGGAGACGTGCTTCCACCCCCACATTGCACATTTTGTTTTCTTATTTTACAATCGAAAAATTTTCAGGAAAAGGATTTCCAACAATTTCTAAGGACAAAAATGTTTTCTACTAAGAACTCAGTAGCCGGCCAAGTAGACGTACATGACATGTAAAGACTTACGTGTTGGCTAGACTTAAATATTCTACGCACATACACAATTGCAGCTTTCCTCTGGCTACTGGCCGCCGCTTAAGAAAGTCTGTTACATGCGTGAGCCAACCGGAATTAAGTTCCTACGATACATACCATCCGTGATTGGCGGGTAGGTAAATAACGCAAGTAACAATTAAAATGATTCAATAACGAATGCGGCTCTGAACTAAAGTGTTTTGGAACACAACCTGTTCTGAAATCTTTTGGGCGGAAAGACAGGTGTCCCTGCATATAGGTTTATGTGTAATATTGCAACTTATAGGCTTGTATTTGAACTCAAAATGTTTGAGGCAATGAGATCCTGAATTTTTTGTAAACAACAGTGGTAAATAAATAAGGGAAGATTGGGGAAAAGAATTTTGAATTACATTTTTTGGAAAATAAATTAAGCCACCGTGACTCTAACTTTTCCTTATAAGATTGTGTCTTCTTTTGAAGGAATAATATATACGTACTATATCGATTTGAAGATGATGATAATGTTACCTCTTGACATTTGTGATTTAGACAATAATTACATTTCAGAATTAAATTAAACTTCTGAAGAATGAGTGAATAATTTCAACAATTACAATTTCTTAATTGCATGATATATTGTAGGTATAAATTTTTCGTTGGGATGACAAATAATGGTATTATATACCGAAAATATTCTTACATGCTGTGCAATTAATGGTCGCAAAAATATTGGGCGAGGATGAATACCTGTAGTGGTATGATCTCATAAGTCTACCTTTTTTAAGAAGTACTGCCTACTTAGAGGTATTAGAATTTTTTACACTCTGAGAAACGTTGTAGGATTATTTTAAATTTCAGTGTTTATTTTACAATACCGCGACATTAATAAATACATTTTCTAGATACACAGAATGTTATAGACTGTAGATAAACTTGTTGTCCTGGTGATTTTTAGCCGGTACAATTATATTTCTGGATGTATTATAATTCCAGGCCTTTTCACGTTACAAAGAAGAAAGTTTACAAAATGAATCATAATGTATTTAAAAGTTTTGTAATGGTACAAACAAACTTCTCAGTATAACTTTAAAACTGTTTTCACAGTGAGTGCGATCACCCATTCAACCTCAGCCGTGATCATACAGGCGGTCAGCGACTTCAGTAGCCGTGATCATACAGGCGGTCAGCGACTTCAGTAGCCGTGATCATACAGGCGGTCAGCGACTTCAGTAGCCGTGATCATACAGGCGGTCAGCAACTTCAGTAGCCGTGATCGCAAGCACTTAACTGTCTCGCGACGGGAAGCTGGAATTGTAATTGTTCGCATCCAGTCTCCGACATGTTTGATTTACTAGTACAGGGTGTCGTGTTTTTCGCAGTCCTTTGAAATCAAGATGTCCGTTTCCTTAGACTCCGTGCATGAAGTGCGACGTAAAAACCGAACACGAGTTTTTTTTTATCAGCATTCAGTGACTTTCAACGTCATAAATATTATCTCCACAATTACTTTACGAAATCACCTTGCATGAAATGAAAAACTCTTAGGTTCATGTCTAAAACTCACAGAAAAAATATATTGTAAAATTATTTTTTTTCGTTTTGAGATTATAAAAAACAGCATTATCCTCATAAAAGATTCCTCCCCGAATTTTTTATAATATCCCAAGTCAAAAGCCAAGATTTTTCAATTATCCCAAATAGTTATCCCCGCCTGAGTACGTAAAAATCAATAATGAAATTAAGAAATGAAAAACAAAAAATTTGTAATAATTTCGATTGTGGGTACAATCGCACTCTTTTAGTTGTAAATACTAAATTCCTATCGACATTTTTACAGCTGATTCGCGGTTGACTTATCAATTTTGAAATAAACTCTTGAAATAGAATTCCTTGCATCCAACTGCGTATATTTTTATTATTACTATTATTATAACGTACATGCTGGCTGGTATGATTCCATTAAATTTGGCACGTATATAGACATATTAGTTCTGCACCTTACGTTCGTATTAATAAGAGTATTTTTTTTTAAGTAAGGGATTTATTTCTCCTATGTCTTATGCATATTTGTAACCTTTTTTAAACCACTAACAATAATAAAGTTTTCCCTTGACTAACGCATGAATACAGTGAACCGGCCCATTGCAATGCGAATTTGAAATACTGTGGAAGGCTACAAAACAGACAGAAAAGAAGCTTCTACGTGCTCAACAAACCATAGACAGCCTGTGCATGATTACACCAACTGAAACACGAGTAAAGGAAGCTAAGTGTGGCAGAGCAAATTTATCTACAGGATGATTATAAAATCATGGGAGAAACATTGAGGGGTGGTAGAGCTCACTAAAACAAACAATTATTGTATAGGAATATATGGGCGGGAGTGACGCATTGAGGCACAAACACAAAAAAAACGTATGAAATGCAACACGTTGCTGATTTACAACTTCGCTGCTAAATGCCTTTTTTACAGCAATGTTTATAATAATTGCTCAAAATTGCTACTACCGACAGTAATGCAAGCTTGGTAGCGTCGGTGGAGTGATTGGCGAACAGATTCAAATACGCCGGGTATTTCACGCACGCCACCATTGTCAGCCAATCACGCCATATGTAGAGGTCGCCAAGCATGCGTGACTGTTGGTGGATGCATTTCCAGCAACTGTTTTAACATTTTCTGCACGGAATCACTCGTTAAGTATTATGCTAATAAACATTTTATGTTTCCGTTAATGTGTTATGTTTTTGTGTTTGTGCCTCAACGCGTCACTCCCGCCCATATATTCCTATACAATAATTGTTTGTTGTAGTGAGCTCTACCACCCCTCAATGTTTGTCCAGTGATTTTAGAATCAGCCTGTATACAACATATCAGTTTCAGCTTGTCGACCTGCAGTGGCGGGTCGCGCACCCCTGGGCAGACCACCGGAGAGGGTAGTATCAGGTGGCAATCAAGCGCCCTGGCTCCTCGGAGACTTGTCCCCTCACCGTTTCAACCCGTTCGTTTCTGCTTACCTCTCGCCGTCCAGGTGGGGCCCCAATCTACCTCCCCGTCGCCTCTAGAGTATATAACTCGTCGCAGTTAATCAAACGCTTTAGTGATCCCTGCTCCATTTACACTCTATCCGCCGTGTAGCTTACCGCCACGTCAGAAAAAGTAACGTTGACGCGTGCCTAACCATTAGTGCACGTTAGTCGGGCCAATCTACACTGCCAAGTATTTAGAAAGTAATAGGTTTTTTTTAACGCGAATTGTCAACATGACGCACATTAAAGAAGAAAAGTTTATTTCAAGAAGCACCCATTTTTTTAAAAACGTCACACTCTAAATCCGAATCAGTGATATCAATCAGTGAAAAATCTTTCACTGAAAGTCTGTTGATAGCACCGGGCAACAAATGAATGCTTTTTTGTTTGTAACTCGGTTCTCCCCGTGTGTGCCGTAAGACGAAGGAAAATCAATGGTATCAATGTCCTGATTTGCTTTTGCGGTCAGGGCACGGATTTGTTTTATGTTTCTGTGCTTTTTGTCGATTTTTTACCCGAAATTTGCGCCGGGCTACCAATAATATATCTCTCCAGCCTAGGAGGAACGAGGGAGTCCCCCAACAACTAGAAAAGGCATGGCAGAACTGCCACGGGATGAAAAATATATTTTTATAAGCTTATTTTTTTGAGAAAAATATCAGATTTTTGTAATTTTTTGTGCTTTTCCTGTAAAGTAAAGCCTTTTAAGCCATCTTAAAATGTGAATGGATGGATAAAAAACATTTAAATTGACAAGTATTATGTACCCTAACAAGGGAATATTGGCACTTTCAAATAAATGGACCATACTAGTCTTTTTTCATTACAATACACTGTTCTTGTTTATTTTCTTATGATTATATTTCACAAGTGTATGAAGAAACTGATTTGACAGTTTTCAGTAAAATGTAACATATATTCACTTAAAGTACTTGTGTTTACATTAAAATAAAGTAGGATTGCAAAAAAAAACAGTAAACCAGAAGAACAAAAAATTAAGAAAAAATAATTTGGATGATGTTAAATACCGCTATTCCTTTTAAAGTAAAAAGGTTTACGTGACGTCGATTTTCGTTTGTATTCCAGTGGACATTCGCGAAGAAGTCCCCAAATGTAATCTCTTATCATACTCTTCAAATGTTGTCCTTGATATCGGTGCTCAATTTCCATGACGTCCTGGTGGAACCTTTCTCCTTGTTCCTCCGAGAAGTCGCTCCTCATATTGTCCTTAAAGCTCTCAAGATGTGAATCCAGCATATGCATTCTGAGACACACGCGGTATCCTTTTTTTTACCAAAGTTGTCCATTAGCTCCTTGAAGAGGGTCTGATAGTCTTGCGCCTTGTAGTTCCCGAGGAAGCCTTCTGTCACTGCAACTAAACTTCTCCAGGCTGCCTTTTCTTCCTCGTTGACCTACTCTACGAACTCTCTAGACTTCATGACCTTTTTAAACTGTGTCCCCACAAAGATGCATACTTTAACTTTAGCTTCCGACAACTTAGGGAATTGCTCTCGAAGAAGTTTAAATGGCTCGGATTCCTGGTCCAATCATTTTACAATATGTTTCGTAAGGACTAACTTTATATGCAGTGGCTGCATAACATTCTCCTTACAGACAGTAAACTCTAGTCTCTGAGGCCAATTCTTGTTCTTGTAATGCTGGTGGTCGGCCCTACTATCCCATAAACAGATATAGCATGGATTCTTCGTACAGCCTCCTTGAAGGCCCATGAGAAAAGATATCATCTTAGAATCTCCGAAGACCTCCCACTTGTGATCTTTGTACCTTAGCTTTTCCAGCAAGATCTTCACACTCTCGTAATTTTCCTTGAGATGATTGGAATATGCGATAGGAACTGAGCGGTACTGATTTGAAGCTGTGAGAGGAACCATCTATTTACAGATGCCATTGGTTTGGCTCGTATTCCTTTCCCATCTCTTCGAACAACTCTTTAATGGCATGGCAGACACACAAATATTCTTCTTCGATGTAGTAGCTCGCAAAATTTTTGGTGTCGCTTCCTCTGCTCAGACACGTGCTCGGTTTCGTCCACCAAATTCCACTTTTTTAGTCTAGAAATCGAAATTCCTGCTTTCGACTTCGGTAGATCAAGATGTCGCATCAAGTCATTCACATACTGTTGATTGGGGAAGTATGGTTGTTCATCTACTTCGATCGTCTGAAAAATATCTAGCGAGCTTACGTGTGTTCCCTGGCTGTTGGAAGGTTCACTTGTTGGTGAAGGAGAAAACTGATTTATTGCACAGTCAAAACATCGAAATGGGCACAGGCGCAGACGAAAAGACAGTAAATCTGGATACTCTATTCAGGGTGCATATTTGGTTTTCTTCCATGCCTTTGCCTTCACCACACTGACAATGCAGTCGTAGTCACGTTTGCTTGGCTTGGCGCCCTCCAAATCCACGAAATTCTGAATCTCATGGCTCTCTTTCCCGTTCTCTACCATACTAAAACATACCGAAACAAAAGAAACATAGACAAAATCCCCTCTTGAAGTGCCTCATTCAAGCTGCAAGAATTTGGTATATCAAGAGTCGTAGCTCTTTTGACATAAAAGATTTACCTGTAAAAATGGTATATTCACACTGTATGCAACTTAGTTATTAGGATCCTAAAGCGGCAATGATATACTATCAGCACATCCTCAACAAATAACATAGTGGGTTGGGCTATAAAGATTAAAGAAGAAAATGTGAGCTTAAAAACGCAAAAAAAAGTAATAAATTATTATATGTGCTGCATCAACAGGAACACTTAAGAGCCAAAAACGTTGGTACACCTGCCTAATATCATGTAGGGCCTCCGCGAGCATGCAAAAGTGCCGCAAGATGACGTGGCATGGACTCGCATAATGTCTGAAGGTATGCAGGAGGCAATTCACACCATGAATCCTGCAGGGCAGTCCACAAATCCATAAGAGTGCAACGCAGTGGAGTTCTCTTCTGAACAGCACATTACAAGGCATCCCAGATATGCTCAATAATGTTCATATCTGGTGATTTAGTTGGCCAATGGAAGTGTCTTAAGTCAGAATAGTGTTCCTGGAGCCACTCGGTAGCAACTCTCGACGTGTGGGGTGTCGCATTGCCCTACTGGAATTGTCCACGTCCGTCGGAATGCACAATGGACATGAATTGGTGCAGGTGATTGGACAGGCTGCTTACGTATCTGTCACCTGTCAGAGTCGTATCTAGAAGTATCAGGGGTCCCACTTCATGCCAACTGCACACGCCCCATACCATGGCAGAGCCTCCACCAGCTTGAACAGTCCCCTGTTGATATGTAGGGTTCATAGATTCATGAGGATATCTCCAGACCCGTACACGTCCATCCGCCAGATACAATTGCAAACAAGACTCGTCAGACCAGGCAATGTGTGAAATGTTCGTACGCGAACAGCCAAATGTTTTCGCTACCTCGGAGATGCTATGTCCCATCTCTAGTGCGCCGCCTATAACACCACATTCAAACTCACTTAAATCTTGATAACCTGCCATTGTAGCAGCAGTAACCGATCTAGTTGCGACCGCATCGCGTTACTCTGATTGGTTCCATACCTCTGTTATTTGCATACGCACACCTATACCAGTTTTTTTTGGCTATTCGGTGTATCTGTCTCTGCTGTTATTCTTACTATTCTCAGTGAGCGCAATATATAATGTGCATCTCAGTTCTAATTAAAGTCATTTTAATTTTCTCTATTTTTACAATCACTTAATTCAAACTCTCATTTGCACATATTCAATCTGTATATTGCCATCTTTCCATATGTCTCACACTCACGCATCCAGTTAAATAGTCCCGTCCGCCAGTCTCACTCTTCACTGTACTGATACTCACAGTCCGCAGACTTCCCTCCCGCTGGTCACTTTCACCTACACCCGACACTCTGTTGGCTCGTCGTCTTCGTTTAAGGTCGCACAATCCTTCAAATACTCAACTCTCAAAAACTGTCGACTCGGAAGCCGTCGCTGCTTAAATAATCTCAGGGGTCCGATCTGGAATGTTCCCTGCATCCTGAGTATCGATGAGAAAGGCTGTCACCACTAGGCCACCTGAGTTATACAGGATGATGGCTAGTAAGGTACTTAGTTAATTTACTTTGGTGGAGACTAAGGGCACCTGTGGTGGTTGTGTTAGGGGTAAATAAATACTCATCTTCTCCGTTTGTTAACATGCCAGTATTTTATTTGTCTGAAGGTAACATAGGTATTTACACACACTGGCAAGACTGAGCCCCCCTACAAGTCGTAGGCCTGAAGGGCTGGTGGGCGGTTTGCTATGCGTCGGGAAGGTTGTTAGGATGGAGACGTTTCTACTTATCTGTGACTGCGGCTTTTGGTGAGTTGTCTTCGTTGGTATCTGAGGCCTAGTGAGTGGGGTGGCCCTTTTTCAGGCCCTCGGACTGGCTCTCGTTGGCGTGCTGTACTCAGCTGGCTCCTTCCTGAGGTTTTGACTGACTCTCTCCGAAGTCCGGGATGGTTTTCCGGGGACTTGGAGTGTGTCTGCGTCCTCGGCTGGTGTTCCTCGTCGGAGAGCCGTCTCCTCGTCTGCGTCGACGTCCGCAACGATCCGGCTCGCATCCCCGCCTTCCCTGCCTCGCGCTGAGTGACCGACGGTGAACAACTGACTTCCCCACCTCGGCACCTACCATTACGTTTTTGGAAATGAACTCATAAGTTCTAGGCACTTCTACTTGGTTTGTCTCGGATATTTACACATGAAGTTTCGGCTGTTAATGGGTTCTCTCCCCTGTGACATCACAACTGACTGACTGACTGACTGACTGACTGACTGACTGACTGACTGACTGACTGACTGACTGACTGACTGACTGACTGCCTCGTCGCCATCGGGCGCACGACTATGTCTTCGCGGGGAATGGCGCCTCTCGGTATGGGGCTGCCACTCTGTTCCGGAAATTTACTCATAAGTTCTCGGTACTGTTCCCATCACACGCCTGCCTACTCCCATGTCTCTTTTGCCTCCCGTCTCGGCTAAACACCTAACTCGTCTTGCGGCCATGCCGCCGAACAACTCCCATCTTGGCTGGCGACAATTGACTCGGCCGGGATCCGAAACCCGACCTCGACTGGCTCACCCAACAGCCGCCTCTCTGCGTGCGATATGTCTGCCTGACTGATTCTCACCGACGCTTGTTCGGTGCTCTCGACAGCGCGGATTCAACTGACTCTGAACAACTGATCTCCTGCCTCGGCTGCCTCGTGAATTTAACTCCTGTCCCGCTATATTCAAGTTAGCTGTCAGCAGTTTCTAGAGAGAAAAATCGGGAAATCCCCTGTGTACCTCGCGTGTTTTTCTGCATGATTTCGTGTCTCGTCAGCTGCTTGTGCACCCCTACGATGGTGGAGGGAGAGTGCAGTTACTGTGGTGGGGATTCCTACAGAGCTGGGTCTGCACTTTTTCTCGTCGGGGGCTCCCCTGATTCCTTCGTCGAGGGCCACATATCAGCTATTTCTCGGGACTTACCCTCTTTCATTCGANCGTCGGGGGCTCCCCTGATTCCTTCGTCGAGGGCCACATATCAGCTATTTCTCGGGACTTACCCTCTTTCATTCGACTTCGGTTCTTCCCCTCGTGTCCTTACGCGTCGGGACAGTTCCGAGGGTGTTTCCCCGGAAGTTTCATTGTCAGCTGCCTGCCCTTGCTAACTATAGCAGGGTGTGGAAACAGCGCAATGCCTATCCCATATACCCGCCACGCGTCAAGGCAATAAAAATAGCCCAGAATGTTCCTTCAGATAACCGCAGGAGTTTAATCTGCTGGAGGTCAGGAGCGCTTACGAGAGGCTTATCGCGGCCGCATGCAGTGGTAGACGTGGAAAAGGACCTTTGAAGATCGCCGCGCTGTTATTACATTATTACTCTGTCTGTCGAACATCCCTTCTCTCTCGCGAGCAGAATGGGGCAAAGGAATGTGATGTATTCCACTGTCACGTAACAATATTTTATACTAATTATAAACGATTCAAATCCATTATGCCAATCAAATGATCAAAACCAAAATTGCTGTTTCTAATAAATTAAAACATGAAACATAACACGCATTGGAAACCTTGAATATTGGAGGCAAATCACTTATTAAAGACATATAAAAACAAGAAAAGAAAATTCTGAGGAAAATTTTTGGTTCAGTTTGCACAGATGGAGTATGGATGAAAAAAATCTCATAAACTATATCAGCATTCTGAAAAAATCTCGAACAGTTTCAGGAAAATACGACTGAAATTCTATGGTCACATTCTCAGAATGAACAATGATAGACTGACTAAAAGATTTCTCAGTCTCGACTCATCATACGAAGTCGAGAATAATTAGCTAATTGAAATTTAAAGGAGGCCTTAAAGATATCAATATCACCGAAGACACTTAACGGGATAGATCTAAATTAAGAACATTAATCGACAAACACCAATTTGCGGATAAACCTAAAACCTGAACCAACAAAGCATGGACAGAAGAACGCAAGATAAACCACAGCGAGAAGATGAAGAGATTTCGGGAGAAGAAAGCACACATATCTGCTCAATGAGTTGGATCGTGCTGCTTAGTTGGGCATGACGATGTAAAAAAAATCTGACTACTTATGTGCTACATTACACACTGGCATGCAAACTCCTGGTTAATTATGGCAGCAGATTTATAAAAATATTTCTTATTACTTGACGTTGTATTACGAGAGTAATGTTTAAATATATGGTTATTGAAGTAAGTATTTGTTTCATACACACTAGAGAATGAATTAGCACGTCAGTAACACATTCACTTTCCTGACAATTCCATGATTTGACTTGGCTCATGAACAAAATGATCAGATCCTTTACATTGTAAATTTTACGTGCGGTTGAAGGAAAGAAAATGAGAAGTAAAAGTAGATCCTACACAAGGCTTAGTTAAGGGTAATAGTTACGAAAAAAAACCATTATTTTAGAATTTTTTGAAATATTGTTCACATATACCCCGAATAAAGGAATTTTAAACTCTATAATTTGTTTGCGTAATGTCATGACACAATCACAAATTTTGTGTTTTTGGGAGGTGCAAATAATAAAAACCTAACTCACTTACCAAAATTAGATAATTAATGTTGAAATGACATACTATAAATAACTTCAACAAATACTATAAACCACGCTATGAAATGTTCTAGCAATTTAAAAAAAANTGAAATGACATACTATAAATAACTTCAACAAATACTATAAACCACGCTATGAAATGTTCTAGCAATTTAAAAAAAATTGCTTAAACAAGGAAATTTTTGCATTTTTCCGATTTCTAGCAATCTGTAAGTTTTTGTAGATACTAATTTTTAAGCATTACTAAAAAAAAAAATAAGAAGTTATCATTCAGTTACCTTTGTCAAATTTTCTGTAAATGTTTTTATTTATTTTATTTGTACNAAAAAAAAATAAGAAGTTATCATTCAGTTACCTTTGTCAAATTTTCTGTAAATGTTTTTATTTATTTTATTTGTACGTTGCAAAAACACTAAAATTGTGATTTTTGATTTGCCATTATGCAAAAAATATACGGTATAGCACTTTTTTTAATACAGAAAATAGTACTTGAAAGCAATTCCTACAACTTGAGCAGCATTATGTAAAAATAAAAATAATAATTTTGTTCCTGACCAGCATCCTTAAACATGAACAGCGTTACCATTCCAAACTCGCTGCCAGCTTAACTGGAAACAATCCAATAAGTTTATAGGTTAAAATAAATGCAATGATTTCAAAAGCGCTTAAGAAATCGTGGTATATAAATTAACACTTAGAAGTTAATCGTATCTCACGATTTTATGGAAGCCTATACAGAAAAACCAATAGAGGGCAATCCTAGGTATTGTTTTTATTAGTGAGCAAATATTTTACCAGAGTGATATGTTTCAGCTGAGCTGATTACCACGTCGTAAATAATTTTTATGGGTTGTTGCAGTGCAAGATAGTATGAAAAATAAACGCATCTATCTGGCATAGTATTTGCTCACATAGTTGACGAAAACAGTTGTCAATCAATCACTGAAAAAAATATATATTGTAAGTGTTTTGTTGGTAGGTAAAGAAAATTCACGGTAAACCGAGAACTTTTGAAACCCCTGCGTAGTATCTACTTGTATGTCCGTTGTGAATTCTTCCGCTTCATGTAAAATTAACACTGCCACGGGCTCCATCACTTTATTCATGCGTCGGTAAAGTGAAACTATGAAAATATTGGAAAAGTCAATATTTTGCAAATCTGGTAATATTTACACTTACTTGCATTAAAAAAAAAAAAAACAAAACGAAAGAAATAATTTAAGTTATTAAAAATGTTTACCTAACGCTGTTAATTAGAGGTTAAGACATGGATCTACTTTCCCTCCATCGTTACCAACGTTTCTGGGCANTGTTTACCTAACGCTGTTAATTAGAGGTTAAGACATGGATCTACTTTCCCTCCATCGTTACCAACGTTTCTGGGCTCATGTCACTCAGTTCTCCCGTTAAAACATATGCAGGCTGGAGCATTCAGTTGATTTCAAAAGTGCTTACTTTATCGCCAACAGCCTTTATATACTTTACCATAATATTTTTTGTGGTGAGCACGACAGCTTTCATTTGTTCCCACTAAACTTTTGTGGCCATTAAAATTGTATTTTTGTGGTGGCTTACAAAAAAATTGTGTTTTCATTACAAAAATTGTTTGTCAGGGTGGAATACCAGCAAAACCACTTTGTAGCCGCCACAAAATATGTTTTCAATATTAAAGATTGTCCATATATATTATATAAGGACTTCAATTGCGTATTTCTAATTAATTTGTTAAAGGTTGTCTTAATGAACCGCAACCAGCCTATGGCGGCCGCAATCCTACCTTTCCAGAGCCTTGCCCCAGCCAACCACGTCACACTCCTCTTGAGTCTCCTCCCATCCGCCTATAAAGTTTCTTCCGCCGCACTCTGGCCAAGCTAAGCACTCAGCCTGATAAATTTCACGCGAAAGGCGAACACTCTCGCGTCGTCGTTATTCAGTCGTGCGTTAGTTCATTGAACTNTTCACTGAACTAGGAGCTCCTCCAAAACATATACGCTCTTATAAAGGCCCGTTCATGGCAAAGAAAGCATTTTTGAAATAAAAAAACGCTGACCATAACTACGTGCGTGCTAGATTACACATTGGCGCTCAGGTTATGCTGGCACACTGTTGAAAGTTTCTCTACACTTACGGAAATTTTTCCGGAAATGTACAGTGAATATACGGAAACGCCATCCTTAATGGCGAAAAACGGTGTTGAGCTCCGTAAATACAATATACTGAAAGTCTCCGTATTTCTTGCAGCTTCGGGTTTCGGGGACGAACAATACCGAGTCCATTGCGAAGCTATCTTCGCCGCTGTAACCAGGCTACTATTGTTTCTTTGGCAGTTATGTTATCCGCGTCACTGAGGCCTATTCTTTCCAACATTAAACAAATGCATCTGGCGTGTGAAATACACTTACTTTAATAAAAACTGAAAATTTTTCTAATGTGACTATGATTATGTGATGGCTGTAGGGGAGTGGTGAGAGTCGGGCACTATTAACGTTTCCCCTCGGGTTCAAATGTTGCTCAATTTTTAAATATTTTAACATTTTTCAATATTTTTATGCACAATATTACACCAACATAAAATATTTACGTTTTTTTTTTTCATTGTCTTTTTTTTTTTTTTTTTTGTAATTGACAGTACAGAAAACTAACTAGGGCATTAACAGAGAGGTTCCGATTTTAGAATTTACGGAAGGTCCGTTTTTGAAAATCAATGTGTCCGTAATTTTACGGAGAGTTTACAGACATTTCTGGATCAATTTTTACCATTTCTTTGCCGTAAAATTTAGGAAAATATTTTTAACAGTGTCACGAAATAAGAAAAAAAAATTTCTGAAACCTGATTTTTATTGAGAATGTATTAGGTAAATGTATGGCTATTGAAGTCTAGTGATTTGGTATTATTCGCATAATAATACAAATTTGCATTTGTTAACACATTTATTTTCCTAAAAAATCTCTTCGTTTTCACTTGTTAGTCATATTTATACCGTAAATATATAAAAATGTGAAGGAAAGTAGATCTTAAGTAAGACTTTCAAAAGTACTCAATTAACCGTTAACAGCATACAACGGTATACATAATTCTACAATATACAGTTTNAAGTAAGACTTTCAAAAGTACTCAATTAACCGTTAACAGCATACAACGGTATACATAATTCTACAATATACAGTTTTGGTCAATACAAACATTGAAACGAAAGCATTTATAGCTCTACAACGTTTGCTATTAGTCATAAAAATCTATTAGGAATTATTGTTGTATCATTTTTCCAAATCTGCTCAATCATTTCGTGCAGTTTTGTTTTTACAATGTAGGTCCACCCAGACTTCCTTTTAATGAACTTAGTTAAAATTTTTGTACGGCGAAAATNAGTTTTGTTTTTACAATGTAGGTCCACCCAGACTTCCTTTTAATGAACTTAGTTAAAATTTTTGTACGGCGAAAATATATCGACGCATTTACTCAAATGCATTTCCCATACACGTATTTTGTCAGAAGATTAAGCAGTTAGTAAAGGAATGTGCTTGTGGTCCCATATTTCAATGGTGATGTTGCAGCTCACAGGGATTATATATAATACAGTATATATTCGGCCATTAGATTCACAAAATAAAACTTTGCTAAATAATTAGCNCTCACAGGGATTATATATAATACAGTATATATTCGGCCATTAGATTCACAAAATAAAACTTTGCTAAATAATTAGCATCACAAATTTGAATTTAAGTTTAAAGTGAACTGAGTGAAGAATTTTCCGTTAAAACAGTCCATGAAGCTATATAACAGTCGTTACAATGTGCGTATCGAAAATAATACACACAGAAGTACGCAAATTGTACATGACATTTTTTTTTTTTGTTATATGTTTCTATTGACATTACAAGAAAATACATTTTTGAATTCACTGTAGCTATTCGTAAATATGCCGGCATTAGTTCAGAAAATACATTTTAAAGTTAAAACTTAAAATTACTGTGGTATTATTGGCTAAAAATATTGTTATGAAAACAATTTCGTAAAATATATCCCCTGCTTCATAATAATAAATAGTTTTTGATATGAGTCATATAGTGATTGTATTTGGTTATTGCTTTCATAAAACGAGAACAAATTCGTACAGGGCTATATCAGAACTGGTTTGTGAGTCTCTGATTACTGCATTGCTTATAGCTGTAATTTACCAATGAGCTTAGCATAAAACTTTTCTCTTTACTATAGAGATATTTGGTGTAAATTTCAATTTACTTCGCTCCAAAGAGTTTTTAATTGTGTGGAACATCAACTTTGTCGACACTTAAAAACAATGAATTAATGTCTAATTTTACTCTCCCACATTTCACCTGAAATATTTATGATGGTCTTTAGGCGAATTAATTAATTCACTTATTATGGGAGTCCGTCNTCTCCCACATTTCACCTGAAATATTTATGATGGTCTTTAGGCGAATTAATTAATTCACTTATTATGGGAGTCCGTCGGTATAGACCGTTTTTTTGTTTATTTTTTAATTTTGAGATATTAATTTCCTTTTTTATGAATGCATACCTATAATAAATTAAAGAATACATTTAAAAAAAGTAAATACCACTCCGCCACAATATGTCAAAAAAAATTATAAATCTACGTCACAATTTAAATCATATGATCAAAGTGTCGTTTAAATGTTATTACTAGTTTTGCAGGCTTCACATACGGTTGTATAACTAACATACTGAACGATATCTTTAAATGTTGCACATTAACAATGCTCCATTACGGTATGTTATTCTGTGAACGGCTTACAAGCACAACTGAAATTTATCGGGCAACCAAAAATGACTTCGACATCCATGACTCACCAAGAACCTGGACATACGGCTCCATGTACCGTAAGCTGGCGTCCTAGCAGCCACTCAGTTAAGGGAGAAGTACCCTTGCCGTCTTGGATTTACGTATTTTCCTCCTTAACTTAATTTTCGGAGTCAATATTCAAAAACCAAGCTAGTCAAGGCATAGGAAACATTTTAACAGTTATTTATAAATCCCACTTATTTCTCTTGCATGATAGGTTTCACATCTGTAACCGTAATCAAAAATTACATAATTATTTAATAATTTCAATCCCACGTGGGAAAATACAGGTATAATTGAAACCCTACAAATTTCCAAAAAATTCGTTAGGTAGTCCTCTAGGTCATGTCTAGCTTTGATTTTTTATTTCTGGTCATACATTTTCATTACGAAGATTTGTAAGAAAATTTTAAGATGGAGTGGATAGTACCCCCTTAAAGCAGAACGATTAGAAATGTATAATTGGAGTAATCTGCTAAAACTTAACTTTCATTTATATTTTGAACAACTTCATTTGAAAGATTCACTTATAAACACTTCATCTAACAAGAGGCATGTTACCACGGCGAAATTCCTTATTACCTGTCCGAGGTTCGAAAGAGTTACTTCGCAGTATGCAGTACGAAGACTTTGCCTGAACAACCACGGCACAAACGTCACCGTGTAGGAACAAAGGTTTACATAATATACTCAAGTGTGTAAAATAATATTTTGGTACTTGCTCAGAAGCGAATTTTCTATTTATTTTTGTATTATCGTAGGTGGTACTGATTTGGGTATAAATATTTCTAAAAAAATAATATTAAAAATTACTTTTATTCGAACAAAGTACACAATTTCGATTTTAAAAAAGGTGTTTTTTTTTAAAGTAAAGTGTATATATTTTGAGCGAAAGAACGGAAGTAAGGTTTGAACTACCGTTTGATATTAAGACGTTTATAGTTTAACTTAGTTATCAGAGTTTGTAACTAATAAAGTTATACCAAATGACTAATCACTTTCTTTTACAGAATTAAAGAGTGTTTTTCTTATATGTTTTCTTACAGTGAGTATTGATTGAATCTTTAGTTTCAAACTAATACCAAAACATTTTTCAAAGAATTTTTTTTTCCTCGGTGTTAACCGTGAAGAGTGTTGTAATTGAAAGCAAAATGTTAAGAAGAACCTCGCAGTTTTTTTTTATTTTTGGGATACTAGAAAGGTAAATAAGGTTTCAGATAGTGCAACATGAAATGCAAAACGTCAAGAAACAAAACATTAGTATTAATTCACACGTTGACAATATCCGCCAGAAAATTGTGTGTACGTAGACGAATACCTTCCCAATTGTGTCACTTTGCACGTGGCGTAGTCAACGCTCAGTTCTAAAGGAAAACTGCTCCATAAATCAGGTTATTTTGCCGCATATCTGATTAAATTCGGGAATTTCGACAGTACCTTGAACGCAGGTCAGCGGTTTGTGAATTTTTCAAAAAATTCTTTATTACTGCCTAGCAAGAAATGGAGGAAGGCGAATGCTCTCTCTCCTCCCTCCCCCACTCACCGCCCCCCCTCCCGACATGTTTACGCATTAGTTTCGGAAATTGTTCCAAAGAGGCGTAAACTTTCGAGGG
>NQII01000117.1:210655-317140 GCA_002778355.1 Clitarchus hookeri
GTCTTTCTCGCCCCAAGGCCACACAAATAAATAGTGCCATCACTTAAGGGTCTAAGGGGACTCGAATAATATGATGTGTGTAAAATTAGTGTGCGCGCATACACCCGTATCTCGGTAAATATGTGGCCTTTAAATTCGATTTTTTTTTCAGGAAAGATAAAAAAAAATATTATACACAGCGGCCATTTTCATTTTTATTACATTGTTACATGACGCGAGAGAGGCGTATCCTAATTCGTGAGAGATGGAGGTTTGGAGGTTTTAATAAGAACATGAGAAATAAATTTGATTATTAATGTATTCACATAGCTAGTATTTACAACAGTTAATTACCTATATCCACTATTACTCTTGTTATTCCCACTGAGCGCAATATTTAATGTCTATCTCATTTCTAGTTAAAGTCCTTATCAACGTCTCTTTGTTGGTTGCAGTCACTTAATTCTCACTCATTATTTACACGTCTTCAATCTATCTCTCTCTCTCTCTCTCTCTCTCTCTCTCTCTCTCTATCTCCACTGCACCGAGCGACGTGGCGCAGTGGTTACACGTCGAACTCGCATTCGGTATGACCTGTGTTCGAATCCGGGTCCGGCTATCCTGATTTCGGGTTTCCATGGTTTCCCGAAAATCACTCAAGGCGAATGCTGGGATGGCTCCTTACTACATGCAATTGCCGTTTCCTTCCCCTTGCCTCCTTCTTTGAGCAACTAGATCCGTCTCTAATGACTTCGCTGTCGACGAGACGTAAAGCCCCACCTATGGTCCATACGGTATAAGAAGGCCGTTTTCTTACAGGTCTCCGAAATTCAGAACCACCAACTCCGTAGCAATGAAACAAATTTTACTATCATTGCTACAACATTGTATCACCTGACTGGTCGCTTCGTTGTGTATATTTTAGTGTTGGCACCGTAAGAAAGAAAATAGTTCATAACAAAAAAATTATTCATTTTAATTTAAACATAAATTTGTAAACTTTTTTTTTACTAAAAGCAATTATTTGATTTTTATAAACTGTATTGAGTATGTATGTCGTTCATCTAAGAAATATAAAAACATGGCTTCGCTGTCGACGCACACCTGTCACACAATCCTCCAAACTGTGAACATTTTTTTTAACTGCCGGCTCGGATGCCCGTCGCGACTGAATTAGTCTCGCTAGCACCGATCTAGACTTCCCGTGTCCTGAGTCTCGCCGAGGGAGTCTAGAGCGACGACCAAGAACTTTCTTTCAACGACACCCTCAAAAATTCAATCCGCTGAAGGTCAGTGGCGCACGAGTTGCAACAGGCTTATCGCGGCGGCACGCGGGGGCTTGCCTTTGTAAATCGCCGCCCGCTTCTCGCATAACCACTCGCCCGACATTTACACACGCCTTTGCTCGCCCATGAAGGGGCAAGGGAAGCAATACAGACCAGCAACACATAATATTAAATATATTAAAAAAGAAAGAACAGTAAAAATGGTTTTAAAATATATTTTAAAATATATTTCTCAAAAGAAAAGGAAAAAACTACAAAGTGGCTTCTATACGTTTATATATTGCCTTTCATCGTGTGTAATAATACCCTACTGTTATAGATCTAATTTCTGAGAAATTAAGCTATCCGGAATGCATGCTGCAGTTTTTGGAGGACATTCCCCTTATGTAACTATATTTCCAGCTCTCGTACTATAAATAATATCAAATACACATTCTAATTAGCCTTAAAGAGTGCAAGTTTTTCTCTAGTGTTGTGAATAATATGTACTATATTCACGACTTCTTGTAGTGTATTAACTAAAGCCATCATACTTAAGTTTTGTGTTTACAAGGCCACAGTGTCACATATATAAAATGTAATTTATAAGCCGTTTAAATAATCACCATAACTTTTGTGTTAACATATATGTGTCGAAGTTGTACACAGCGATTTCGGTATCATTTTTGGTTAAGATTGGGGGGGGGGGCAAGGTCTTTTACAGAATTTGGTGCCGCTGATGCTGCAAAATACGCCCCTCTCAAAAATTTTGTTTAGAAATTAATTATGGATTTATTTACGCACTAGCGCACATTGCTTTCGGTTAAAATATTTTGACATAAAACATTTACATCACTATAAACCTTACTATTTAATAGTGTTTTTGAAGTTTATTCTTAGTAAGTATATGTAAAGTATAAAATTTAATCTACATTATTTATTTTTGCACCCTCTCGTGAAGTCTGGTGCCTCCACACACGCGCGTGTGTGTGTGTGTGTGTGTGTGTGTGTGTGTGTNTCACTATAAACCTTACTATTTAATAGTGTTTTTGAAGTTTATTCTTAGTAAGTATATGTAAAGTATAAAATTTAAACTACATTATTTATTTTTGCACCCTCTCGTGAAGTCTGGTGCCTCCACACACGCGCGCGTGTGTGTGTGTGTGTGTGTGTGTGTGTGTGTGTGTGTGTGAATTAATGTAAGTCTGTCTGATATGCACATAAAAANGTGTGTGTGTGTGTGTGTGTGTGTGTGTGTGTGAATTAATGTAAGTCTGTCTGATATGCACATAAAAACAGATGAAAATGTCTGAAAATTAAAATGAAAATATCGTGTTATCTGCATCGTGCAAAAATTTCTGATGTCAAACATTTGTGGTTTCAGTGCCACGAATAATATAAATTAGTATGACTCCCTTTTTATAAGTGTATTTATTTGTAATGCCACATCCCCATACCAGTGTTATCCAGCACATATAAAAATCAAATTTATTTGGGTTTACTATACCTGAGAAACCACAATAATTTAATTAATGTTGGATCACTATCTGCAGCATAGATTTGTCACTTTAAGAAAGACAATTATTTCCGAATTACGTTCAAAAAATTTGTGGAATACCATGAATAACGATACGATACATAATTGTAACGCACTTGCAGTGTTTCTTCTTTATTGAAATGAACGACGCAGGAGTTAGTTTTATGGAAGCATGTTCAGAAAACGAAGCAAATTTTCCTTGTGATTAAAAGTTAATACGTTATACCGCTTTCTGTTGGGTCGTACGCGATCTACGCGGAAAAGAACATTCTGACGGAGAACGTGCTACAAAAGAAAACGGGCGGAAATATATTGCGTGTTATTTCAAAAGAAAAGCTGTAAAGAGAAAATTAAAACGTAATGGGTAAAGACATTTCCAAACAGAACAAACAGACTGAAGTTTTCCAGAAAATTATAACTCGAAATTTCTTTGTGCTAAGGAAAAGCCAAGAAGGTCTATTTCGACTTCCTCACAGCATTTCCTTACTCCCTGGCCATAAGTCAATACGAAGGGAATCTGTTTTATGCTTTTATAACTCAAGGAGAGTGGAGAAAAAAGAGAAAGAAAAACAAACAGAGATGGAAGATTTCTTATTGTACGTTTCCTCGTTATGGATCACGAAATAAGTGATTTTTATTATTAAAAGGACGGAACGTGCTGCAGAAAATACAGCAGAGAAATAAAAACGTGAAATGTTGTTTCTTCACCTAAGTCTTTATTGGAAAATTTCCACTTGTTACTCTTTTGTTACACCTGACAATATCATACTAATAAGAAACTGTTACTTTAGGACAAGTGCCGTAAATAAAGAACTGTTTTCCTTTTGAAACGCATTAAACAAATTCAAATTAATAGTCAACTGCAAGACAAAAAGAGGCAAATATTTGATACGATATTTTTTTACACATTTTTGTGCATACTCAATTTTTATCTCGAAAATCCATCTAAAAACAATTCCGCAAANATACGATATTTTTTTACACATTTTTGTGCATACTCAATTTTTATCTCGAAAATCCATCTAAAAACAATTCCGCAAATATCATGTCTTCGTGATTCATCGATTGGACCATCCAGAGAAATATCGATCTTCTGCCACGTTCGATTTAGGGATATTTTATTTGTAGTAACAAATGTCTAAGCCTATCTGACCCTAAGAAAAGTTTCTCGATAGACATGCCTCGGTATACTTTAAAAACTTTGATTTCTCTCTCCACTAATTCGATTACCTTTATGTGAGTAGCATTTCAATTTACTTGCTCGATTAATGCGTGCTTAAAGTTTCGTGCAATTTTTAACGACGAAACAAATCACGTTGGTTCAAGACGTCATACTTCGTGTGTCACAAATGAAGAAAACAGATTTGAGAGTTCAGCCANTACGATATTTTTTTACACATTTTTGTGCATACTCAATTTTTATCTCGAAAATCCATCTAAAAACAATTCCGCAAACATCATGTCTTCGTGATTCATCGATTGGACCATCCAGAGGAACATCGATCTTCTGCCACGTTTGATTTAGGGACATTTTATTTGTAGTAACAAATGTCTAAGCCTATCTGACCCTAAGAAAAGTTTCTCGATAGACATGCCTCGGTATACTTTAAAAACTTTGATTTCTCTCTCCACTAATTCGATTACCTTTATGTGAGTAGCATTTCAATTTACTTGCTCGATTAATGTGTGCTTAAAGTTTCGTGCAATTTTTAACGATGAAACAAATCACGTTGGTTCAAGACGTCATACTTCGTGTGTCACAAATGAAGAAAACAGATTTGAGAGTTCAGCCANGAAACAAATCACGTTGGTTCAAGACGTCATACTTCGTGTGTCACAAATGAAGAAAACAGATTTGAGAGTTCAGCCAATATTCAGGGTTAAGTTAATGTATTTTATTTTCCAACCTTACACACGCGTGTAATCGGTACTGTATAATTTTATTATTCTGTCCGTTTAATAGAGCTTGACTTATTATGATCTGTGCTGCGAATACGGTTTGATTCGCCCTGAATTTGGAATTACTAATTTGCAGGTCACTATTAGGCTGTCTATACTTGCGGTGGTCTGAAAAAAAAAAATTATTTTCGTTACACCGCTGAGCAGCTACGACACTTGAAATCGTGGAAATTCTAAATCCTATTTGCTGGCAACATTTGAAAATTGTATTTCATCAATAATGATTTTACATAAAAAAACCACATTAAGCCTGCAGCAGTTTTGTGGGTTAAGATTACTTTACTTACCACAGTATGTCAGTGTGATAAATATTTCAGAAATAATTAGGTTCCCAATTTTTTTTTTCTTTCATTAAACGTGCTTGAAGCGGTCTTCTGTCTTATGCGTCAAGGACATCAAAGAGTTTTCTTTTTTCTTCAAATAAATGCTAAAGTATTTATTGTATAGGCTTATTGCAAGCATTATGGAAACATTTAATTGAGAAAATTCTGTATTCTCGCACAGCTATATATTAAAACCTTCTATTTGACATTGTACTAAACCTTGCTCCATGCATTCCACAAATAATTAAAGCGGCAATTGCCTTAATACTTCTGTATTTAGTATTTGGGGACAAGCCCGTTTTTTTATTATGAATATCTACGTTTTGGCTTGGCTGCTTCGGGCCGAGTGTGTTAGATTGCACTCGGCTGTTTAATAAATATTAAAGTTGCCAGTTAAATTTTTATATATTTATTTTTAATCTTTTATTTTAATCAGAAGTACGGAAAATTTAATGTGATAGAAACACTTTTTTACATTAAGTATGTAAATAGTTTATTAAATACTGTTTTTGAAAAACTCTCGTTATTCCATATTCCATTTTCTTAAACAGTATGTATACATGCATTAAAAACAATTGAAATAAAATTGAATTTAATAGATTTTATTGAATACCTAAAAAATGTTTAATTTGTATATAATGTGAAACATTTGGAAAATGTCCTTGTAGCACTCTTCTCAAGCAGCCTTATGACACGCTGCACAACGCAAAAGGTTCTATACCAAGTTCCTGGCTTGCACCTGAAAGTTTAAGTGGTTTTCCACGCGCGCTCTAGTTTTACAAATAGTCCTGTCCTTATTGTAATTAAAAAANGCACCTGAAAGTTTAAGTGGTTTTCCACGCGCGCTCTAGTTTTACAAATAGTCCTGTCCTTATTGTAATTAAAAAAGCTTACTTTTTGTACACTACAAAATTATTGTTTAGGTTTTTTTTTAAAAATAAATTTGAATTTTACTTAGNAAAAAAGCTTACTTTTTGTACACTACAAAATTATTGTTTAGGTTTTTTTTTAAAAATAAATTTGAATTTTACTTAGTGCTAATCTTTTATACATATTATAAAACTCAACGTCTCTCTGTCGGTCTGTCTGTTAGTGCGCTTATCACTCGAGAACCACTTATCCGATTTACGTGTTTTTTTTATATTCATGGCTATTATCTCTGGCAGGTTTAAGTATATATTTTGTTACGTAAAGTAAAATAAGGAATAAGCAGTGACGGTAATAGTGAATCAAGTCGGAAAAATGTTTGCCGCCAGCGCACTCTCTTGCAATACGCTGTCTAAACCGTTAAAGATGGAACAATATCATATAGTAAAGTATTGTGTAGAATAAAAAGACCTAAAAAAAAACTCCACGATAGCATATATATATATCTATAATAGAGAAATACTAATAAGCGTTGCGGTGATGTGCAATTCTAATCTGTTATATGAAGTTTTCCTGCTGTAGTCATTGTTAACGGCTGAATCTACTATGCTATCTGGTAATTTTTCCTGACAATGTCTACACTTTCTTTTCAATTTCAATGAGTGCAAGGTGAAAAACTTAGTCATTGAATGTGGCTTGTGAATTAAATGGTAAAAACGTCACAAACAAAACCTTGGTTTTCATGTAGTTCCAAAACGTGTTTTTTTTTTTGTGTGTGATTTAATCTACTAGTAATCATGCAATTAGGACCACTGGTCCAAACAACATGAATAATAGATTTTAAAAATACAATAAGTAATTAAACAGAGTTTTGCTCTTTTTTAAACAAGTTCCGTCCACCCGAATGCTAGTTTAGGTGGTTTATCACTACACCGCCACGCTCGGTTTTAAACGATAAACACGCGCGTAAATCGAAGGGATTTTTAAATAATGGTAGCATTTTGCTGCCACATAAATATTCGTACCTAGCTTCAGTTTAGCTCCATTTGGAGATTAGATGATTTCAATATTCACGCGTATCAGGTGTCTTCATGGGAATCACAGATGTTAAGTACTGGCTTAAGGTAAATTTTATTTGTACATGCAAGTACGAAAACGTCTTTTCACAAAGGCAACTGACCAATAAGCGAAGGCAAGCTGCTTGTGGGAATTTAAGAAGTTGAAGTTAACCTGCGCGTATATCTGTTCGCAAATATACTGTAAGGTAAACCGAAGCCTAACACGTCCGGAAAAATTTATGATGATTAATTTGCAGTTATTGCTCTTTGTTCCTTTACAGTAAGTTTCAAGTCTGTGGAGGAGATAAATTCACTTCATGTTCTTGCTAATGATAGCCAAAGCAAAACAATATTTGAAGACTTGAGCTATCAGGTCCTTAGCAAGATACCAAGTTCGTCGTATAATATATTTTACTCCAAAATTTTGCTACATTCAGCACTCATATACAAAAAGAAAAAGGAATAATAACTTTCTGTATTGTATACGGTAGTAGAATAATCATGCCGATCTTGGGAAAAGGGCATGGGGGCTCGGCGCTTCGGAGCTGTTCATGCTCTATCATTCCGGTTCCCCAGCAGCCATTTTTCCTTTAAAATGTTCCTTTTCTCCCTTAACATACATTAAATTTCTCTCAAAATTTCTCTTTTCCCTTTAAAATGTCCCTTTTTCCTCAAAAAAAAAACATTAATCCCTCCTCCGTGACAGCAAAAGCGATCACCTGAAAGGCAATTTTCGATTCATCGAACATGTTTGGATGGATCGTTTTCGAGGGCAGAGCAGTGGCAGCCATATTAGTTTTATTGGCATAGGGTATGCCAAATCGATGCAACGGTTCCAGGGTTCGGAGTCAAACTTAATAATCAGCCATATTGGTTCTGTCAGCCATCTTGTCCGCCATATTGGATTCATGAGACCTTGACCTTTGACCTAAACCTCGGTGACCTTAAACAAAAAAAAATCCAAAAAATTCCAAAAAATCCCCAAATATTTTATAAAAATTATTTAGAAATTTATCTTTAAAAATTATAAAATTTTAAATGTTTGAGCATAGTGGGGAAGAGGGGCTGGAACCGACAAGCCACCATGTTATGACGTCACCCAACCGCCATGTTGAACCCAGGTGACCTTGGCCCATGACCTTGATCATATAACCATGACCTTGAAAACAAAAACAAGAAAAATGGTAAACATTGAATAAATTTATAAAAATCAGCGATCATATTACATTACTTACTACCGCGATATTTTATCCAGGTGGCTTTGACCTTGACCACAGTAATCTTTTACCTTAAACCCAAAATTCGTTTAAAAGTTGATAAGAATTTATAAAAATTTAATTTAACAATTATAAATTATATTTTTTTAAATAATTTTTAAAACTTAAATTCCTGGAGGTTCTTCGCCACACCATCTCCAACAGACGACTGACCACCATCCAATCAATCACATTGTATTAACATTCCACTCCCAAACCCATCACCTTTGGTCATTCTAACGAATGCACTTCACCCACCGTATTGATTTTTTCTTTTATCATTTGTTTACATTTTCAACACCTAGGTGGCACTGATGACTCCGACAAACATGTTATATCTGGACGACCTTCACCTTGACCTCACCCTCACCCTCACATTTGTGACCTAGACCTCATGCTCTAGACCTTGGATAACCTTGCACCCGAAAATAAATTCTAACAACTTTTATAAAATCCAAAAAAATTAAAAAATTAAAAACATTATCAAAGACTTGTTTTTTTTTTTCAGTAATATATCGATCAATCTCGCAATCATTCCAACAATTAGCACCGCAATCAGCACCACAATCCACTCCAATCCACACCAATCCACACACCAGTCCACACCAATCCACACGCCAGTCCACACCAATCCACACCAATCCATACCAATTCTTAACAATCCGCTCCACAATCGTTCCACATGCTCCATAATCTGCTCCCAATCCCAATGATTGGATCAATCCCAATCCTTCGGTCAATCGATTAATGGGTGACGTCATACCATGGTGACTAGTATATTTCAGTCCCTCGTCTCTGCTAAGCTCAAACATTTAAATCTTTAATGTTATAATTTCTAAAACATTTATCGTTAAATAATTTTTTATAAATATTTGGGGATTTTTTTTAATTTTCTTACAATTTTTAGGTTTAAAGCCATTCAAGGTAACTAGTGTCAAGTTCAAATGTCAAGGTCACTTGGATGCAATATGGTGTACAAGATGGCTGACAGAAACAAGATGGCTGTTGCTTAGGTCTGACTCCGGACCCGGGACCCCTTGTATCGATTTGTCATGCCTTTGGCTATAAAACAAACATGGCCGCCACTGCTCTGCCCTCGAAAATGATCCCCCCCCCCCCAAATCTGTCCAATGGATCGAAAATTGCCTTTCCGGGGATCGGTTTTTGCATCAGAGGGGATCGGTGCTTTTTTGAGGGGAAAATGGGCATTTTCAGGGGAAAAGGGCATTTTTCAGGGGAAAAGAGAAATTTTTAGGAAAATTTAGTCGATTTTTAAGGGGGAAAATAAATGTTTAGGGGAAAATGGCCGCTGAGGGACCAGAACGACAGCGCATGAACATCTCCGTAGCGCCGAGCCCCCAGCCCTTGTCGAAAATCGGCATAATCATTCTACCTACGATGTTTTCAGTTATATTTATGTGTATCTTCGCCTTGGCCGAAATGACTCAACGATAAAATTAACATTATTCAACTGTGGCCTAAATTACAAGGCAAAAATTAATTTGTCAAATTGAATTATTCTCCATATCAGTAAATAGCGGTAAACTATGCTTTGTGGTATGTTATAATACATTAACTGCATCTTAATCACGAAAAGCTTGGGAAAACTTTCTATGGTTTTTAGAGGCATCCGTAGTTAAGGGGTCGAAATTACTTGGACTTCCCTTCCATCACTATTACAGAATAATTTCAGTCCAGGAAGATAGAAAATTTTCAGTTAGTCAAATACAAATGATAAATTGCAATAAACCGTCGGTTTTAAATTAATCGTGTGCATTCTAAACAATAAAGTCGTACAGTTGAATAATATCTTAACTAAGAGAAGTTGCATTTAAAACATGTTTGTTTAATGATTTGATAACAAAATATTTCAGGTGCCATTACTGTTCAAACTATGCATGCATGTAAACTTTTGTTGGTTTAATGTTAATGATTTTTAAAAATTGTTATCCCACTAATTATCTCCATTCGAACAATCAGCAAAAAGGCGTAGATTCAGAAAGTACAAATGATTTTGATAAAATTTTCCGTACACTTTCTGAATATAAGTAATTTTTTTGTGTATTCATTTAACTGTTTTTATGACAAACATTTTTAGGAATGTTGTATTGCTTCATAAAACATACATACTAAAAGTGTAAATTTGAGTTCATACTTTCTGATATATTCTGTCGTGTAAAATCTAATAACCTAAATGTTTTTTTTATTATATCATTGTCATGGTGTATTATTACTGACACGGTAATTTCACGTAATTTTATCTCTGAGTGCCTCAAACAAATATCATGATGGATCTTGAAACCGTCTATGCCATAAGCGAACAACTGATTTTATTTCTCTTTCAAAAGTTGCTAAACTTAATTATTTTTTCCATATCCATTACCAGCGGCGTGTGGTGAACTTTTGCAAGGCAAGCTCTGTTTTACTATGTGCTATACCCAATCGTTTGCTAGTTTACACATCGGCCACTTAAGCGTTGTAGTGCAGTTGACGTCACAGCACGTGTGTAATGGGTGCCTCGCCGCTCTCTCGTGAGTGGCCGCAATACATTGATATTATCCCCGGCCGCATTCTGACTACTGGTTCCTGCTGTGTGCGTCGAGTGTGTACAGCACTGAGCAAGCACCAGCATATCTCTCAACACTTCACCACATGCCACTGTCCGTTACTCATGTGCAGGATTAAATCCAGTCAATTTATGAAAACGAAAACAAGGAAAAAAACCTTCAAATCACAACTCCAGGTGGTTGCTACACGCGACGGGGCTGCTTCAGGAGTAAGCTATTTTTATACGTGTTAATACGTCTGTAACGAATGTTTATTGCGTCGTTGTATGTTGTAATGAAAACGAGATATTTATACATTAACTCTCACTGCCTGAATTTTAAACCCAGGACAGTAAACTGGAGGATCACTGATTTTCCATTATTTTACATTGACATCTCAGTATATTATTACCAAAAGTATTTCCTGATATTTCTCTCGTTTTTTATTACAAAAATGTTAACATTTTTTATACTTTATATATATATAAATATATACACATATATATATATATATATTTATTTATTTATTTATATATATTGAACATGTATTACAATAATTTTTTTTTAATTTGGTAATATTTATNGTATATATATATAAATATATACACATATATATATTTATTTATTTATTTATATATATTGAACATGTATTACAATAATTTTTTTTTAATTTGGTAATATTTATTTAATATTTTTAAAAGAGTTATCAAATATCGCAGTTACAAAATATAAAGAAGATCACCATCGAAGTCGAATAGTCCTATAGGAGCACAGTTGAATCTTATTTTCACTTGTATTGGAAATTCTTGGAGTGTTGTAGGGTTGTTACGTTTTGCAATTTTGAAGTTCATGTCGATACACAACAATTATTTCAGAGTTGGTCCTTGATGTACGTGCTTGAATCCTTCCTCCGAATCAATTAACACTGTCTCGAAATTGCCATAATTAATTTTACGAAAACAAAAATTATGTAAGTATGAAAACAGCCGAAATGCTTCGGTTAAGCAAAGAAAATTTTATGTAATGCTTTTTCGGAATTAGGCGATTTCAGAAATTTCATATTGTGAATAACATTGTCTCTATAAATTCTCTATTCTAAGAGAAACGCACAATTTGGTAAATAGCATTCAAATTGATTGATTAAAAATTTTATTTATTTGACTTCAGAAAGGATATATAAATCCTTATTATACTTTTAAATTCCCATACACCTTTAACACAATTGTTACTGGAAATTAAACCAATTTGACCAGTTTTTGTTCTGTATTCTTAATTCTTCGTTGTAATGCAAAGTAATTTTGACAAGAAGCGATGATATGGTGTATGAGTTAATTATTCTTGCTTCACTTCTGATGACGTGCTATTATCAGCAGCTATTATCAATATCAAGAGGTTAGTTTCTCTTTCAGCAGATGTTTCAGGTACAAGATCGTCAATCTCCAAAAAATATCACTTCACCTCAATGTATTACTTAGGGTGTAGGTGTATTATTACACAGTTCTAATAAGTAAAGATGTATCTATTTTAAGTACTGCGTGGGCATTTTAATGAACCGAAATATGCAGCATAATGGAAACATTTAGAGATTTACTGTCATGTAATATTATTAATACAGTTACCATCTTGTATTACGTTTAGTTACGTTGGAATAACTGGATTTTAGTTTATGCTGCTGTAATATAACTTTTAATTATATTGACAAACAGCTGTTCAGCAGTTGCTGTACCGAACAAACTAGTTTTGTGAAACCTCTTAAGACTAATCATAAGTAACATACGAAGCATAACCATGATAAAAATAACGTATTGAAACTAGAATGCAACCTATTCTGAAATAGACAATACTTTTTATCTTGCCAAGTGAAACTTTTAGATTTAAAATTGAGGCATTATAATTTTATTGCTAGAAAATCTGTAAACAATTGTAATGAAAACGTTTATTCTACTCTTGAATACATACGGGAGTTTGAACGTTAAAGTGGAAAATCCCTTTGCGCTGATCCAGAATCCTCCAAAATAATGCTACCAACGTCCTAATATTACCATCACTTAGTGGTCATTAGTGTGGATTTTTTCGTATAAAAACACGTTTGGAATAGGTTTCAGTATTTTAATTTGACAATGCGTTTTTTTTTTTTTTTTTCAAATACCCTCAAACGCAGTTTAGGCGTCAGATAGGCGTACAACTAATTCGTCGTCCGTACTTATTCGTCGTCCGAAATGTATTATACACAAATACATTGACGCTGTGAGGTTTAACGTGGTTTTAATCACATGCCATTGGTGAGATTATCGGGAACATCAAGCAATTGAAATAAATAAGGCTCGCATTTTCAGCACGAGTTTGGAATTCGGCACAGCGATCCTGTGAAATATTTTCTACGGCTGCAAGCACTCGAATCAGGTTTTGTAAATACAACAAATTTAAGCATTTTTAAAACATATTTTTTTTTTTTGTTTTCGAAGAATTTTTTTAATGTTTCAAAGGTGTGGTGCAAATTTATTATCTGCCAGACAAATACCCACTGTTTTAGCATAGCGGGTATTGAACAACCAAAAGTTTTTGAGTGCGTGGAAAATATTTTACAGATTTTTAGAATAATCTCTTTAGTCTACCATTTCAAAAAAAAGTTGTGCTTTTCTTTATTTTATAACACCCATACTTTTAATTTAAACATGTACGACATTCCTTTTTGTGGTTCCCAACCTGGGGGCGATCGCCCCCCGGTGGGCGATTTGGGTTCTAAGGGGGGCGATATATTTGTGGGGGGCGACAGGGGGGCGATCAGTATGTAAAAGCAGAAAAATAAACTAACTCTTCTGTAGAGTAGAATCTTAAGTGTCGCAGAAACACGGNGAGAAGGGGGGCGACAGGGGTGAGTTGTCTTCCACTAAGGGGCGACACCTCATAAAAGGTTGGGAACCACTGGTCACTTTAGAACTATACATGTGCGATATAAATTTTTTGCGGAATTGTAAATATGCACAAAGAAGTTGGAAACAGTACCCACACCGCCCGTGTATTTTATAAGCGGAATTTTTTTTTTTTTTCGTGTTGTAACAGGATGTTAGTTATTTTCACAGAGTAATTTTTCCCCGTGTTTGGAAAATGTCACGTTGTGGTTTCCAGGGCCACAATTTATCTCACGCCAGTTTATACTGCGAAATTCAGTTTCAGTTGCGGAACTTTCGCTGTCGCTGGAGGTAACGCCGCGCATGACTAATGATGAAAGTAGGGAAAGAAACAATTTGTCTCAGAAAAGTAACTGCAGAATGTGGCGGGGAAGACCATTTGTTCAAACACAGCCTCGCTGAGCATCACACGTGCAAGACATCTGTTTTCATATTTTTTTTTTTCACCTCTACGTGTTTGGTCGTGTTCGTGTTTGATTTTGTTCTTTTGGGAAAAGAGACGCAAGTTTTGCGTGGGGTACCTTGGCGGCAACAGTACCAAAAGTACATCCTATAAGATACAGCTGAAAGGAATGCAGGCGATTTCGAAATTATTTTTTATTACTTCAAGAAGTCTGACGAGTGACATGCGATGGGTAAGCTAGGTCTTAAATTTCACTGCAATTTACGGAGAATTCCAATACTTAGCAGCAGGTCATTTTCTTCGTTTCGAAGTTAAAGTTTAGCGTATACTGCGAGACATTCGTTTTAATTTCTTTCCGACACAAACGCAATGGGATGGCTGTCAACGATGGGGTTTGAATGTAGTTATATGTGTTTTGTAAATGACACTCGAAACTAAGTGAAGAGCGTAGGTAGATAAAAATATGTTTAATTATAATGAAACGTTATCGGTGTAACAAATATATATGCTATTCACGGCAAAGTAAGCACTATTGAAAGCCCTCTCATTTTGAATAAAAGTCAATGAATATATTTTATTTTAGTCTTAGACGTTAACTTCCGAGTGCGGTGGAACATACACGTTGTGTGTATTACTTACATTAGATTATGTATTTTAAAAGGTGGATAAAGGATAACAAATGCCTGAAAGGGCCTCAAATTGCTCACTTTAACGTGAACAGCCAATAGATAATATAATGTGTAACTGTTCGTAGGAACGCCAAGTGTTGGGGAAATCCGTGATGATGGGAAAACAATGCTTCGGTCTTACGTAATTTATTTCTCTAAGCTAAACGAAAACCTCAGTTTATTTAGGAATACTGGATGCGAGTCTCTCTGATTTACTGAACAGCATGGTTATACGTAATTCCCCAACCGCACCTTAAAATTTTTTTCTTATACCAAACTGTACATGCACCACCGTAAATAACAGTTTCACCGGAATCAAAAAATGGAAATAGTTGACGCAGAAAGGCAACCGTCACAAATTTCCCCACGAACTGCAGCGGTTATTTCGTTGTGCGGAATCGAAAATCCCTCCCTCTCCGAGCTTTACGAAGTCTATCGCGCTATGCGAGAGAAAGAAAAGGAGTTTTCGTTGGAGGGGGAAGGCTGGTGGTCGGAAAAGGCTTTCCCGTTATTCGGCGACGCATCGATCGCCGGAGGACAGCGAGAGGGCCAGGCGAAAGAAGAGACAGGAGAGAGGAGAGTGAGCGAGAGAGAGAGAAGAAGGATAAACCAATTTGTTGGCGGGGGATATAGCCGCTGAGACACTTATTAACCCCGCTTGATTACTGCCGGTTCGCGTGTGTCGCATGCACGACACAGAGGAACTTTCGGGGTCCGCGCGCCACGAGGTAGTTCTCCTACGCCCCTGCCGCGATAGGCAATCACGCAAACCCACAGCTCTGCATTTTACATACACCATGTATTTACAGTTCCAGCAATGCTTGTGTTGATTACAGCAATCGACGTCGATATCAATTACGCCAGAAAATAAAAAGCATGAAATATTTTCTGATAGCATAACAACACTTAAAATACAACATGAAATTTTTATGTATGCTCTATTTATTTTATTATTAGGTATTTTTTTTTTTTAATTTGTGAATATATATATTCCTCCGTTCTTACTGTCCCATTAATAATGTTGTTACAATTTTCGCTCAAAGCCAGTGGGCTAAACCAGGTTCGTTAAGGAATCTAGGTATTAATTAAATAAAAGAATAAATTATAATTTCCAAATTTTATTTACATTAACTATAATAAAATTCTCTCGACCCAAATTATCACAATCAATCGATATCACTTGCTGTTTACAAATTATGAATTCAATCAATACAATTACAATTACCTAAAAAAAATATTACGCCATTAAAAAATTAAGAATCAGTCCCAATAGACAGAGCATCAAAACCTATTCAATTATTTTATAAATTACGTGTCCTTATTTAACAGTTCCAATATTTACAATAAAATCCGCATTACATGATCACTCAGTCCCGCCTCACCATGTCCCACCTGTCCGCAATGTTCTAGCTAGAGTTCACCAAGTGCCTTCACGCACAGTAGTCTTCGCTCGTCGGATGTCATCCCCTCTCGTCCATTCACCCCACAGACACCTCGTCGGCCGTCGCCACGTAATCTCCCGTCATCGTCCGTCCTCTTCGCCGAAAACATAACACCTTAACGGAAACATAAAATGTTCATTAGCAGCATACTTAACGAGTGATTCCGTACAGAAAATGTTAAAACAGTTGCTGGAAATGCATCCACCAACACTCACGCATGCTTGGCGACCTCTGCATATGGCGTGATTGGCTGACAATGGTGGGGTGCGTGAAATACCCGGCGTATTTGAATCTGTTCGCCAATCACTCCACCGACGCTACCAAGCTTGCATTACTGTCGGTGGTAGCAATGTTGAGCAATTATTATAAAGATTTCTGTAAAAAGGCATTTAGCGGCGACGTTGTAAATAAACAATGTGTTGCATTTCATGTGTAATTTTTGTGTTTGTGCCTCAACGCGTTACTTCCGCCCATTTATTCCTATACAATAATTGTTTGTTTTAGTGAGCTCTACCACCCCTCAATGTTTGTCCCATGATTTTAGAATCTTCCTGTATAGTCTGGCCGCGTGTCCTCGATTTCTTCCTTCCACTTCCCTGGCGGACCAGCTCTCCCTAGGCCTCGTTATGCCTGTCCGTATCCTTGATGGCCACAACACCCTCCTGGTCGAAATAGCGGTCTTCCTTGACCGTTTGGTTGCTGGGAACGGATTTTCAGGGCGGCCAATATTTGTGAACTGCATCACAAAGGCCGCCGGTGGACCCGTTAGATGCGTTTAATGAATGCCCTTTCCTGGCGGGGATCTGATTTTCACACCAACGCGGTTACCCCTGAATTACGTTGCAGTGGTATGATAATGCCCTTAACTGTCCCTTGCAGTAGTTAATCATACTGTAGACTGTTGAGTCGCGGTTATTTCTGGGTAGGTTTAGCCTTACTATTTACATTATTAGATCCCCCTTACATGATACTTTTGTCTTTTTAACTATTTTACATTTATAATTATACGTCTTGTATTTGTAATTGACCCTTGTACATATTACACATAACATAATTTGATTCTATTATCAAATGACTATTACATCTTTACCTACATATTTACATTTTATCATTTATTTATGTGACCCTTTATGCCTTTTGCCTTTTATTGGTAACATTACTAATTTACAATACTTCAAGAAATGTAAAACAATATTTTAACTTAGGTGTATTTATCACTAGTTTGTCCTCTGCACGAGCTCTGAGCTTCATATCTTAGCGGGAATTTCGGATGTAAAGATTGCCTGCGAACTAGCCTCCAATTTAAATAATGAAATCAAATTTATTTTGCTGCCATCCTTACTAGGAGTACGAGGTGTTGTATTTAATGCGCAAACCGTGAGATTCCACTCCTTAGTCTTGCTTGTATAATTAAATGCAACTGACATTTTAAAATGCACTATGTATGATTTGCAATATAATGCTATAAAACCATTACAATATATACTGTGTAGTTTTACAACTCTAGTATTTACATTAGTTGCAACACTTTTCTGTTGCCTCTGTCACTTTATTTGACTGGTAATATATTTATATTGACCTAAAATCTCATTACACAGTTTATGCTAGTCTAATGCAGTTCCCTTGTAGTTTATGTAACCTTAACTACTATTAATTATAAATATTTTATTTTTACTTTTTTTTTATTGTTTGGCCTGACCTTGGGGCGTTTTTTTGTACCTATAGTCTATTCGCGGTTTCTTCACACTTTTTCAATTATACCTTTGAAAAATCACCCGTGTACGATGTGTTTAGTTATTTCCTAAATATGCGATGTTTTATGATCCTAAATATACCGTTTTATTAACATGAAAGTATCTTATTTTTCGCAAAAAAAATCGTTTTACCTGTATTTCATTTATAAATTATAATATTTAATTTACAGTAAATATCAATAAAAACAGTAAGAAAACATGTGTGTTGGTAGCGCCTAGTAAGAAATAGTTCTCGTGCAAAATATTATTGAAACTGAGTGAGCACGAATTCGGTGTAATATTATAGACTTAGTTAAGCTTAGTTTGCACGAGGCGGAGGAATATCCTGGAAGTAGAACTTTAGCAGGGCTTCAGAAAAGTGTGAAGTAACCATGAAAGGATTATAGTCTAACATTCAGACGTATGATTGTTTGTAACATTATTACCTGCATGAAGCTGAACTATATTGCGAGTGAAGTAAATTACGTCCTGCCAGCGTGAAGAAGATAGTCAGCGGAAATGTTACGCTGCTCAACTGTCTTCTCGCGATACGTGACGCGGTACAGATGCGTGATTTGCCCAGCACGCTGTAACAGTTTATTTGTGAGCAGCATTTCGTACTTATTGCGTGTGCGCTTGTGTCAATAGTGAGCTCAGTGGATTCCGTGTGCACTTTTCATGACGCGCGAGCGTACTTGATCGGTATTTACTTGGAAGTTATCGTTGCGGTATTTACTGTGACGTCAGCCGGCCGGCTTATTGAAGCTGCAGTTCGATCTGCAAACGGAACTGTTTAATCTCACGCGGGCTTCTGGAGAGACTGCTATTTGACCGTGGTCGGTTCACATTTATTGTAAGTTATTACATATGAGTAACTTTCTTCGGTAGCGCACGTGTGGTTTTCTATGTATTACCGGCTTTGCGTAATGGACGCGACATTTAGCGTTGAATAATGCTTATTTTTTTTTTTCTGAGTTTATACTTCACGTAAAACTCGCGTTTGTGATATACTGATAACGATTTGTAATCATTATATTATTTGAGTTATGTCGCACTTTCTAATTATTTATTTACGTACTGTTACTTGCCGGCTTTTGGCGCAAAATATACAATAACTCGCGGCTTAAGTGTTGCCAACCTTACGCGTATCATTGCCCCCCTTCTTGGTGACCTGTTGATACTTTTCGCGTTCGCACTGTAAGGCAAATCATTTACCATTACACGTCATAGGCAGACAACAAATCGCAATGGATCTCAGGAGAATTGAACAAGAAGTGCGGGTACAGGAGCTAGAACTCACTGTCCCTATTATATAAATTGATAAATATTATTTTAACCCTATCACTCAACGTGTCATGTCACCTACACAAATGCTTATTAAAATACAAGTGCCTATTAAATCCAATAACCGTAAATGTAAAGTTTATAATACTATTCCTACTCCATATAGTTATCAGAATAAAATTTGCTACATATTCAATGAAAATGTAAAGGTAACAATAAATTCTCAAACAGATGAACTGAAAGAAATAGGTAACTTGCCAGAACACGATGAAAACATCTATTATATGACGTGGTTTTTAGCTTTTTTATTTGGAGCTGTTTTAACAGTGTAGCTATTAGCTCATTGTTATATGTTGTCCCGCGATCAGTCAATATCTGTTCCAGGCAACCATATCTTAAATTTTCCTATTTAATAAAGTCTACGCATGTTGCATCTATGCTTTCAACCGCTTTGGCAACTACAAATCTGGTTGCGAATTCCAGCATAACTAAAATAAACAGATCGTCCTGTTTTGAAATTTGAATGGCACCCTCAACAACCAAGGTCCGTGCTTTTAGCAATGGAGGTGGCGGAATCAGCTGTAGCTGCCCGATCGGTTTCTGATTGATACTTATAGTTTTTTGGAAATTTTCGCAGTTTTTTATGTACTCTGCGACATCTTTATTCATCGTGTCCCAATGATATCCTTGTTTGATTTTTTGTAACGTTTTATACATTCCAAAAGGGAAACCTCCCAGTAGGGAATCGTGATGCGCCATTATTATCTCATTTTGATAATGTTTTGGTACTAATGTTAGACGTTTTTCCCTTGACGGCGTATGTGTCTTCAAGTATATTTCCCCGTTTGCGCCAATAACATATCTCCTAGAAATTTTAAGTTATTTCGCGTCTGCTTTCCCTGGCTCCACTAAGGCCGTTTTGAGCTTTTGTATATGCTCATCCTTCTGATATTCTCCCTGAAACTAAGAGATTGGAACTATTTGTGTAATCTGGCAGAGAAATATATCCCTATCACTTTCAATGTTTATGTATTCTTGTTCCTGGTTATATACTGGTATGAAAAATGTTTTATTTGACCTATTAACCATTATGATTTGTACCCTTATTACTGAATCTAGCGCACTGTATTTAATTTTGTCATTCAGAACTTCCGGAATTAATTGGTTTCACCAACTTATCTTCATGTTCGTAGCTGGATCTAAATTATGAGTCAGCTCATAAAGCGACTTTTTAAATTCCCTATATTGTGATTTTGTATATTAGGCAATACTCTGTATTACGTCTTGTTCCTTTTTTATTTTGAAAAATAGTTTCTGCTAATCCACTATACACACTTTTTGGATTATGGGCTGAATACTTTACCTTATAAATTGTATTGTATATGCTAATATATATTGTTTTCGCTGTTCCCACAGTCTAAACTCTGCTTAAGGCATCTGGTAGTGTATTCAGCTTCCCTTTTACTATTTTTGCCTAAAAATCAAATTCTGCTAGTGCGACTGCCATTTTCTGAATTCTTAGATCATGCTCTGCCATACTCTTTAAGTATCTTAAACTAGCATGATTAGTTTCAACTATAAATTTCATACCAAACAAATATTTTCTAAAATATGTACAAAAATATTTTTGGTCCCCCAATTCTCTCTCTCTCTCTCTGTGGTTGTCCACTTAACCTCGTTAGTGGAAAATTTTATTAATGCAAAAGCTACAATATTTCAAGCTTTGTCTCGGCCCTCTTGCGTAAGAACCGCACCTATAGCTTTTTGAGAAGCAACTTATGCTAGAATTGTAGTTTTGTTTTCATCAAATATATGTAAAATGGGTGCTTCTTGAAGTGCTAATTTATGTTCTTAAAATGCTCTTTGTTGAGCTTCTCCCCATTTATAGATAACGGACCTATTTGTTAATTCAATTAACGGTTCCATTTTTGCTGCATAATTGAGTATATATTTATGTAAATAAGATGTAATTCCCAAGAATGCTCTGAGCTGTTTTAGATCGGTAGGAGTTGCCAGTTGTTTAATAGCCTCTATTTGATCCGGATCTGTTTTGATACCTTGCGATGTAACTAAATAGTCCAAGATATTTATATTTTTCTGAGCAAACTTACATTTATTTGAATTCAATTTTACGTTACATTGCCTTAATTTTTCAAATATTTTCTGAATATTATCTAAATGTTTTTCAAACGTCTGTCCCAGTATAAAAATATCATCAATATATGCAATTGCAGTATTCCAATGATATGGTCCAAATAAAATAACGATAAACTTTTGAAAGTATTTCGGACTTGAGATAGCCCTATCGTCATACGTCTTTATTGATATAAACCTATATCATTAGTGGTAAAAACTAACTTATGCCTATCCTTTTTCCTTACTGGAATGGTATAAAAACCGGAAACTAGGTCTAACAAACTGGTATATTTTCGTGTTTTAAAAGGTGTTTAGAATATCCTCCGTTCTAGATAATGGATACAGAATCCATCTAATATATTGCATTAGAACTCTAAAGTCTGTAAGAAATCAAATGCCTCCTTGCTTTTTTCTGATTAGCAGACTAGGAGCGGTATAAGGTGAGTCTGATTTTTCAATGATCTCTGCTTCTATAATTTGTTATATTTGGTTGTTTAGTTCTTCCCTAATCTTTGGGCTTATACGATAGGGTGGCCTATGAATTGGCTTACCAGTTGTTAAATCTAATTTTATTTCGAAATGTTTAGCTTATGTAAGCTCTAGTATACAGGCTGAGTATAAAAGAATGCTGACAAGAGTGTGGAACGAGTTTGATTATCGCGTAGATGTCTTTCGGGCCGCTCGTGGTGGTCACATTGAACATTTATGAAGATATGGTTAACAAACTTCACGGTTTCACGGTTCATTTGATTGGTTAACCAAGGTTGTAGGTAGTTTGGTTTTGATATTATAGACATTCAAATTTGGAGTATTCTTTTATACTCAATTTGTATTTTCAACAAACCTATCTTTGAAAGCTGAAATTTACTAAGCAGCTCTGGTTTTTTGTTTGTGACTCAGTTCCTTATTTATTTTATCTTTTAGTGTTGGTACACAATCATTGTACAAAGTCTCTATTCTGTGTATGCAATGTTTAATTGTGTTAACTTCGCATTCTTCTAACACATTATCGTATAATGATACTTGAAGTAATTTGCTAGGATTGTTCCCGTTATGAAACATTATTTCATGATTCGAAAACGGCATGGCATTAAATTTACGAATAAAATCAGAACCAAGTAAAATAACTACTCGTAAAAAAGAAACTCCTGCGGGAAAGTATGGCCTATAATGTTCAAATAACTGTTCAATTTGTGTCTAGGGATATCTATCTCTTCCGTGACCCCCATTAAGGCAAATTTCTCTTGTCGTTGCTTCCATGTTTTTATTTTTTATTATTGTAGAATAGGCGCAGCTTCTACTGCAACCAGTGTCAAGCTGTGCTTAATATGAATTCCCTTTAATGTTAAGTAGTACTCTGGGTGTTGACATTTGCACAAGTTATTTTCCGCGCTCCGCGTGTTTTGTGTTGCCATCAGCCATTGGGTTGGCATTGTGTATATGCTGTTTATTCCCAGGCTCAGCTCCGCCTTCTCGGGCGTGTCTGTCTTCACCGTCTGGCGAATAAACAGCTTTGTTTGTGTCGTGACGTGAACGTGAGACCGCCTCCGTGTTCCGGCAAGTTACCTATTTCTTTCAGTTCATCTGTTTGAGAATTTATTGTTACCTTTACATTTTCATTGAATATGTAGCAAGTTTTCTTCCGATAATTATACGAAGTAGGAATAGTATTATAAACTTTACATTTCCGGTTACTGGATTTAATAGGCACTTGCATTTTAATAAGCGTTTGTGTATGTGACATGATACGTTTAGTAATAGGGTTAAAATAATATTTATCAATTTATATAATCGGGACAGCGAGTTCTAGCTCCTGTGCCCGCATTTCTTGTTCAATTCTCCCGGAGATCCATTGCGATTTGTTGTCTGCCTATGACATGTGATGGTAATTATATGAGGAGGTTTTTAGCTTTTTGCGGAAGCGGGCCGCTATATCTGTTTGGATGCAAAGTCTAGTTGCGGAAACAAATAGCATTCCTTCACGTGATGACCTGTATGCATGCACAGTGTGCGTTCTTGGCTTACTTCGCTGCACGGACCTGTTTTTCTGCGTTCAATTTCCGCATTACGCGACGTGGAGTGTTCCTTGTTTATCTCCTCGCTAACCTTAACTTTGCTTGTTCTTGTCTGGTCTTGTTCAATCACTCGTAATGCCAGGTCAATCTTTTTCCTGGTTGTCGCAGCGTTCTGCTGTACTGCCAATTTTTTTCGCCACGCGAGTCCTTCCTGGTCGAGTGTTCATGATCAACACCGGGCTTACTGAACCGTATTTCTGACCTCTGTGTTTCATCATCGCGAACCTGCTCTATTCGTGGATGATTTATACGTTGACTTGTGGAAAAGTAATTCTTATCCGGCTTTGCATTCTGCGCTTTTACTTGTCCATAAGAGTCAGAATTATCGCTAAATCTATACCACGCGTTGAATTTTATTTGTGTGGGGGTAACACGCTCATCCCCCTCATCATTAAAATTTTTTGGACTGGTTTCCTTATGACCCTGGTAATTTTTCGTATTTTCACCTTTAGTGTATTTGTTATCACCATTTTTGCCAACTACTCGCAAGTTCCTGTAAATCTGTTAGGTAAGGGTATTTATTTTCGCCCTACTGTACTTCGTTATTTCTACTTCTGTAGTAGATTGGTCTGAATTCTTTTTGAATTATCACTACCGGTGCGAGTTTTTAATGTTTCTGCGTGTCTAATTTTTTATCACTCCTATGATCGCCCTGGTGTGTATTTATTCATTTTTGTGAGATTTCTATCTGATTACCCTGACGGTTATTTGGGAAGGTATGTGTTTGTGTGGCACCCTGCTCCGACATGGTTAACTTACTTCGCTCTTCTTTAATTTTTTTAATTTCAGAGTGAAGCCTCTTATTTTCAGCCTGCAGTACACTCTTCTCTAGACATTCGCTATGACTCTTTAAGCTTAGTTCTACCCTATGCAAGTTGTTGAGTAGCTGTTCTACAATGTTATTTTGCAGCCCTACGAATTTGTCTGCATCGCTCGGCAACAGCGATTTCCATATTATGTCAATAAATTCAGTGTCTAACATGTGCGGATTACACTCGTGCTTATAATATATCAAATCCTCTATGTGGGACTGGCAACTTCCCCCTGATTTCTGTCTTTTGTTGTAAAATAACTCTCTAGAATTCTCGTTCTTATCTACTGCATTCAATGCCTTTCTTAACCTAGTTTCTAAACATTGCCACGTTGGAACATTGTCTACGCTATCTGGAAGTGTATTTTAGTAGATGCGTTTTGCTGTTTCCTGCAAGTATATCTTAATTCGTCAACATCTCTCTTCCTCATTCCATTCGTTAATCTCGCTAACTGTTTTGAATGTATCTAAAAATTCGTCTACATCCTGCTCAGTGGTACCCGAAAATGTATGAATTTTTGCCGGATCTTGAAAAACGACCTTCACTTGGTGTACGCCCGCCATTTTAGTTTGTTGCTCTAATTGAATATTTTCATACTCCTGAGGTGTGCCTATATCGTAGTACTCATTCACCGTTAAATTGCTTTGACGTGCATTAACTTGAACTGATATTTCGTAATATTGCACTAACTCCGCATTAACAGACTGCCGCTCTTATAAATTGTCTGTGTCAGCTAAACCATGCTCTGTTATTCATGTTAAGAGACCCCTCGTTACTCTGGTAGATTGGGTGTTTAACTCTGTCAAGAGGTCAGGGTTGTCTTGAAATAATTCTACTGTATTATGTATCAGTGACTGAAAACTATCCGCCTGATTACTTTACCTATTATGAATATTAGTTCTGGCTTCGGACAGATCTATAATTGCTTTTTTTTTAATGTTTTTTCACAGACGATGAGAATGTTTAATTCTTTTTCGGCACTCATATATTCCTAAAGACCCGTAGGCCTAATCGAGTGTACACCTCGTATCTAACGGTTAAAAATACTCATCGTCAGTTTTAAATGTTAGTAAATTGTACTCTCCCACAAAAACATGCATTAATTTACGTGTAAGTTATTCCCCATTAGTTCCATGCAATGGGTTATTACTTCACACAAAAAATGCAGTATGCATTCTATGGGTGAGTTAATAATTAGTACCGTTTAAAAGCACAGAGTTAAAGGTAAGCACTCTAAGCAAAGAGGTGGAAACGTAAGGCGTCTCTCCACCTGTGTTATGTTTATTCACTTTGGTTAAGGGTTAGTCTCTCCACATTCCGAATAACATACATACAATATTGGCAAAGTGCAAAATGTTGTTTATTGTTCTAATAAAAATTTACAAATCGCCTTCAGCCACGTCTGAGGTACGTTACTAAAATGCACTTAGAAAGGGGGCTTTACTCAAGCTCTCTACACCATAAACAGCCGCGGGGCTCAGCACTGTTATAAGACACTTGGAACCGATTCATTCAGCTAGAAGCTCAATCGTCGGTGGTGACGATCGTCGGTGGCGTCGATAGTCGGCGGCGTCGATCGTCCTCGACGGCCGCGCCTCGGTATCCGACGTCCGCAGGAGTCGTGCAGCAATGGCAACCCCAACCTTGTTTATAGTTTCTATATAGTCTGCATTTATATAGTCTGGCCGCGTGTCCTCGACTTCCCCCTTCCGCCTCCGTGGCTGACCGGCTCTGCCAATGCGTCTTTATACCTCTCCACATCCTTGCAGGCCATAACACTCGCCACCAAAGCAAGATGCGCAGAACAGCCATCACGCTGAAACCACACATCACGACGTATGTCGAACGGCATGTCTTCGAGAAGTGCCTGTAAGGTCTCTCTGAGGACATGTGCGTACGTACAGCCAGTCATTGTCCCTTGAATGAAGCATGGCCCTAGTCTCCATCGATTCCACACAACACGTTCACTTTCCACTGTCGCTGGTGCTCCACGTGCCGGACCCAACGCGGATTCTCCGTCACCCAGTAGTGTATATATCGTAAATGTACGCGCTAATGGGTTGTGAAGGTTGCTTCATCGGTAAATAGCATGTTCTTCAGAAAATTACTCTCATCCCTTACATACATCAGAAAAAACCTACAAGACTGAACACACTGCTGGAAATCACCTTCATGTAATGCCTGAAGAAGAACCACGTGATATGGATGGAATTTCCGTTGGCGCAGTATCCGTGACACACTTGTTTTACTTATTCCTACGAACCTGGAAAGTTCTCGCGTACCCATGTCGGGGTTTGCATCGACACGTGCCAACACATCGTGTAGATGCGTCTCTCCCGTAGTAGTCTTTCGTCGCACTCGTGTTGTGGAGTTCCAATCCCTTCGTGACAAGAGACGTGTGCAAATTATTCTTATCGATTGCCGTGAGATGGGCGTCCGATTAGGATATCTTTCGCCATACATTTGGACGGCTTGCTTGGCATTTCTGCAACACTCACAGTAAATAAGTATAGCGTTCAGTTTTTCCTCATTCGTGAACTTCATTGCATAATTACAGCCACACACTGCAGCACCACTTACCATAACAGATTACGGGGACTGGTGCTACGCTGCTATTAGGAAGCGGTCCCACCAGGATGAGTCACGGCGCGTGTTGCTTGCTTCCAGCTGTGAGTACAGGTCCACTGCCCCATGCTACCGGCCCACCTAACTTAATCATATTTGTAAATTATTTCTTGGCGTTTTTGTATTACTTTCCATCGCATATACTATATCACTGAATGCCTCTTTGCACGTACTTTCAGATGTCGTTGAAATAAATGTATGTCTCCAGGGAAAAAATTATATGTGGTTTTAATTATTTCTGTCCAAACACGTTTTACGAATAGTCACTTTGCAGCAAATTACTTGCACCCCGTACGTAATTTCATTTAGTGTAAACCAAATTTCGTGATCTGGAACAGTTCTGGAGATTTTGGAGGTGTCCACGTTAGGTGGATCATCCTGTATATATATTTTTCTTTCACATCAGAAAATGCAAACTGAAATCAGTCCATTCTAGTTTCGGGAATTCTGTAAAGTAGTTCTGTATGTAATAATGTTTGAATTTTAATATTAAATATTAACAGTTAGTTATAATGATACATAAATAAACTTGAAACAGCAAGAATAACACCATCTTAAGCGTCCTCGTGTACTGTGATCCAACGAGCGAGGTCACAAAATGACGCCAGTTATCTTCGGTTTCTTTTCACCGTCTCCGTGAGGTATGAACAGGAAGAGATGCAGTGCCGGCGCGAAGATGGAGAAAGGAAGAGAAGTCCAAGAGCATCCGCTGCCAAATTTGTGTCCAAGCGATTGAAGACAGCACAAATCACAAACACACCCCCCAAACCCCCCAAACCATTGAGCACCCTGGAGGGAGAGAAAGAATAAAAAAAAGAAGAGCAGTCCTTTTGTGACGCCTTGGGCGTCCCAGTTCTTGGCACGAGGTTCGCCATGCTCGACAATAACCGGGCAAGATCCTCCGACATACCGGCTCCTTGGAGGCCGAGGGCCTCGTGTTATCCCGACCAGATAGAGCCAAACGGGAGGGAAACTCGAAGAGGAGCGAGGGAAAGAAACATCGTACTATATATAATTCTTACATTTATTCTAATGGAAAATAAATGGTTATGTTTATCTGGAGAGCCCTTATACCACACAGAGACGAGATCTACAAATAAAAGAACCGTCTGAGAACAGTACATTGAAAAAGTTTGGTTGTGTTAATTCATAAATGGGTGTACGAGAGCTTGATTTCATACTCTGCTCTCGCGTAACGAGTATAATACGTATTCAGTTTCGGAGCGATCAGGCCGATACAGACAGACTTGAAAAGTCTGTCTGTATCTTATATCTGTCTAAAAGTAGTCTTGAATGGGGGTCATCAGAAGTGAACAAAACAGCAGAAGAAAAAGAAAATACTTTCCGCTATGGCTTTATGCTAACAACAGAGTTCTATCATATCGTGAAAACCTATTATTTATATACACGAACAAGGTGTTTCAGTTCCGGTACACGTAGTGCAGGAAACAATTTTAAAACAGGTGTTCGTGCAATTCACGCTTACAAGTTACCTCAACTATAAAACATGTTGAGCAACCACAGGCATTTTACTTTGTTTCTAATAAATTCATGCACGACTTTCTCTAAAGCGGTTAGGTACAAGGGAAATGTCATGAGGTGGTATTTTTCATTAACTCAGACAAAGTGACATGCTGATATTTCTTTAATAATTTTAGCTTCCTCATCACAAAATTTAATGTAACATAAAAATGACAGCTACATGAAATGGCGTACCTATTAAAAGCTAAGAAATTTGCAGTGATGTAAATATTTGTTGGCTTAAGTTCATAAATTTTTACCATTTATCCCTCTTTCACTTTTAAGGGGTCATTTTAGAACACAGATATTTATGCACTTTTTTCTTTCAGCTTCGCATATGGTAAGCGCGGGGGACACTAACGCAGGCAGGTGTGTGTTTTAGTCAACTTCCGTTTCTCTCACTCCTTGCACTAGTGCTCCTATAAGCACAATATTGAATTATTTTAACTTGTTTGGTTGGTTCACTAAATGAAATTTTTAATATGCCGTGCTATATACTCATTCATAATTCAAAACCACTTACACCCGGATAGAGAGACAGCTATAGTCTATTGGCGGTTTCATCACACTTTTTGGATCAAACCTTTGAAAAATCACCCTATGTAGGACGTGTTTGGTTGTTTTCTAAACAACACACGTATTACAAGCATTTTATTTTTGTATTAACACAAACCTACTTTTTTAAAATTTAAAATGAACTTTTACTTACAGTCCATTTGTAAATTATAATATTTAATTTATAAGTAATATGAATGAAACAGGGTAACGCCTGGTAAGAAATAGTTCATATGCAAGGTAATATTACACTAGAGTGCACCCGAATCCAGTGCGCTGTCCCTTTGGTGTAATTTTCTGTACTTGTTTAAGCTTTGTTTGCACAAGTTGGAGGAATATCTTGAAAGTAGAACCTTCACAAGGCTTCAGAAAAGTTGGAAGTAAACGCGAAGAGACCAAAACTGAAGTTATTTAAATAAAGCGTTCACGAATTCCGTAACAAAAACAGTTTGTTTAAATACTGTGTGTTTTTAAGGTATTAAGCCCAGTCGTAAAAATAATTTTCTTTAAGTACTCTGTATCCTTGTGAAGACTGTTCTCGATAAAGTGAGCATTTTTTAAATCAACGTTAGAAAAATATCGCTGCTCCTACCTGCATATATTTGAACGTAAAGTTCCGTGTCCTAACATCGATTTAAAAATGTTAGGTAATCATTTGGGATAAATTAAATTATTTCTTTCGTTTTCTGTTTGTTTAATGCGTCTAAGAATAGGGATTAATGGGTTTTTAAAATATTTACTATTATAATAATTTCGCAGTTTCACTTGACGGATGCATGAATAAAGCGGCAAGGCTCGTAGCAGTGTTAATTTTACGTAAGGCGGAAGAATACACAACGTGCATACAAGCAGATCTTCAGGAAGGCTTTCAAAAGTGCTCAGTTTACCATGAGCAGTCTTTAATCTATAAAAATTACTTAAATATGTGACGTTTGTAAATGTTTATTGGACGTATATCTGGGCTGTTTGATAAGCTGAAAACAGTGCCGCGCGCCGAGCAATTCCGGAAATTGGCGCCAGCTGACGAGACGTCAGCGACCTGATATATATCTTTGGCGTGAGTGAGCGTCGCGACGCCTCGGAGGCTTTCTTGCGCGAGCGACGAGGAAGGGGGAGAGCACATTTGTCGAGTTGGCACGCCGGCTTCCTCGGCCATCCATCTCCTGTCGCGCGCCACTGCGTTGTTTTGCGATGGCGGGCGTGGACCGCCCCGGACACGCTGAACAATGGCGCCGGGATATCAGAATGAACCGACTGCAGACGGTCGGTCCCTTGCAAGAAGTTACGGAAATGACGCCTCGAGGCGGAGAGCTCGATAACTGCGATGCTCAGGCACAGTTACGGCCGTTTGAATAACAGTGTGCACTTTTTTTAGTGGATGACACGTATTTCCGAATATACTAACAGAAAGAAGTGTCTCCTAGCGTTACAAAATAAGATAAATACCTCAGATATGATATAGTCGCATCTACATACCATATACGATCTTCCCAGAAATTTGAAACAGCAAATGCAGTAGAACGACGAAAATAGAAAAAAAAAATGTCTTATGTGTACTTAAGGAATGTTTAGGCCGTAAATATATAGCGTGATATTGACCAACAAAATAAATTGACCTACACAAGATCATCTCTTAGCGGTAAAATGTCACCCAAATTTCATAAATGTCTGACTTGCGAGATTGAATAGTAGAAATTACGAACTTAATGTCATACGTCTGTTATTTATGCGACATAAAGTTATGATATGTAGATAAAAAATGTATCTAAACTTGGTTGGAATCACTGTAAAATTTTGATTTTAACGCCTTTATCACATCCACACTCTAAGGTCAAATCAGTGATATCAATCAGTAAAATATTATTCACTGAAAGTCAGTTGATAAGCTACTGCCGATAGGCAAATCAAGGAAAAGAACTGGTAATAAGTGACTTATGGCAGTGGAATTCTCGACATTCAGTGGTAATCAAAAATATATCAGTGAAATTCAGCCACTATATTAATTAGTTATTAGGCATAGATTATCAGTTGTTCAATTTTCACTATTTTCACTGTTTTGGCTCAATTCTCACTGTTTCAGATCTAGAGTGCAGTGACCCATCAATCGCATTGGTCCTACTGCGGAAAGAAAGCATCAAGTACATCATAATAAAACAACTTTACTTTTGATGCACCTTCACTGAATAGTTTAGAGCAAAGGTGTTACATTTTAATTTTTATAATTATATATTTTTTATTGCCATCTTCCCTCAAGCAACCTGTATGTTGAACAGCCACTTTAGATTTCGTAATTACCGCTGTTTATTGCGGTGTCATGATTATGAATAAAATTAAGTACAGAATACGATTTTCCATAGTGATGCATTAACGATAACAAATGCTTACGAATCACACGAAATGTTGACTTACATTAACAAACACATGATTTTATCTTAATCATTTTTACAATGAATGTAACATTTTTTCCATCCAGGTTCAAACATATATTTAAATACGAAATGGTGCATCAGATGCCATCTAGCGGGAGTCTTAAGAGTTGTGTTTGTCAATCCCGGTAATATCTGGTATCTTGTGGCATCTCTCTAAAAAACGTACGCAACATAAGCCGCCCATCTTGAAGGAATAACTTCAGTACAACATGAATCTCTTAACTAAACTTAAGGGGAAGCACAAACATTGAAATTAATTTCCTGTGAAACAATCAGCTAACTTTATCTCATACACTTGGACACTGGCATTTAAACAATCACTTTAATTGTCACTGCGGTCTTCCTTTGGCAAAGGGTACAACTTGGCTATGACCCTTCGTGACCTTCCATTTGAAATGCGAACAGTGGCCACTCACACCAAACCGTCTGCGCCGGGATGTAGTTCCATTATGCGAGCCAAGTTCCACTGAAGAGGTGTGAACGACATCAGTAGTTATCCTGTTCAATTAGGAAAAAGAAGAAATGTTGGTTATTATATTGAGTGCTTGAATGGATGCCAAGACAACAGTCGCCTTCGTCTTCTCGGTAATCTCTTTGACCAGTGGAAATGTTACATCAACATGGTCATTCGCATCATCTTTCAACCACGACGGGCCATGCCACTATATACTCATGTTTACAATTTGCAGTGGAGTGAATCCTAGTGAATTGTGATCTGCAGGATTCTCGTGTTTGGTGATATGTCTCGCTCACAATTGATGGCAAGCATTTATATTTCTGCGCCAGAGCTGGAAATAAAAACTTTCCTTTGTGAAGATAGATATTTAAACCAACGCAGCAGCATAATTTTAGAGTCTGTGCAAATAATGGGTTGAGTTTCAGTAAAGTGATAAGCTTCTGTTACGCTTTGCATCAGTTGAGAGAGTAAAACTTCTGCACAATGTTATAATCGACAAAGGGTTTGTTTTTTGAGAGGTTCTACTAGCAACTTAGAACACAATAACCTTGATACAACTACTCCAGTTTATTTAATGCTTTATATGTATATGCAAGCTCCATAGCCCTTCTCAGAAACATCACAAAATCCCAAAAGATTTCTATTCCAACATAATCTTCTACAACTCTGGGAAACTTGCAATGTTCTTAGGTGAGGCAATTCCTGGCAAAATTGTCGCCATGCTGATTTTAGACTAACTGGAAGAGATTCATCCGAATCTAGGTTAAGTTCCCACAACACTTGTAAAAACATTTTTACTCATAGTATCACTGGGGCTATCAATCCCAAAGTACATTCGTACTACATTTGAAATAATGCATAGTTGAGAAAAATGTTCCTCTTGGGGAATATCTTCGATGAAACACGTGAATTAATTTTAATGTCGATTCCAGAGGACACTGATTTCTGATTGTTAAATACTTTGCTAACAAGTTGAGGCATGTTTCTCGGTCTTGAGGTGAAATTTATGACAAGACTTGAAGTTCGTTAGAACACCATTTCATCATATTGAAACACCATTTCATCATATTGAAACACCCTTTTTATAACCTGATACTCAGCTGCCATTGTAGTTCCCTGTTTCTCCCACACTATCTGCACCTGTTATATTTCGGTTTTCGTGATTTCCCATAGTTCTGGATTCAAAAGTTNCTAACAAGTTGAGGCATGTTTCTCGGTCTTGAGGTGAAATTTATGACAAGACTTGAAGTTCGTTAGAACACCATTTAATCATATTGAAACACCCTTTTTATAACCTGATACTCAGCTGCCATTGTAGTTCCCTGTTTCTCCCACACTATCTGCACCTGTTATATTTCGGTTTTCGTGATTTCCCATAGTTCTGGATTCAAAATTTTTTTTTTTTTGTCTTGGATTGTTGGGGATTTTTACGAGATTTGTGGTCTTCGTGCAACACTGTAGTATATTGATATATTTACTTTCACATATTAATAATTTGAACAGCGGTAAAGTGGCATCATGATTTTTATGATTTTTTTTTTTTTTAGGACACGAAGCTGGTTAAAGGACTTTAGCTTATCAATGCGCCGGATCCCACTAACAAGTACCGACTCTAAGAAGTGTTTGTTCACATAATAACTCACAAATAAGTTTTTTTTTCTTTAAATATGTCGGACGGGTTTGTGCTGGACAACTGTAGTTGTACTTATTGCGAAAGAAACGGCTCCCTTTCCCTGGCCCAGCTTGACCCCCATTGCGTGAGGTATGAAACGGAAACAGCCCTTCTTTCAAGGATGGGGCGTGTCTAATTTGTCACTTTCACACAGCGCTTTTAGAACGCTGTTTATAACTTATCTAGTGAAGCAGCATCGTCCCATACTCAAGGGAGTCCAGTCAGAAGCCGATTATCCCTATTGTCGGTGTGTCCGTATTACCGAAAGTAGGTGATGTTTCTGATATTTCATTTTAGTTTCTACTGCACGAAAATCTTTTACTTTATTTTAATGAGTTTTTATTTTAATTATGTTAATTTTAATCGCCTTGCTCAAAATTTTGACGGCTGTACGCCCAATTAAGATTTTAGTTTTTTCCAACATGATGAACTATGTTGACCACAGGATACAGTATTCCCACAGAATTACATAAAGTGAGTTCAATATATCATCACAGACATTCTTACCACTTCATAATATAAGAGAGCACACCACTTTAGATTTTAAAATACCTAAAATATTCTGTATACCTTCAGAGTCTCTTTGCCAAAGAAAACAAATAGCACAAGTGCTGCAGTCTTGACTGGTGGTCTTCCCAAACGACACGTACAATTATCAGCAAGTAATTCCGGGACGATGAAATATTTACTATAATTTTAGATTGTTAGACACGTCCCTGTACCCTTGGATTACCGTAATAATAAGCCTATAAAGTTGCACATTTTTATGGTTGCAAAGAATAAACCACATAAATACAAAATACATAGCAGATGCTTTCCTCTTTTCTCACATATTACCTTAAAACACATTTCAACTCATTTACTCAATGTTATAAATCGCGATTTTTAGAGGAAATGTATTTGTATTGCAAAACATTTGTTTTGATGTTTTAAACCTTGCTGACCCCTGGCACCTTCCGACTACCTGCCGGGTAAGTCAATGAGCTCCTGTCCCTCCTGTCCCCCCTTCTTTACCTTTCCCGCTTTCCAATTGTTGCCGTGGCCTAGGTTATATCGTTTACAAAAATACTAACTAGAACGATATTGTATTGCAGTTTTATGTGCATTGTAGCTATTAACCAGTAAACAAAAATTTATATACATTCTAAAAAGTGATAAATAACTTTCATAGTGTTAATCCGCGCTTACACTATGTAACTTGTTAATGTAACATGTTAATCAACTTTTGTTAATTCGTTACATATAACTGTTTAGTTATACTCTACATTTACCATTTTATTTAGTCGCCATGGCACTTCGAAACAAAGAGGACGCATTGATTCCTACTACTTGTTGTGTGGTGTAGTGCGAAGAAGAAAAGGCTGTTTTGGGTTCGACCAACATTTGAGGCGAGAAAAAGTACAGTGGAAGTGACCTGTTGGAAGATTTCCAACGTTATGATCAGGATCTTTTAGCGGGGAAACTAAGAACTGATGGCAGTTTCAAAAATTTTCTTCGGGTGACGAGCCAAGAATACTTACTTCAAGTGATTGGCACGGTAATTAAAAAGAAAACTTCTCCGTTCAGAAATGTCATCGCAACTAAAGACAGATTAGCGGTAACACAGACATTTTTTTGCTACTTGAGACTCGTTTGCAAGTTTGGCAGTTGTTTTCATAACGTCAAAATCAACCATCAGCTTTATCGTACCTGAAGTGTGCGATGCATTGATTGACGCCCTGCAATGCTACGTAAGGGTACGTAAAAGCCAGCACATAGACGTGTTATTAAAAAAAATAGTGTGTGTTATTGACAAAAACATGTGCCTAATTTTCATATTGACGAAAATGTATTCAAACATAACCAAAAAAAAAAACATCTATGATCATCAGGTTTTATTTTAAAGTAGGCATTTGTTGGGCGTCTGTTGCTCTGCAGCGGTATCCACTTGCAGTGGTAGAGTGGTTGTTCCTGTCCTACGTTGCTGTTGGTCGAATTGAGTTGATGTTTGGGCAAGCAATTGTGCTGAAGTAGGCCTTGTAGTGGAATCAGATCCACTTATTTCATTGCAGAACGAGTTGAGTACTTCGGCTGTTGCCAACAGGTCAACCTGGGGGCTACTCTGCACGCTTTGCGTTCCACTGTTGTTCGATTGGTAGTTGTAATTACCGGATGTGTACGTTTCTTGCCCAGACGAATAGCCAAATAGTGTGTTTGGCACTCATGTCGATGGGAAATCACAACATGTTAATTCGGCATTGAATAATATTTTACTTATTTCAAATTTAGCATAGGTAGCAGCTCTTTTGTTCAGATTTCTCAGAGAGACGGCGACGTTTTCACCGTAAATATAAAATTCGTCCTTTTCACTGAGCAGCCCTTTCATGACAGCATGCGCTTCATTTGCCATAAGGCTTGATTTATTCTTACAAGCTCTTGCCGATTTAGTTTTAACTTCTTGGCAGGATGGATTTGCAGATTTAGAAGATGCAGAACCAGCATATTTCCCTGTTGCAGCGGCTTCATCCTTTTATCTTTCCCTTTCTATATCTTGATAAAGGCTGACCCGAAAACCAGATTTTAGTATTGTTGAAACTGTAACTACAACTGTCGTAGCATGTTAATTATGTCTGATACTTATAGTGCAAGAAACATAGGATGTTACCTTGAAAAAATTAGAACATGCAAACTGGCGAACAGAGCATGCAATTTCGTAACGGTTATGCTTAAACGCCAAAGTGGAGAAAACTTTTTTTGTATAGTTTCGAAGGGTGCGCATATGACAAAGCAAAAATCCAGTCAAGAATAAGGGATTTTACTAAGTGTTTCTTAATGTTGGTGCTTGTAAAAAGCTCTGTTTCGTGCGCTAAGAATACAAATTGGACATTAGAATACTCTGAATTAGTAATGAGGATACCATAATCACACCAGACATACGACTTCTGCATTAAGACAGGAAGTCATGATTCCCCTACCTGTGTATGTTTAAAATAAACATAAATTCCTTTTAAAAATATGTTTACTTTATAAGTTTAGATAACTTTGCACCTTGTCTGCAGACGCCAAATTACACTGCCGGACATAGAAATCTTCACATTCCCTTTCCTTGCGTGAAACTTTACAAAACCATCACAGGCTGAGAGTTGATAGTACAAATCAGCGGTGATTAACCTTTCCCACAAAGAAGGTGCATTGTTAAGCATTCACAAAGCACATGTTCAATATNGTACAAATCAGCGGTGATTAACCTTTCCCACAAAGAAGGTGCATTGTTAAGCATTCACAAAGCACATGTTCAATATAGGGTAGAGCCTCCTCTCACAGATATACAGATAGTGATTTTATGAGGCATTCTATCATATGGGTGGCGGGTAGTGTCCTGGAGCACAAAGCACCATGCTTCCTGCAACTGTACACGTGGATCAGCAGCATTTAGGAAAGTTATTGGCGGGGGGTGTTGCAAACGTCGCCCCATCACATCCTGCACGTGACCAATAGGAGACAAATCTGGAGACCTGGCAGGCCAAGGAATGGTGTCCGCATATTGTAGAACCTGTTGGATTATGTGAGCTGTATGGGAATAAGTATCATCTTGCTGCGCAACAGCGTTGGGTATACTGCGTAAACAAAACGGCAGAAACTGTGATCGTATAAGCTCATTGACATATTGATGTGCCACCTCCATGCCATCAACGACGAGACATGACCGGGAGTCATAACTGATGGCACACCATGCCGAAATATCTGGTGCCCGAAACGTACGGCATTCACGAATCCGTGCAGAATCGTTGCGTCGCCCATTGCGGTGCCAAACCTTGCCGCGACCATCATCTGCATTAAGAGTGAATCTGTACTCATCTCCTGTCCAATGTTGACGTTGCCGAGGGGTCGAAGGCAAACGGCACAGTGGTTGCCACANGGGGGTGTTGCAAACGTCGCCCCATCACATCCTGCACGTGACCAATATGAGACAAATCTGGAGACCTGGCAGGCCAAGGTATGGTGTTCGCATCTTGTAGAACCTATTGGATGATGTGAGCTCTATGGGATTAAGTATCATCTTGCTGCACAACAGCGTTGGGTATACTGCGTAAAAAAACTGCAGCAACTGTGATCGTATAAGCTCATTGACATATTGATGTGCCACCTCCATGCCATCAACGACGAGACATGACCGGGAGTCATAACTGATGGCACACCATGCCGAAATATCTGGTGCCCGAAACGTACGGCATTCACGAATCCGTGCAGAATCGTTGCGTCGCCCATTGCGGTGCCAAACCTTGCCGCGACCATCATCTGCATTAAGAGTGAATCTGTACTCATCTCCTGTCCAATGTTGACGTTGCCGAGGGGTCGAAGGCAAACGGCACAGTGGTTGCCACACCTGTATGCCAGCCTCGTTCAAAGAGCGACGTGTGGTTCTTGCTGAGACCGGCAAATGCAGTGCGGGCCCCAGCAGACCGCAGGATCTCTCTGGACGTTGTTGCCATGCTCTGCTACTGCACGTCGGCGGGATAAAACCATCTTCTCTCTCTATGATGCGTCCTGTAGGACTACTCTACGGGACGTATGACCTATACGCATCCACACCTGCACACGTCGTGTCACAGTGGTGACTGCAAGACAAAGATTAACGGCTATATGGTGAGCCGACCGTCCGGCTTCGTGAAGCCCGACCGTACGATCCCAATCAAGTGCCCAACGGGTTATATCCTTCGCGAGCACGACGCCATGGCATACTGATCTGCTTCTTTAACATGCAGTCTTTCGTATGGCCTTCTCAGATATTGGGTGCTGGCCACAAGCGCTTCCTATACCACGTGTTACAGTGACGTTTATGCAAATACACTTTAACCAATTTCATTGCGCAATTGTTTCTGTATGTGATCTTCATTTTATTGCAAACTGTTGTTGCCTTAAATGTTTAGCGATTTACACGTCCAGCAGTGTAATTTGACCCTCTTGAATTTTGTTTTAATTAATAAGCTTATATTTTTAGTCCTATCAGAAAATTTTTAATAATGCTCAACCGGATTAAATTTATACATTATATTTTTTTTTAACAACTTGTTCAGTTCAGAGAGGTAGGTAAAATTTTATTTGATTCTATCTATAGATGTGAAACTGTTTCTTTGGCTCACAACAACCGATATATTCATAAATTAATTTTGTTAATCTAAAATTTCCTAAAACCTTAATTCGTAAACTGTATATTTATTTTAATGTTTGTGTACATACAGATGCGTTATAACCACGCTAATGTATTTCAAAATGTGGTTAACAAAACTACTTTACAAATAAAACATAGTTCACATTCGTAAGCCATACACAAACACATATTAAAATATATATTCGCTATTTTCGCTTATGTGTATATGCTTACATTTGCAGATTTAAAGATGATCATACAGCAATTATTTTGAATATTGCCTCATTTCTGCTCTGGTTTCCTTGGTTCTTTTGCATGTATTCAAACCAATCCTTCAGTCTTACTTTTTTTTTTTTACAATGGTTTTACCAACACTTTAGTCTGCTGGTTTCTAACAATGCAGATACCCTCCCTCCTTTTCTTTACTGGTGGATTACTCGTCCTATTTGCAAGGTTTCCACGCCCTGGTCACGTTTAATCTCACATTCGAATGAACTCTGACACCTTATCTTCTCAGCCAGCGNCTTGTTCAGTTCAGAGAGGTAGGTAAAATTTTATTTGATTCTATCTATAGATGTGAAACTGTTTCTTTGGCTCACCAACAGCCGATATATTCATAAATTAATTTTGTTAATCTAATATTTCCTAAAACCTCAATTCGGAAGCAAAACTGTACATTTATTTTAATATTTGTGTACATACAGATGCGTTATAACCACGCTAATGTATTTCAACATGTGGTTAGCGAAACTACTTTACAAATAAAACTTATTTCACATTCGTAAGTCATACACAAACACATATTAAAATATATATTCACTATTTTCGCTTATGTGTATATGCTTACATTTGCAGATTGAAAGAAGATCATACAGCAATTATTTTGAATATTGCCTCATTTCTGCTCTGGTTTCCTTGGTTTTTTTGCATGTATTCAAACCAATCCTTCAGTCTTACTATTACTCTTTTTTTACATTGGTTTTACCAACACTTTAGTCTGCTGGTTTCTAACAATGCAGATACCCTCCCTCCTTTTCTTTACTGGTAGATTATTCGTCCTATCTGCAAGGTTTCCACGCCCTGGTCACGTTTAATCTCACATTCGAATGAACTCTGACACCTTATCTTCTCAGCCAGCGCTTTATCTACTTCCATCATCTATCCTCTCTGCGTCTGCTCCAGTTTAATTGAGCCCTGTCTCCCACTTATTCTTGCAGTATATTTATACAATTTTTCTTTCATCCTCTCCTCACATAGTTAAATATTTTCAGGGCACTCCTTCGTTTTCTCTTTGTTCTCCCTCATCTACTCTATTTCTGTCTTAAGTTATTCATGCACTTTTCACTTCAGATTTCTTCATTTCTGACCAAGATTACGCTGTTTCTGTCTCCTCCTTTCTGCTCTAATATTCTTACTTCAGCCCTCATTTTTACCTCCCTAGTTTTCACTTTTTTCCTGACCTCCACTTCATTAACTCTGTACTCCTTCTGTTTTCCCCCAAGCCGCTCTCTACTCCCTTACTTTCCATAGAAAGGATCTTCAATTTCACCCTTAATATTTTCATATACTATTAAAGTTTCTAGACCCTTTGTAAAATGCCAACAGCTACAGTTATATTATCTTTGGTGTTTTCAATTACGATCCCTCCCAACTTTCCTAGTGTTTTCTTTCCTTGCGTTACATTTCGTTAAAGTATTTCTATCTCTACTTAGTAACCCTTCGTACCACATACTTTGCTTTTATTACTTTTATTGATTTTTCCCAAATTACATCTGACGTTTGCATATTAGCTAATCATTTTCTACCGTCCTTTTTTTTTTACAAGCTTCTGCGTGTCACACTGATAATACCTCATTTCCCTTCGCCTCTTCCTTTCACGCTACGTATTTTGCTCTTACATAACACATAGTCCACTCTCTTCAAGACTTCTATGGCATTCATTGTTTTCCTTTACAACGAGCGTTATGCAACTGATGATGAACTGGCAGGTATGTCAGATGAGTTCGGGATAAACATTTTTAGTCTAATAATTCATTGTTTTAGACATGTTACCATACTGGAAAAAAATTGTTCTGTAGCTATTTGGTGGGCAATCAAGTTTCTTCGCCAATTTTCACATTTTTCGTTGCAATGTGAATTATTGTGAGCTTTCTTTGCTTTATAATTTTCTTCGATTTTTGCACTTGCACAATAAAATCTGTTCGTTCATTTATTCTTCACATTTGCGCGTAGGGATTTTGGTCCACTCTAACAAGTGCCACAACGTCTGGCGTAAAACAGTATGAAGCCCCATATACTCGTATCACACTATCAATAGCCAGGTAAGAAAAACTGATACATTTTGAAACACATTCACAATAAATAAAAACCCACTAAAAATATTTGACCCCTCGTCAAAATGAGGTGATGGTAATAGATAATTTTTTCAACCCTAATAGTACATTTTAAAAACTTACTTTTATATCTCCTTTCTCAAAATACAGATAATAGTAATCCATAACCCAGTAAAATTGTATAGTGATTCTCAGTGAAATATCAGTTATACCAAGGATGTTTAAACACTTAAAATAAATTTGGTGATTGTTTAATTTGCATACAAAATGCATGACGATAAAATGATTAAACATTCAATTACGATCATTATTAGTAACTATCCTAAAATTTCTCACTATTAACCACTTCCATTGAATTCCATTAGATCGCTTTGCGTATAACAGGAATGTTTACAAAATACGGTTGCTTTAAACAAAGCTGCATTAAGGGGAATCTTCCCCGCTATACCGGATTCTTGGCTTCTTAAAAAAGAAAACTCAGAAATTACCTCTATACCAAAACAGCTATTTACATTATAGACTGTTTATTCACGCTTTTTGAATCAAACCTCTGAAAAATCACCCAATGCATAAATTGTTCGGTTGTTTCCTAAGTATATCATGTACCACAAGCGTTTTATATTTCTGTTAACATGAAATTATCTTACTTTTGGTTAAATTGAACTTTTCCTTTTACTTATTCTATAAATTATAATATTTCATTCGATTTAAATGAATAAATACACAGTGAAAAGAGGCGTGTTTGTAATGCCTGATAATAAATAGTTCACATGGAAAATATTATTAAACTGAGTGAGCACGAATGAAGTGCGTTGTCCTTTTAGTGTGATTTTCTACACCAAGTTACGCTTTGTCAAAATCTGCAGAATTATTAATGTGATGTAATTATAAGTTCATAGTCCCCTTGTCTTGTTTGTACTGCTGTGTAAGGTCAATAGTTAGTTGGCTTTAGTGGTACTTTCGGAATTTTCCTTTTTAAAAATGTAAACAAGCTAGAAAAACCAATAAATCAATATCGCGAGGGGAGGTTCTCCTTACAGCAACGCCCCGTCAGACAATTACGACTTGGCAAACTCCACGGTGTTGTGGGTAGAACCTTTGCCTTTCATCAGGATGGTTTGGGAGTTGGGATCTGTATTCAGTCTCCTGCACCGGCTCACGTAATATTTCAAGTGATTAATGGATATGACCCACGTCTACGTTGCGCAAGGCAATGTCAGACCTTCGCAGAATCGTCTCTAGTCACTTTCGGGGTGCGTCGGTTTCCATCACCCTGGCATCTTGGAGTTCCAGCCAGCTTTCCGGCAGTGAGACTTATTAGCTGCGACTCTGAATGTTCCCCTAGCTGGACTTATTTTCCGCGCTTAAGACCGAGAAGCGCGTAAGTGATAAGGGCTACACTGTTATGCACATCAAGTGCACCTTCGCCACTAAGCTCATGGCTATGAACTGGCGTACAGTCTTCTTGCAATGCTGCGTGCACCTAGTGGGTTTTTAAGCAGTGACCCTGTCATTTCATCGGTGGAAAATCTGTGTCAAGGTTCAATGCAGGGCCATTGCGCATTTTTGTATGTACCTGACGCGTATATACTGAGATACAGCGCTCTTAGAAAACCGCTTTTAAGTACGTAGGAGTGCTATTAAATTGTATTTATAATGAGCATGACTTCTTGTAAGCATTCAACAGGCTTCGTATGGAGTGCGCAGAACATTACATTGGACGCACATTTCATATTTTCGTGGGAAAACGGTTATTTAAAACACTCCGCTACGCAGATCAAGCGCCAGGTAGACGGGGGCCTTAAGCAGGACTGTCGAAACGTGGAACAGCCTGTATAACCGTTACGTAACAATAATGCAGTGCAGCAGGTGAAATTAATTGCATTTCGCTGACCGACAATTGCCGCGCCAAACAGCATTTACTGCATTAGACCCGTCACCCGCGGGCAATGCGCTCGATACATCACGGGGAAGCAGAGCGGTCGAAAACCGCGTTCCGCGCGGGCGCCAAATTCGGGAGAAGCCGTTTCACTGGTGGCGAATCGAGAAATGATTACGATACCTACACAAATACATTTCATTCGGAAAATGAAGAATGAGCAACATCGCCTGTAATTAATTTTGACTGACTGGCGAGGCAAGTGAAACTGTGCCTACGCGATATGCACAACTCCTCTGCGAAAAAACAAAACCCCCCCTGGCAAAGTACCCTAAAACGTCGCTTTAACACGTGCCTTGTCTCGAGCGCAGACTTAAGGTGAGATACAGGTCGATTGTCGTCTTCTGCGCATGTACCCAACGTTGACCTACCCCACACCAATACAACTGTCGAAGTCACATGGTCAACATACAGCCATAAACGTGTTTATATCTTAATTTTTCAAAAAAGATTAGTCCTTTCATACGAATAAAATACTTTTTTTTAGCAATTTGAATTTAATGTAACTACACAAAAAATTTGTTGGCGGAAGTGTAAAAACATCTCAAAGTACTTTTTTTTTTTTACATAAACGGTGTTCTAACCTCAAACCTAACTACGTCGTTTATGGTGGTCGTATTAGCAGAAAAGCAGTCCAATATTGGGACGCGGAGTGGCTACGGCGCAACTTGAGCGCGCTCTGTATAGTCTGTTCGGGGTTTCTTTAAACCTTTTGAATCAAACCTTCGAAAAATCGCACCATGTATGACGGGATTGCTTGTGTCCTACATGTCATGTATCACAAGCGTTTTATACTTATGTTAACATAAAAAACATAAAATTAACTTTTTTAATATAAATTTATTTGTATTATGTTAACAAATTATAACATTTTTATTATTATTTATATGAATAAAAACAGTGAGAAAATAGGTGTATTGGTAATGCCTAATAAGAAATAGTTCTTATACAAAATATTAATACACTGAGTGCGCAAGAATAAAGTGCGTTGTCCTTTTGGTGTAATTTTGTTGTCACGACGAAACTTCGTTAGCATTAATAGGAGGAATATACTGGAAGTAGAACTTAAGCAGGACTTCAGAAAAGTTGGAAGAAACCATGAATGGACTATACCCCATTTCTCCAGTCAGGAACTGGTAATATCGCTCGTTCGTGGGTAATTGAGCACTTTTAAGGCCAACCACGTAAAACACATGCAGTAAGGCCAACCGCGTAAAACGTATGCCCTAACTGAATGTATTTTGACGGANAGGCCAACCACGTAAAACACATGCAGTAAGGCCAACCGCGTAAAACGTATGCCCTAACTGAATGTATTTTGACGGATAACGTGACTGATATTATTGCAGTAGAGTTGGCAGCGAAGTAAGAAAATAGTTCGAATGTCTCGCAGTATTAATAGTGGTATATTTACATATGTTTATTAACACCGGAATTATTTCGTTGTGCATATGTTATTTTGCACCTAACTGTAAGAATTAGCATATTACTGTCTNTTTATTAACACCGGAATTATTTCGTTGTGCATATGTTATTTTGCACCTAACTGTAAGAATTAGCATATTACTGTCTTATTTATGTTCCTCACAATTTCATAGTTATACTCTACTGATTCTTGAATAAAGTGATCAGGGCCATGTAAATGTTAATTTTACATATGGCGAAAGGATACAAAACAGACGGACAATTATATACAGGATGATTCTAAAATCACGGGACAAACATTGAGGGGTGGTAGAACTCTCTAAAATCAACAATTATTGTATAGGAATAAATGGGCGGAAGTGACGCGTTGAGGCACAAACACAAAAATTACACATAAAATGCAACACGTTTATTTACAACGTCGCCGCTAAATGCCTTTTTACAGCATACAAATATTATTAACGAGTTGTAACGATGGTGCGACAGTAATGCAAGCTTGGTAGCGTCGGTGGAGTGATTGGCCAACAGATTAAAAAACGCCGGGTATTTCACGCACGCCACCATTGTCAGCCAATCACGCCATTAGTAGAGGTCGCCAAGCATGCGTGACTGTTGGTGGATGCATTTCCAGCAACTTATTTAACATTTTCTGTACAGAATCACTCGTTAAGTATGCTGCTATATTTGTAAAATACAAAGGCAATTACACAATACAAAAACACATTGTGCCTCAACGCGTCACTCCCGCTCATATATCCCTATAGTTATTAACAAACAAAATCACTCGAGTACCACCCCTCAATGTTTGTCCCATGATTTTAGAATCATTCTGTATAGACGGAATATTCTTTATTCCCTTTGTGTACCAAAGCAAATGTGGAGGTTAAACGAACAGGAGAGGGATGGGGAGGTCACATACATCAAGACAAGGCACTGGTACTCTATTATAACGGATGGAAAACTACCCCTCCCCCCTTTTTCCCTTCTCATAAAGCAGCAGGCGTGTACAGAGAACACGTCTTCATGATCACGTGTCAGTCTCCTGTCGCGGCGCCAAACACGCTTGTTCGAAAATGGTCAGCCCCCAGCCAGCGAGTAACTTCTGTTCCATTGGCGAAAGATGCATGATGCATTCCACGATCTTTACAGATGAAGGGACATTGCACGCTTGTTTATGTAACTGCGTATAGTGCAGTGCGATTAAACCAGCGTTTTCATATTCTCATAAAAATAATTTCGCTTTGCCTGAGGGATTCACAAGCGTCAGCTGTAACTTTGTGAGCAAAACAACAAGCAAGGGTAGTTCGCTTAGGCAAAAAACGAGTCACGACTTTCTCTAAAAGTAGTTGCGAGTCTTCTTCTCGGGTGAATATTTACTGACAGATATACGGCAACGTATTTGTTCGGTATATCACGATATGTTGTAAAATCTCCTCAACATAAAATTAAAATTTCTGACATGTGTGTAATATGTATAAATTACCAGATATCTGCATGCAAGTATATAAATTTTGAGCAATTAACCATATGAACATCGTGTTTTCACTAGCCTTAACTATTTCTTAATAATTGCAGGAGGGTTAACATAGATGCATTTGCATAACATTTACCAGTCCTTTTTCAGATTACATCTACAGTCTCCTGCATCAAATTTCTCGAGAAAAAAACTATTATATGGTGTTGTTCTTGAAGGGAATGTTCCCTGTGTTGCTCATGAGGTAAGTTTTGTGATTTCAACATGGCAGGCTTCAATCATTATACACGAGTGATGTGCATATGTGCATGCCACAGTGGAAAACTGGCAGTTTGGAGGATATTGAGCCAATGCATAGCCTTTCATGTCGTTTGACGTGACGCTAGTTCGTGTCTTTCTTAGGAATCCATAAAAGATCTCGTTTATGTTTCTCCACTGGTCTAGCAAAGTACTTTATTGTGCATTATTTCTGATGCCACAGCGTCGGTTAGGAACAACTAGAGAATTNTCCACTGGTCTAGCAAAGTACTTTATTGTGCATTATTTCTGATGCCACAGCGTCGGTTAGGAACAACTAGAGAATCTTCGTCGATGTCACACTATCCACGCTCCACAGTTGCAAGCTATGTGCCGTGTTTTGAAAATACAGAATTTTCAGCAGATAACGTACGTTTACAATATTACAGAAAGAAAAGGAAATGAAAAAAAATTAGAGGAATGTGTTACTTTCCACCTCACTTCGATTTAAGAGCATCATTACAACCATAATTCCTCGTGGAAAACTTTCTTCGCGCATAACTATAAGCAGGATTAAAAGTTCAGTTGCAGAGTGTATATAAATTAGTACGATTTCACTTTCCTTACCACTCTGTCAAAATTAACTATGAGATGTTGCTCATGCTTCGCATATTTTCCAAATGAAATATATTAGTACATGTATCGTAACTCCTTCTCAATTCCCTATAAGTTTTTTTGTTTTAATTTCCAGCAGTAATATCGTTTCTACCTGTATCTTTATCCCTGCAGTTGTGAAAATTATCTACATACATATATAAAACAAAAATAAAATTTTTAATGCATTTATCCCATCACCTGCAAGGTGTAAATGAGTATCACATTCGTATAAAATAATACCGTGCTCTCTTTCCCTTCATTCTTTCTAATCCTCATGAGCCCTTCCTCGTTCCTTATCAAAATTATTAATGTATGTCGTAACGTCAGGCTTACCTGAACATACGTCTTACTTTTTCCTGTTTCCCATTTAACTTCATGATTTTATCTTTTGCAAAGAAAAAATATCTCTGTTTTAATCTTTGAATATGCGTAGAAAAATATTACTAAGCCGTATTTAAAAAAAATACTGTTCTCGAGGTATTTATTACGTAACACTGCGAGGTAGTGTGTGTTGCAAATATTTTTAAGTCTCACTCATGGCGTAAAGAAAAAATTACTAGTGCTTACATTTAATATGCTCTGTTCTCATCTGACGGATAAATATTTTGCGGTGTGTGTCATCTGAATTCTCTAGTGCAGCGGTGAAGAAAAGTGGCGAAGACTTGTATGAAGGGACCGACAGAAATTGCATTTTTAATATTTTCCGTCCAGCAGTGTTGCAGAATTAAACATGAGACTGCGAGTCTGCAGTTGACCAAAGGACTGGAATTACAAGTAGAGTCAGGGAAATAGCAAGTTCTCCCTCTCTGGCATCCTGTATTGAGACTAAATTTGAATGTAAATAGACATTTCTTCACTACCGCACGTCTCACTAGTAAACAACTTCTCTGCGCGCGATGTGTAATATTCTCATGCTGGAAGGAAGTGACGATAATCTTTACGACAGGCTGTAAACCTTTTAATAAATTTTATAATCTCGTTAAATTATCTAATAATCCACGAAACGAAAGACAAGGAATGCTTATATCCTTTTTGACGTGTTTAGAAAATTATATTTTCAGAATATGAGTCATAAAACCTAAAACATTTAATAAAAGGCCCCGCAAAGTTTGAAAAGTACGCAACCAAGGCGTGAAGTACGCATATGACAAGTNTCCACTGGTCTAGCAAAGTACTTTATTGTGCATTATTTCTGATGCCACAGCGTCGGTTAGGAACAACTAGAGAATTTTCGTCGATGTCACACTACCCATGCTCCACAGTTGCAAGCTATGTGCCGTGTTTTGAAAATACAGAATTTTCAGCAGATAACGTACGTTTACAATATTACAGAAAGAAAAGGAAATGAAAACATTTGAAGGAATGTGTTACTTTCCACCTCACTTCCATTTAAGAGCATCATTACAACCATAATTCCTCGTGAAAAACTTTCTTCGCGCATAACTATAAGCAGGATTAAAAGTTCAGTTGCAGAGTGTATATAAATTAGTACGATTTCACTTTCCTTACCACTCTGTCAAAATTAACTATGAGATGTTGCTCATGCTTCGCATATTTTCCAAATGAAATATATTTGTACATGTATCGTAATTCCTTCTCAATTCCCTATAAGCTTTTTTGTTTTAATTTCCAGCAGTAATATCGTTTCTACCTGTCTCTTTATCCCTGCAGTTGTGAAAATTATCTACATACATATATAAAACAAAAATAAAATTTTTAATGCATTTATCCCATCACGTGCAAAGTGGAAATAAGTATCACATTCGTATGAAATAATACCGTTTTCTCTTTCTCTTCATTCTTTCTAATCCTCATGAGCCCTTCCTCGTTCCTTATCAAAATTATTCATGTATGTCGTAACGTCAGGCTTACCTGAACATACGTCTTACTTTTTCCTGTTTCCCATTTAACTTCATGATTTTATCTTTTGCAAAGAAAATATATCTCTGTTTTAATCTTTGAATATGCGTAGAAAAATATTACTAAGCCGTATTTTAAAAAAGAATACTGTTCTTGAGGTATTTATTACCTAACATCGTGAGGTAGTGTGTGTTGCAAATATTTTTTAAGTCTCACTCATGACGTAAAGAAAAAAATACTAGTGCTTACATTTAATATGCTCTGTTCTCATCTGATGGATAAATATTTTGCGGTTGTGTTTCATCTTAATTATCTAGTGCAGCGGTGAAGAAAAGTGGCGAAGACTGGTATGAAGGGACCGACAGAAAGTGCATTTTTAATATTTTCCGTCCAGCAGTGTTGCAGAATTAAACATGAGACTGCGAGTCTGCAGTTGACCAAAGGACTGGAATTACAAGTAGAGTCAGGGAAATAGCAAGTTCTCCCTCTCTGGCATCCTGTATTGAGACTAAATTTGAATGTAAATACACATTTCTTCACTACCGCACGTCTCACTAGTAAACAACTTCTCTGCGCGCGATGTGTAATATTCTCATGCTGGAAGGAAGTGACGATAATCTTTACGACAGGCTGTAAACCTTTTAATAAATTTTATTATCTCGTTAAATTATCTAATAATCCACGAAACGGAAGACAAGGAATGCTTATATCCTTTTTGACGTGTTTAGAAAATTATATTTTCAGAATATGAGTCATAAAAACTAAAACATTTAATAAAGGTCCCCGCAAAGTTTGAAAAGTACGCCACCAAGTCGTGAAGTACGCATGTGACAAGTTTGTTTGCGATTGGCGCACCCATGCNNNGGGGAATGAAAATACTCAAAAAGAAATGCGGAAACAGATGTACGTTTGAGCAATAAATTCTCGAAAATAATTGCATCATTTAAACCAAAGGTTAATAAAACACTTTTTTTTTTTACAAAGGCTATTTATTTGAAGTAATTACATAATTTCGATCTGTGAGCCTTAGCTACGATACACGATAGATAAAATTTTTTATCTACTTCAAGGAAGATTTTATATATCCACACCAAGTACATTCAAGTAATATTGTTATTGCATGTGAGTGTAAATGCACAATTATACAAGAATTGGGTCATGTAATAAATTTATTCTCATGCTGGTTACGCTGTAAATACGTATATAATTCAGTTAGTAATTTCGCCGAATAAACAGAACTTCTAAATCAACTCAATTCCATTCATTTTCATTCCAATAAGAAGTAAGATATGGTTGTCACATTTTCCCCAACTATTGACGTTATAAAATGTTTCGCTAATACATTATAATTTTTTACCCGTATTGAGAAAGCATTAATAGTAAATTTTTCGCACACAGCCATAGTGGCATTCCTACATTTGTGCAGGAAATAGATAAATATGTGGTTAAATTCCTGATTTTTTTTGTAGTGCCGTTATCGTATTTACATCCTAACATACATTAATACTTTTCCGTACTGCGTGTAGTCTAAAAACTCTCATTGCTCTTTTAGGCAGTTTTCTCACAATTTTTACAGTGTATTTTCTCCTTTGCAAGGACGCAGTCAAAGTTCGAATAATTATTTGCAAAAATTAAGCACAGTCCGTTTAAATTTAAGTTTTCCAAACTGCCATTAGCACGCTTTGACGAAATGATTTTCACTCGTATGCACTTGCATCAATTTAGGTGCGCTACATAGAAAAGTTCAAATATAATTTAGTGTAGCCAACAGTTACGTTTACACTGCTTGCACGATTCCCAGTTGAAATAATAGCGAGGGGCTCATGCATCGATATGGCATATATGAAGAACCACGAACTGAGAGCTCCGTCTAATTTTGAAAAAAAAAAAAAATCAAAGAAGCGAAATTGTGGCGAACAAATGTCATACGACAAATCCGTGAAGATCGTAAATTCATAATGGTTCGTAACTCTGAACTCGAGTGTAACTGAAGTTTTCCTTTTTCATTATTTCACCAATAATTACATTAAAAGTAAATGAATGTAAATGCGACATATAGTAAATATATGTAGTAAGTTTATTTGATAAAATATTTACNTTACATTAAAAGTAAATGAATGTAAATGCGACATATAGTAAATATATGTAGTAAGTTTATTTGATAAAATATTTACGTTAAGGAAAGAAATATCTAAAAACAAGTGACAATATTTGTGTAGTGAGAAGGTTCCGGAGTAATCGGTATTTTTCGACGGATCTTATCTAACTGGTAGTTGCCTATGTTTACGAATTCACTGTCATGGAGATGAATGAGAGACGAGCGAAGCACAGCTAGGCTCAGAAAACAGATACATACTCGTACAAAGGCCTGCTACATCTTCTCAGCCAGACTCCCCGACTTCCTTCTTGATAACAGTGTTAACTCAGTGATCTCTAGACTCGTTCTTGCGTCGCCACAAGGTTATGCACGGGAAACCTAAAAAACGAAGGGACTCCCTGATTACAGCGGGATCCAAACCAAGCGATGTGTAACGCTCAGCACAAACTTTCACACATCTAGCGCCATCGCTCCATAAGAGCGATTGCTCTAGCGAACATGATTGCTGAACGCCTTGTGTGCATGTTTACGGTTCGGTAAGTTTCCTATCTGACACATAAAGCTGCCACCGTGATACGAGCCGTCACCTCCGCACATGAACTTCCGAGTAAAAGCACAGAGAAAGCCCGTCAATACTTGGGTAATGCTTTAAGGTGTAGTCAAATTTATAGCAGTTGAGTGTGTAAGCGAACTACACCCACTCAAATTTAAATATGGAAATTATGATAATCTTGGCAATATCTGGTTAAATGCTAGACAACGTCCACTACTTGTGCTTTAACATTACTTAAAGCGTAAATTATTTTTAAAAAATATATTTTTAGTATGTAATTGTTTATTCTGAGAAGAATAAAAAAATGGGTGACTTTAAAGGACTTTTACTAAAACTGGAGGCTGGTGGTTGACTCTACCAGAAAAAGAAGAAACCCTTCTGGTAGAAATACGACCTAGATTGAAGTGATAGTTATTTGTTTGATGTCATGTCTAATTTGTCCATGTGATTCACGTACGATGTTTTACTTGTATTGACACACAATTAAACTAAGTACTATACTAAGTATTTCAAGTTTGTATCAACTATGAAAAAAGAACAGAATCTCAAGAATAATTAAGTTTCGGAAAATGTTTGTATGAATTGAATTTTTCCTGGAGTATTACTGTACGTAGTTTCCCCTACTTTACTGCCCTGAAAATTTTTCATATAGTGCTTATTTTGAATGTCAATGTTTTTTGCGTGATATAAAGCGATTACGAATTAAAGTTTTCAAAGAATTTCGTTCAATATTTTGTGATATGAATTTTGTTGACAATGAACAGAGCACTAAGAACGTCCAAGTCAGTCTCTTCTTCAGTGTAAGACTATCAATGCCGTTAGCTTTCATATCTCGTAGGCAGCGCCCGAACCTCAGCAAACTATATTTTATTTTTACCTAAGCTTATTGCTTGAAGTTGCGATGTTTTTATTTGCGGAGTGACGACCTATTAGCCGTGGTGTCTGCAGGTAATCCGCGACTATTTCCGGTTTGGTCTGTTCTAGGTCATCGTAGAATACGTAACTGTCTTAATTAAAGTAGCTTTCGTTTCAGTTGGAGAGGAGTTCGTGTTCGACGCTCACAAGAACCGAACCTGTGCCGCATTACTGGAGCGTTACGTTTCGCTGGCAATTTGCGAAGGAATAATGAAGCGTTAAGTCAGCTTTTACGCGTTCGCTATAGTTACGTAGAGTTTAAGCTGTATTGTATGGCCAGCTTACATTAGATATTTTTTGTGATTTTTTTTGTGCTACGACACAGAGATGTTTGAACGCACGTAATTTTTGACTGGGTCGCAAGTTCGGTGTTTAGTACAGCAAGATGGTGGACTGTTCTAAGCGTAAGAGTTACCTTTACTCCAGGATGAAGCACTTCAACGTTACATTTCAACCTCTGTCAGTAAGGATATTAATTTTGCCAGTGATCCTTGTATAAGAGTTCTCGCGATTGTTACAGTTAGATCCTGCTGTAACCACTGCTCGAGCATGTCATTTACAAACTTAATTTCGGTAAATGTCTGACATAGCACATGTTCTGTCATTTAACGTAAAATCAGTNGAGCATGTCATTTACAAACTTAATTTCGGTAAATGTCTGACATAGCACATGTTCTGTCATTTAACGTAAAATCAGTAATTCTCAATGTACCCAGCCAAATATATACTATAATAATTTCTCACTTTTTCATTATTTATTTTATTGCTTTTTTCATTCCAATTACAACGGAAAGAAATTTTATTTTTTTTGCTGTGATAAAGATGACGGCAGCTGTATTTTATAGCTGATGTCACACTGCAAGTAATAAAAAAAATACNTTTTTTTTGCTGTGATAAAGATGACGGCAGCTGTATTTTATAGCTGATGTCACACTGCAAGTAATAAAAAAAATACCGGCGAAGTTCCAGAAATATGTGGCAGTTCTTGAAAGGAATAATCCATCTCTCATGACCTCGCTTCCGGCGAGACGTTAAGCCACATCTACTTACATACTTACCTTAAATGGAATAAGGCTTGTTACCATGGGTGTAAGGCATTTGCGAAAATGTAGCTATACTTAACGTACGTTTCAAGGAAGTTTTATCTCTCAATGTCTGATGTACGAGTGGCAGGTCAGCTCATGGTTCTTACGGAAAAAGTGCGGTAATGTCAGTTCAAACTAGCATCAACACGACTTGGGACCGCGGTGATGCAGCAGGCTAGAGCACTCGGCCTCCCACAAAGGCGAACCGGGTTCGAATCCTGGCGTCGCTCCCGGGTTTTCGCACGTGGTGATCGTGCTGGTCGGCGGGTTNGACCGCGGTGATGCAGCAGGCTAGAGCACTCGGCCTCCCACAAAGGCGAACCGGGTTCGAATCCTGGCGTCGCTCCCGGGTTTTCGCACGTGGTGATCGTGCTGGTCGGCGGGTTTTCTCGGGGATCTCCCGATTCCCCGTCCTCAACACCTCGATGAGACCCATCCAAACATATCCACTCCATTAACAGAACTTGTTGATGCTTAGCTTGTCTGTGTGGCACGTTAAGTATACGAGCGGGAAATGGGCCACCCTCTCTCTCTCTCTCAGCGGTCGGGACTTGTTTCTGTGTGTTGAACGTGATTCCGGGCTTTTGTATAAGACATTGACATTTATTACGGTTACAGACGTAACAAAAACATGGGCAGAATATCGTGGACTAAAAAATATCTTTCTAGAAATTCCCTATGATGACAGTCTTCGTTTTCAAGTACGTGATTTGATAAGTAAGCTTTAGTGAAACAAAAATTAATCCAATTTTGAAGGGGTACTATCCCCATAACAAAGCGGATTTAATATATTGGGTCGAAGCAATTACAAAAATTCTCCACGTTCTTGACGCTAGTTTCCTGCCCAGTCAGAAGGTAGCTATTTAATCGTTTCCGTATATCCGTAGCGCCGTTCTGAAGCTGGAAAAGTAACTAGTAGTCGCTCCTTTTTATAAGAAAGGGGGAAAAAATGCGACATTTCAGTTTGTCAAGAGTGCGGAAATCGTTTATGAGCTAGAAATATTTTTGAACTCGATCATTTTACAAGTCTGATAGCTCCGTGCGTGTGCATTTTTTGTTTTTCCGAATTCCTTGAAAACATGGCCACCAGTTGAAAAAAAAACTCTTATCTAATCTATAGTTCACAGATATTCCCAACCATTTCTAATTCTAAAGTACTCAGTTCCTTCAATTCCATTATCCAATTTCTGCTTAATAAGTTCTGCGGAATACTTGCAAATTAATTTTAATATGATCAAATAATTATACAAAAATAACTCACTGCCAATTGTTATGTCATTTTTAAATATATTTAAATATATGTATTACGAGTTAAAATATATATTTTGATATAATTTATTTTATTTGATATACCGCAACTGTCAACCTCTTTCAGTTCTAGGCGTAAATCTTGTAAGTCTAGTTTGGTACTGTATATCACTGGGTGAAACATGCAATGCATTTCTCTCGAGTTCCAGTTTTTGGTTCTCATCTTTTCCCGGGTTTACACTCTAATTTCTTAATTTATAACGTAATATATGACAAATAAATTTTATGAACGCTCGTAAATACTCAATGAATGTTACATATTGAAGTATGACAACAGAATGGATGAGTTACGGTACATTTAACTCTAAAGAGCAATATTTGTATACAAAATATAAATTAAATGGCATGCCTACAAACTCATGTATCTTTTCCACTATACGTTTTCTGGTATCATTGGAGTACTGAGACTGGTGGCTAAATCACAGCAGGGCTCGATACATAAATTCAGTAGCCGTAACAGTGTGGAAAACAACACTCTGGAAAATTATTTGAACTGATAAGATAGCGCCAGGATTACTGCTTTCGATGTGATGTACTAACTAAAGCCAGCTGTTGTTAAATGGTGTTGAATATACGCGTACCTTGAGGAGTTGGGCTGTTTAAATGGGCTCAGAATGATATACAATTGAAATGCCAAATAACACCCAAGACATAATTGGATTTCAAAGGATTCTGGCAAAAATCACAATGCATTATACTCTTACTTTCGCAACGTCGGCTGATAAATCAAAATTTATAAAATGCAGNTTCTGGCAAAAATCACAATGCATTATACTCTTACTTTCGCAACGTCGGCTGATAAATCAAAATTTATAAAATGCAGCTCTCATAGTTATTTTAAGAATCAAATGTAATCTGTCAACAAAATCAAAAACATTGATTTTAGAAAAAAAATGTATGAAAAATGTATTTACACTTTGTTGAGTCTTGAAATTTAACGCTCGTACCACTTTAGATTAATACTTAACTTTGCAAATGACATTNTTCTGGCAAAAATCACAATGCATTATACTCTTACTTTCGCAACGTCGGCTGATAAATCAAAATTTATAAAATGCATCTCTCATAGTTATTTTAAGAATCAAATGTAATCTGTCAACAAAATCAAAAACATTGATTTTAGAAAAAAAATGTATGAAAAATTTATTTACACTTTGTTGAGTCTTGAAATTTAACGCTCGTACCACTTTAGATTAATACTTAACTTTGCAAATGACATTNTATTTACACTTTGTTGAGTCTTGAAATTTAACGCTCGTACCACTTTAGATTAATACTTAACTTTGCAAATGACATTTTGCTTGTCGAGGGACCAGGCCGGAATTGTTACTAGTCGGAATTGTCACTAAAGCTGTGTAAAAATAGAAAAACGAAGTGTTCAATTACGCGTTATTTCATGTGCAGAAGAACTGAAAGTATGTTATGTGTTGGTTTCCAATGGAACTCAGAAGGTCGTGGGCGTTGTTGGGATTTCCTTAAGTGTCAAATGAAATAGGTATGTTTTATATGTTAAGTGAAACTTGTGAGGCGGCGACCAATTAGAAAAACTGTTATTTACAGTAATGTAAGTATAGAAAATATTAAAAAGGCGTGTGTGTGCAGGTGTTTACGTTTATATTTGTACACTAAAATAAGCTTCTCTGACAGAAAATATCTGCATTTAAGTATTATCTGCTTGAATATGGTTGTGAAATACGAGATTAGGTTAGGAACAAAAGTTAACATGACAGACTTGTCGCCTGTTTTCATTGGCTGAAATTAAGGATTAAAACGTTAATTGGAAACTGCATGTACAGAAGACATGTTTCCGTATGCATAATTATAAACGGATAATTTTTTTTTACTGCAAACCGAGCTTTAGATTATGCTTTGTCTGTTGGCCGGAATCGCCGCTGTTCGGAACTGCCCGTGCACAGAGTTCACGCACTGCGGAAGCCCGTGACGTCACGGGAAGCCCACGCGAGCACACGAAGGTTTGTTTTGGAACGCCGGGTCCTCGGGAAGAGGCACTGATGGCGATTCGTTTGTCGGGCGACTGGAAATGAAAAAAGGAGTAGGGGGGTTGGGGAGTGCGGTGGCTACCCTGCCAATAAACGGGGGCTGAAGGGTCACCCCCCCCCCCTCCNCCCCCCTCCGACCGCGTATCCATCTGCAACCCCCACACTCGCTAAACCAGACTGTACTTACCAGCCACGGTGGAAAAAAAAAACCAAGTTCAACCAGGCGAAGCAATTTTCCGCAGTACCGTTGTAACAATTAGGTCGGAGGACCACGACTGACCCTTTTGTTTCGATAGCAGAACAAATATTCAGTTAGTGGGATTGCATTTCCGTCAAACAACGAACCAAGGTAGCGCAGCGGTTGACCGCCAGACTTCACGATATCGGCATGCATTGCAGAAGCTGCAATTTTAGTTTCTCTTTTTTTTTTTTTTTTTTTTTTTATAAATGGACGCAAAGAAATACAAATACATAAACATTATGTACGCATTGCGTGTGNATCTTTTTTTTAAACGTATGTTGAGGATTTTAAAATTTTAGTCATTCAACTAACGCTACACTGTCAAAAAAATTATCCTTGATTTTACGGAAAAGTGATAGTAAAAGTTTATCCATAAGTGTCGGAAAACTATCCGTAAAATTACGGAGCCGCGTCGAAAAGTTAAAAGTTCATAAATGTGACCACTCACCTACGACCTTAACATGAAGTTGTGGGTAGAACTTTGTTATTTATACTAGTCACATAAGCAACTTTTTTCCGTTTCTATTAAAGTTAGTGTATTTTAAGTGTTGATAAATGTTACAGACGCCTGATTCTGTTTTTGACGTTTGAAAGAATAGGTCTTAGTGGTGTAGAGATCTTAACTGCAGCAAAAACGATAATTATGTGGTCACAGTGGGGAAGAAAGCTTCGCGTAGACTCGCCGTTGTTCGTACCCTAAACCCGACGCTAAGGAAATACGGAGACTTTCTTTACTTCGTATTTACGGAGGTCAACTCAGTTTTTCGCCATTATGGATAGCATTTGCATATCATTACTGTACAGTTCCGTAAAATTTTTCGTAAATATACGGACGGACATTTTTGACAGTGTACAGTGAAAATGAACTTGTACGCCTTTGAACCCCTCTTAAAGTAGAAGAAGAGCGGCTTCCAATGGAGGACATACACACTATAGCCTATCCACGGTTTCTTCACACTTTTAGAATCAAACATTTGAAAAAACTTCCCATTTATGACGTGTTTGGTTGTTTCCTGAGTATCACACGTATCACAAGTGTTTTATTCATATTTTACTTTTGATTTATATATACATTTTAATATTTTATTTATAATTAATGTGAATAAAAACAGTGAGAAAAAAGCGTGTTGGTAATGCCTAGTAAGATATAGTTCTTATGCAAAATATTTCACTGGGTGCGCAATAATTCAGTGCGTTGTCCCTTTGGTGTAATTCCCTATACTTGGTTAGGCTTTACTTGCATGAGGCGGAGGAATACCCTGAAAGTATAACTTTAGCAGGGCTTCAGAAAAGTTGAAGTAATCGTGAATGGACTATATCAAAAATTTGCTAGTGGCAATATTTTCTTACGTGCAATCAGAGTTTTTTTTTATGATTGCCCTGCTTGAAGGAAGATTTCCTTTCTGAAGCATCCAAAATGGAAATATACTTTAATTTACATTAAAAGCAAACTTTTTTATGAATTCATTTTAAAAACATTTAAATAAGTATAAAAAGTAGCAAAAATGTTGTAGTATAAACAGGTATACGTAATTTTTTTTTAATATACACGATCAATATAATTTTTTCTACAATGTTGGTACAGTGTGATTTACTTTTTAGTGAACTCGGCAAGTAGAACGGTTGGAGGCATCGCTGCATGGAAAGCCACTTTTGTTATTGCAACATCTTTGTGATTCTCACCAAAGACTATTATTAGCGATGCTTTTCAAACCCATCGCAAGTTAATTTCTTTGGGACGCCTCGTCTGNGGGGGTAAGCAATGAAGTGCCTTGTCACGATTGCCATGAAGGAATGCGCAGAGCGGAGACGTAGCAAGTGATGATGGATGTCCGTTGCCTAGTCGAACGTCCCAGGAAGGCATCAATCAAGCCTCCCTGCTCACGGCCCTGGAAGCCGAGGCTAAAACCAAATTGCGGGAAGCGGCGATGGGCTTCGGGAACACACTCGGAGTTTATCGAAGAATACAGCAAGGCTTTCTGGAGTCTCGTTCGTTGCAGGGTCGGAAGAAGCCTGTTCGCAATGAACGTCGTGGACTACTACGAACTGTGAATGTGTGTCACAGTGGAGCAAGTCAGGGTATGCACGGGCGAAAAACAGACTCTCGCCGCCAGTTTAAGTAGCATTGTGAAAATGCGTGCTATCAAAGTAAGGGAAAATTTACGTTTTAATAAACTCATGTCTCTCTGTTTGCTAATACTAAGAAGCAACTATACGCGTATTCACGTCAATTTGTGACGCATTATGTATTATAACAAACTAGAAACTAAAAGCGGTTCTTTTATTGAGATGAAAGGCAAAAATATTCAAATTACGGCCTTGGTCACAAACAGACAGCTTGCAACATAAGCTTGAATCGCCTATGTACTATTTATAAAAAACTAAGGTTTCTTTTGCGACTACCTGCTATGTCGTCGGTGTAATTATACGTTACTTCCTGCTACGTAGGCGGAAGGATTGCCTAGAAATTCGTGGAAATCTCTTCTAGGATTATTTAGGGAAGTGAAACGAACAATTTAAAACCTAAATAAATTGACATGGATTTACTCTAGAATTTCTCTAATTTCAAGTAGTCATCACTTTTTCAGTTAGAAGGTTAACGTCTCAGATTTATTAAAGCAGCCAAGACTAATATTAACAATAACAACATATTTATTTCATCAAATACAGTAATGATTATAGCACATTGTTAGGTAACTGTAAATGATCATGCCAAGTAATTGTTTCCTTCAAGGATTTGTGAAATGTTGCTAATGTATCGTCATCTATGGTTTTAAACTTCACAGTATACGAGTGACCTATAAAAATCTGTGTTATTAGGAAACAAAAATCGTGTTTATACCTTTATACATTAAATTGACTTCCAAATGGCAAGTTCTTTAATAAGCAAACATTAATTTTGAAAGTGTATTCTTGTATGCTCCTGATATACGGCACATTGAAAAAGTTGTCTGTCAAAATAAAACGTAGTCTGACTAAATCAAACCAATTATAAAGTGTAATAGTTATTTTAATAATATAGTTTGGTTGAACTCTTATCTTATTTTTCTCACAGGCAAATTAGAAAATTAAACTTTTTTATGTGGTTGTTAGGAGAACTAGATTAGTTAGTAATATTCTTCATACTTTGTTTTCGTATTATTTAAACTGTCAATTTGCTGGCAAAAACAGTTTTTTCTGTTTATGTATACCTTACCATTTACTAACTGATAAAAGTGAACCGTATCGTCCTGTTTCCAAAAGGTTTGGCCAATCAATTAATCCCGTGTTCGTTGCTACGGGCTTGAAGACAATTACCGCATGTAGCGTGAACGAATATTATACATAAGAGAGTAGAGGAAATCTCATGCTCAAATGCCAGCTAACTGAAATGTGTGCTGTACATAAAGTGTAGTGCTATTCCACTGGAGTAAATAATAAAATATTCGACGCGTAACGCATTGGAGGCACCTATCGTGCGTCAAAACTGAGATCAATAAGAATATATTATAACCACATAAATTCTACCCAGTATCCTTTCGGTTTGTAAAAAAAAATTTATCTTTTTCTGAAAATTTTGAAAAAATGGTATGTTGGGAAGTGGGTAAATCATGTTTGCCACTTCACCTATTCGTACAAGAACACTAACAGCATTTGGGTTATACAACAATAAATTTATTTATTTATTTTTTTTTGTGATTTTTAACATAACGGACACTTATCGCTAATTCACTGTGAAAACCAGGAACACTTTATTTCCTCTTCAAAATAAAAAAAAGCGTTTATTCTTAATTCGATAGCTCGTCTTGCGAAATGTTGCAAAAACACAAAAGCTGCACAGTGGGCCGGATCGGATAATCACGGGGCAAAAAAATCCAAAAATCTAACTTCATTTATTCTTTCTGAAATTTATCATAAGTTGTTCTACATTATGTGTTTCCCCCCCTCCAAATTTTTTTCAACTTCTGAAGTCATGCAAGGTCAGAAGACAATTTCAAACTAGAGAGTTTTGAGGAACTCCAGAGAAGCCCCGATTATGTGCTTCATATTCAACGCTTGATGGAATAATCTACAGTCGCAATTCACCTAAACTAAAGTCCAATATTTATTTTATTAAACTACATTGAGATGTCTAACAAAGGGTTAAAAAATATTAGTTTTTTTTTTAATTACAAATTTAGTTACAGCCTTCGAATTATAGCTGTTTTTTGCCAATGTTTAAAAAAATATATGTGTGATTTAAAAATCATTGCCACGCATTGCCCAAAGTTATTTGCTGTACAGCATAGAGGCAACATAGGTGTATTAATATCTGCAAGATTTGGCTGCACCTACTTGCCCCTTGCGGAGAAAAATTACTTTAAATGTGGAAACGCGTGTGATTCGCCGCGCCGGTCATGAGAACATGTCGGGCTGTAGGTTCCCACACTGGCTCTGCGGAAACTTCTCTTCCCCCACGCAATATATCTGGAGATATACATTTTATTTTTGTTTTTAAGCGTGTAAAACTATATTCAGTCTGGCTGCAACAAGTTTACAGTAGAGAATTTTAGTGCCTGTGTTGTTGTCAGTTAACTATCGTCTTTATTTGGAACTTCCTTTTTTTTAATGTGAGTATATTTTACTTATACCAAAGGCAGAGAGAGAGAGAGAGAGAGAGAGCTTAAAAAATATACGTCCTCTCATGCCCACATACGCACACACTCACATATACATAACTCAAAAGCGAGTTGCTATGAAGAAGTGCATTTAAAAAAATGCAACTCCCTCCCCTTAAACGCCACCCCTTGGATTAGTTCTTGATCCGCCAGAAAATGTTTACTATGCGATGAAATGAGTTGTCCCATATTGAATGTTTTAGGTAATAACTATGCCAACAAGAAGAAAATTATGGGAGTGGACTATTCTGACGAAAACATTTCAATACTTATTTTCGCGAGTGACCTAGGAGTATAATTTATATGAGAAATAAATTTAAGTTACGTTAGAGACTTTTATTTCAAGTTTTTAAGCAGATTGAAGAATTCCAATCGAATGCACTCCAGGTTTGAAAAAAAAAAAAAAACATTTCTTCATGTCTGAACACTGATGTTTCTTTAGAAACAGAGAGAACCTCAGGTACAAGTGGGGTAAATATTACTCCTTCCTGTATAAAACGAAGAGGTCGTCCGAGAAAACATTATGGCGAGGCAGGCGAACGAACGAAGAACAAAATTATAAAACATTCATCAGACATTGTTTCTACTCCAGAAGCGGCAAGAATTTTGTTTAACAGTTTGAAAATAAAAGGCAACAGAGCAGGAGTAGCAAGTGTGAGTTGCTTCGCGGTAGCAGCCCAGGATCTTCAAAAAGAATGTACAAAAATGTTAAGGTATCAGAAAAGAAGTTCCGTACACTACAAAAGAAGCCTTGTCATTGCTCACAGAAGCGAAGCTTACAAATCAGTCGTACAACTTACTTAGACGTTCGGCGAAGAAGCAACATGGAAACACATCTACCTAAGGTATCGTAAATTAACCGAGGCAAAATCGCAGACATATACGGCAAATATTCAGTATTCAGAAGCTTCTTGTGAATTTCCTTTACAAGACTTACTGGAACATACTTGCAAGAGAATACTGGAAGCAATAGAAGAGTTTCCTGAAGGCAAGTTCACTCTGATAGGCAAGTGGGATTCGATGGGTCATCTGGCCATTCCCAGCATAAACAGAAATGGGAAGACAATGATAGAAGTAGCGAAAAAAGTGTTTTAGTAACATCTCTTGTACCCTTAGCATTACAAGGACAAACTGGATATATTATTTGGAGCAATCCACGTCCTAGTTCTACACGTTTCTGTAGAACTATAAGATTGCAGTTTATGAAGGAAACCAAAGAGGGCATTAAAGAAGAAGAAAAATACATCCAAAACCAAATTAGTAATATTCTAACTTTCAATACAGAGACAATAGAAATAAATTACTCTCTACACTTAACACCGACAGACGGGAAAGTCCTGTGGGCACTGACAGATACCAGCTTTCTTCAAAGTCCCATTTGTAAGAAGACAGCCAGAGGTACTTCATCCTGGTCAACTCAAAACCCAGCTGATCCATGTTCTTTGAAGTTTGGTCTTTCTGTCCTACATGCATACACGAGTTTCTTAGAATTTGTGCTGGCTATTTCGTACAGATTAGGTAAGTGTTACACTTTATTTTTGTTTGAAAATAATATTTTTATTACAGAAATTTGATTTCTAAAGTCTTAAACTTATTTCTTTGTTATGTGTTTGTTGCAGGAAAGAAAACCAAATCCCGCGGAGACAAGAAAACCACAGTGTAATAGAGCAGAAGAAAATCGTTTTCCAAAAAATAAAAAAATTTATGAGCCTAAACCCAGATCGTCCAAAGAAAGACTTTGGTACAAGTACTTAAGGGAACACAGCACTGCGGTTTCTTCTGACCCAGAAACAGCAGCGAATGTAACTGGATAAGATATAATGTCACTAAAAATGTTTTCGGTGATTTTGTTTAGTATTTCCAGTGGGTTTGCTGTCAATGTTGATAAATTTAATTCATATTGCGAAAGCACGGCGGCATAATATAAGAAACTGTATGGATGGTAAGAACTTACTCCCACTGTTCACAAAATGTTACAGCACAGTGCATTAATTATCTGCAACGCTGTTTTGTCCATGGAACAGTTATCAGAGGAGGTTCAGGAGGCTAGAAATAAAGATATCAGAAGCCATTGTCAGTTTTTCTGCAGAAAAACCACCAGAATGTTAAATGTGTAAGATTTGTTTTGCCCACTTATGATGTCATCAGACCCTCTAATATCGTCAGCTCGAAGTTTACCGAAAACGCCAGTGAGTAAACTTGCCAAAGAAGTGAAAGATGACATTAAAATTTTAATAGAAGACTTTGACTGCAGCGAGGCAAAAGATGACGATGAAGTAGGCAGTGATACTTTGGGTGACTCCGACTTTTAGACCGAACAAATAAGCCCTAGTTTAAAGTACACTTTTGTAAATGTAATTTGTGTAATCATTTATTACTGTATGTATTATGTAAGTATATATTACAAACTGTGACTGTAATTTATTCAATTTGGATATAAATATACACGTACATACATCTAGATATATTTCTTTTTAAGAGAGCATTTAAAAAAAAAGTATAATGTTTAAATTGTATACAATTAGTAAAAATAAAATGTGTAAAGTTTTACTGCAGTTTTGAATACATTTATTTAGTATCATGCTTGTAATAATAAATATACTTATAATTACAAAAGCATAAAATAAAGTCAAAACATTTTAAAGAAAATACATTTTATGGAGGGCTGAACCCTAATTATGATTTGTATATGCTGTTCACACTGTAACAATAAAAGTTATGCTATCATTGCATTTCTGTAAGGTGTTGAACACCCTAGCCGTTTTGTGTTTTTATGGATCTAAAAAAAAATATTTTTGTGTGTGATATATTTGATAGTGTACTGATTTTTAAACTGCTGTGTATTAAATTTAATTTATATGCGATCACCCTTAAAATTCCAATACCCCGTAGTTTGATAGAACTAATTAACAACCCACATATTATGGATTTTAGTAAGTGTTTAGGTAAAGGGGGTTTGTAAGTTCAATTGTTGTCCCTCTCCCATCAAATTCAAGCAATGTTTATAACAATTTAAGTACATATGAAAGCTACGTTTTAACAATTTTTGTCGGCAATAAACTACATTTAGTGACTTTTAAGTCTAGAATGACAAATTCTGCACTTATAAGCAAATAATAAAACAGTGTAGTGTAACCTCCCCTTCTCCCGACATAGTGCTTCAGTGCAGAATAAGTCCTTTTTCTCATGTAAAATCTGTTAATTACACTCAAGGATATGTGGCGATAGCATAGATGCGTAAATGTCGTATAAAATTAAAGGCAGGAGGATTTTTTTCCCCATGATTATTCGATCCGGCCCACTCGCTACACCTGTATTAAAAGCGCTATGTTCATCTTGTTTCTACTACGCGAGATTCATTAATTACGACCGACAAGTTATATATATATATAGTTATTATAGTTTGATATATCTATATTGTAACCAAACCTTGGAGTGGAGTGGATAGATTTGGGCGACTCTTAACATCGAGGACTTAAGAGCCTATGAAGTTGAAGTTGAAGTGAGGTGAGTGTGGAGCAGCGCCGTATTGCAAGGGCGGGGGGAAACGGGAGGTCCCCGAGAAAACCCGCCGACCAGCGGCCTCGTCTGGCACGATTCCCACATGACAAAATCCGGGAGCGATCCCGCCTGGAATCGAGCCCGGCTCGCCTAGGCTGGAGGAGAGTTTTCTGACCAATACACCAACGAGGCCCCCTAAAACTTTGTAAATATTCCTTGCTCATAACTATGCATTAGCGAGTTTAATTCCTTGTGTTAAGGCTTGGTCTCGGCTGCCATGTTCAATTTTCCATTTATGCGCCATAACCTATTTTCAACTAAATAATTAAATAATTCATATTATAGCGCCTTAACATTTAACAAATGTCTTCAAATGCCGTCGGGACATTTTATCCACACGTTATATGGTAATTGTGAAACGGCAAGAATATGCTGATATTCTAAAAAATGATATAATTACTTGACAAACGTTCACGATTTATTTTTTTTCTATAGCGTGATATTTATGACCAAAGGAAAATAGTTATAGTTTCAAAATAAGTGCCCTTAAACAATTGACTTAAACTAGGAATCAATAATTCGTCATGGCATGCGTGACCACGCCTTTAAAGTGTACGGCAGAGGCGAATTCGTACGATATTTACTATTCAGGTGGCAGCAAAATAACCTTGCTTCATGTAAATATTTTACTAATAAATTAAGTGCTTCAAAATGACAGGAACAGATGTTTGCCTGGCTTCAATATGATTCGCTGTCCACTCGCGATTTCATTTGTTTGTGTGCAGAATTCGGCCCGTATCATTGCGCTTTCTAGTAAACTAAATCTTCAAAAGTTTTATACCACGCAGTGCAAAATTTCGCGATAATTGATCGATGGGTATGTCTTGACACTTGATTATCTTTTATGGGAAGTTATAAGTAAACGTGCCATAAAAAAATGGCAAGAAAATGGATTGGTGGTTGGTGTCCCCGCAGAATTGTTGAAACGATATCACCTAAAAAATATGAGATAAACTAGTTGAAAAATTTACATATTACTCGTAAAGATCTTAAATTCTCAGTACTAGTCATGTACTTTTTGTGTTTGAATAATCAATGGAACTAAGTAAATGCTTTTTAAATTTCCCAAATACAGTAATTAAAACTGATTAGATTATAATATATGTCATTGGCGTGTTCATTTTATCGCTGTTCATATATACACCTATAACTCATCACAACGTCTATTTAACACGCTACTAACTACTAACACCTTCACTAGACACAAAATACGCTTACCAGTAGCGAACGAATTCGCCTCGTGTCACACACGTTTTAAATTAAACACGTTACAGTTAAAACTGACGTAATGGTAAGACATATAGGCTGTCTTCACGACGATATTACAGTTCCGAGTGATAGATGCAGAAATACCAGTTACGTTCACAACGATAACACAATTTTATGTGATATAAGGATAGGTAGTGGGCAGAAATTAACTGCACATGCTTACCTTAAACCAGCTATAGCGGAACAGGGCGTTTATGTGTAAATATGTACATGTTTAATGTGTATGAGGGTTGAAAATTACTGTGCCACATTAGGACGGGTAGCACTGCCGTAAGAGGCGAACACGCATAAATACAGGATCGGAGATAATTAAAGTTTGCTTTCATAATTCAGGTAGACTGCCTAGAACGCACACGTGGCGAACGATGCCGGCATGTTGTTCTCTGAGGAATGCCGAGTCCCAGGCACGAAGCCGAAACAACCTGTATTTTTAATAAACCTTGCCGTGCACCAGCGAACGCCGGTGGCGCAAAGGGCAAATTACTTCGGACCTCTTGTGAATAATGTACGTTGCAACAACCGAATACGCCACAAGCAAGTAGAAGAAAATGCGGATTTCGGCACCACGGTTCTTCGAAACGCGCACAGACCTGTCTACGGAACGCCAGTGGAGATGAAACCGCATGAACTTCACACTTAGACAGTGTTCCATTGCCTGCACTAATGCAGCTGGTACACCACTCATGCGATGTTCTTCCTTTATTAAAAATATTCTTGATTGCAAAAGGCAACGGAACAACAAACGTGCACCTATTTCACTTTTAAGTGAAAATAAATATGGATAAGGCACAGCACGTAAACAAATTTCGCACACATTAACCTTACCTTGCGTTCCTAAATATTTAATGTAGAATTTGTATACGTGAGATAATTTCATCATCAACACATACACCTACACTAATTAAATTAACCGATGAAGATCTTTAAGTTTTTAAACCTAACTTTCAGCATGTTCCAGCCACCAATTTACGCCAACGTGACTTCAGTGCACGGATAAATCGTGCCCCAGCAGACCACATGCAGTTTATGCGCGAGATTGCCGGGTGTAGAATGGCGTATGTTGTGCACAGATGCGCCTCCAGGCAGGTATCGGAACAACTTGTTTGCGCGTTGCAAAGAAAACCGCACAGTACCTAAGTCGAGATATAGTCAGATATCTGGATTTGTCACGTAGCAAAGATTGGGGAAAATATGACCATCAGGAGAACGCAGTTACCGAGGGAGTGGAAGGGGATTAATGTTAAAGTGCTAGTCCTACCAACCCACAACAAAGCCGATTAATAATCTTGAAGTTTGAAACGAATGTCGTTGTGACGAGTCACACTAGAAGTTTTTGTTACTTGACACCAGCTGAACTAAAGTGTCCGCTTTTCTTCCGATCGTACGAACGCCTGTACGCTTTTCGTCTGTATTTGGGTGTTCTTAACAGAAGGTTTCGCCGAGAAGGGGGGAGAGGGTCAATGGGGGATATACACCCCCCTCCGCAGAAATCCTAAACAATTTACCACTTCCACAAACAAAAGAGGAAAAACAAAAAACAAAACCGCAGACGTATTATCAGCTAGCAAAATAACCCATAACTGTGTGTTTTTTTGCCTTCTAAGTTGTAATTTAAATAGGGGGTTTTGCTGTGTGTACATGATGCTGATTGCTGACCGATATTTAATTTGTTTGGATTACATAATTTCAAATTATATTCCAGTTCCCACCCCATCCCCACCCAAAATTAAATCCTGCGTACGCGTCTGACTCTTAAAATTGGGATGGCACTCAGTGCACTAAATGTGAACGATAATGCCAGTTCAATTGTATTTGTGATCCACGTTCTTTCATACCTCATTAATAAGTTCCAAGTTTGCGTTTTCCATCACACGGTTGTGTACGTAGGCTAAATAATACGAGGCTGACTCAAGGCTGCCGACGATCCTGTCAAGCTTTACTTCAGGTCAACTGCATCCGTTGGCCGAACGTGAACCCCCCTGCGGCCGCATATTTCGCATGGGTATTAATTAGTATGTTGGGGGCACGGTGGCTGAGCGGTTCGCCTGCTCGCCTCCCACCAAGGCGAACCGGATCCAATCCCCGGCCGGTTCACTCCCGGGTTTTCGCACGTGGGAATCGTGCAGGACGATGCCCCTGGTCGGCGGGTTTTCTAGGGGATCTCCCGTTTCCCCCGTCCTTTCATTCCGGCGCGGCTCCACACTCACCTCAATCACCCCCATCGGCTCCTAAGTTCTCACTGTTAGGAGCCGCCTAAATCTCTTCACTCACTCATAATCCGTTCCTGATAATACAGGATGATTATAAAATCATGGGACAAACATTTAGGGGTGGTAGAGCTCACTAAAACAAACTATTATTGTATAGGAATATACGGGCGGGAGTGACGCGTTGAGGCACAAACACAAAAATAACACATGAAATGTAACACATTGTTTATTTACAACGTCGCCGCTAAATGCCTTTTTACAGCAATGTTTATGCTCAAAATTGCTACCACCGACAGTAATGCAAGCTCGGTAGCGTCGTTGGAGTTATTGGTGAACATATTCAAATACGCCGGGTATTTCACGCACGCGTGCAGCCACACAGGATAGTCTAGCGACGAGGTCTTCAGTGGTATCAAACTAGGGTCTCGGAAATGAGGGCTTTCAAATGCCCCCATAGGAAAAAATCGAGACTCGATAAATCTGGACATTGTGGTGTCCATCGGACTGTTTGTGCNTAATGCAAGCTCGGTAGCGTCGTTGGAGTTATTGGTGAACATATTCAAATACGCCGGGTATTTCACGCACGCGTGCAGCCGCACAGGATAGTCGAGCGACGAGGTCTTCAATGGAATCAACTGGAGTCTCGTAAATGAGGGCTTTCAAATGCCCCCATAGGAAAAAATCGAGACTCGATAAATCTGGACATTGTGGTGTCCATCGGACTGTTTGTGCCTCAACGCGTCACTACCACCCATATATTACTATGCAACAATTGTTTGTTTTACTGAGCTCTACCACCCCTCAATGTTTGTCCTATGATTTTATAATCATCCTGTATAAGGTCATTTTCCTCGCGGGTCGTGCAAGGTAGTTTCTTGTGGGCGAACGCGTAACGATGCAGACTACGTTTCCTGTGAGAGCGTACACCTACATCGCAATTAACTCAGCGCAGCGAGTATTACTGTCTGCGTAGTTTACACGAAACCTCAACGACGTGGCATCATTCGACGCGAATACCACGCTACATTGAAACGTCACGCGAATCCCTCAGTGGGGTGGTATTCCAAACTGGACTGCATTCTCTCATTTNGATTTTATAATCATCCTGTAATGGTCATTTTCCTCGCGGGTCCTACAAGATAGTTTCTTGTGGGCGAACGCGTAACGATGCAGACTACGTTTCCTGTGAGAGCGTACACCTACATCGCAATTAACTCAGCGCAGCGAGTATTACTGTCTGCGTAGTTTACACGAAACCTCAACGACGTGACATCATTCGACGCAAATACCACGCTACATTGAAACGTCACGCGAATCCCTCAGTGGGGTGGTATTCCAAACTGGACTGCATTCTCTCCTTTTTGGCATGTCTGCTTGCAGCCTTGTTAGCGGCATAATTACTTCCACGCCGAGATGAAACGTGTGCGCGGGCGTAGAATGCAGATGGTTGGTGTGTCAGCTCGTTTGCAGATGTGGCCTAGCTTGTTGACCTTAATTGACGTCGGGCCAGTGCGTTCTAATAAAGCGAGCTTCTCTGACGCTAGCACAGCATACGTAGTGGTCCGTCGTAGTTAGCTTGCTTTCTTTGCAAATGCACACGACCGCCAGTCTGCTCGCGTGTCTGTGCGTTTAATCCCAATGAACTATCCCAAACTAAACTAAATTTCACCTTCAAGCTGTAAATGTGAACATAGAAATACGCATTGCGATGTCCGCACAAAACTTATTAACGTACGGATTTAACACTAATCTACAGTCCAGCCCTTGTATTTTCTCACCCAAAAATAGAGTTTGTAAGACGGGACAAAGATTCATTACTTATAATTATTATTCGGGCATATTTAATCAAAACATGAAAAAACAGTAATAATATCTCACACAGACAAGTAACTTGTGAACCATTCATGTTTTACAAATGTTACGTTTTAATTGTACAAATAAACAATTACTTGGCGATTTCTGGACACAATCAAGAATAATATTGTATTTTTAATATTTTTTTGTTTTAAATTGGGATTTGTTGCAGATGCTTGGGCATATTTGTCATGGATTTATGTAAACGGTGGTTGGCAACGTCTGTAAGTTTGAAATCAAATTGATATTACGTGCGCAATAAATATACCGTAGGTAACCGGTTCAACAGGAAATGCAAAAATATATATTTAAATAAAAATATATTTTGAAGGAACGTAATTTCAAGCACTCTGATGGGATTATCGCGTACCTATGACCCAGTCGCTCGAAGGAAATCAAAACTGTCCTCGTGCTGTTGTATTACGAATAAACATGTCACAAACTTCGTTTACATCGGCACTGTAAATATCCGGATAATCTTGTTCTAAACAGTGCTTGTGCTTGCAGTCGACTGTAACGTTAGCGTAACTCTAAGCAAACATATCTGAACGTTCGCGGCAACGCGAGTAGGCTATATAAATGATTCATCTTTTCGACTCGCGCTGGATTCAACAAGCGCTTCTTAAATCTTTCTCACAGTAAAAAATGTGTGCTTTTTTTCTCTCTGCGGCTGGACAGGTAAGATTCTGCCTTCGTACCACCAAGCTTCAGGTTCAAAGAATGGTAAGCAATGGACGTTAGAGTTTCGCCGTTCTTGGTCTATTTTCCATGAACCGTGTGACCATATGCTCAACCCCATAAAATACGTTTGAAAACCGAAAACACTCTAATACGATTTTGTAGTAATAAATTCCTTGTAACTGTCACCCTGATGCAATCTTTCTTTAAAGTATATATTCTGTATTAGTACATATGCATATGTGTTATTTTCTCAGTAGGCAAGCACGACGTAGATCCAAAGATGACATTACACTTCCTGTAGACCCACGGGTTTTCGATTTATTATTAAAATTACAAATTTATTTATATCCACTTATTTGATAGCAGAAATGCCACATATAAACAACTTCATATGTTTGTGTCAACAACTTCATATGTTTCTGTTACCGCAAAATCTCTAAATCAGTTAAAACCATAATTCTCCAGTCAAAGCTACTTTTATTACAGCCCTTTAGTTAGATCTAGTACTAACCAGTCAACACTGGTATATACCAAGTGTGTTAGATAGTTTAGTTCCCATTAAAATTCTTTCAGTTAAACGTGATATTACTTGTTAAAACTAGTATTAACTACACCGGTTTATTCGTCTTATCTTACTATTGTGCGTTACGAAAAAATATAGCCACATGAAATGACGACAAAATAAAAATGGTTCCCTTAGTTTAAATTTAACTTAAACCACACTAAATAACGTTGAAAAACACTTTTAACTTAGCAGTTTTAGTCAGAACTATTTATAATCTGATGAGGATGCAATTATTGTAAATTTATAAGTCATTTCTGTCAATTATATTTCTCACTTAAATATATCTTAGTTGATTGCAGCATTGACTGGTAATTCCCCATTTTAACGAAAGGGCTCAGATAAAAATAGCTTTAACTACGGAATTCTGGTGTCAACTGATTTCAGGTGGTTATTGTGACATATAAGTTGTCGGTTCATAAAAGTAATAAAAACAATATAACATTTTACGCTGTGATGATTCTACACGATTAATTGTTTCAACAACTTAGATTAAAAAAGTATCAGGTTTAAAAAATACTTGAATATCCAGATGCAAATTGCTTACATACAGGGCCGAAAGGCGCTGGTTTTTATTACAATAACCGCATACCAATGGTTGTTATTTAAAATTTATAAAATTCTAAATTTTTTCACGCACTTCTTTATATTTGTTATATGGGTATTTTTAAGAGAATGATAGACCTAAGTAGTTGCCTAAAATACCAACAATAATTTTTATTGGACATAAATAATCATTTCAATTAAATTCATTATATCTTAATTTTAGGATGATATCACGAATGAAATCAATGAACACTTAACTGAGATATCTGGGATTATAGTTAATAATATATTTTTTTTTGCATTCAAAATGTATTGATTTAAATCAATTTTTCTCAAATATGTAAAACCAATCCTACTACTCGACAATAAACATTAATGAACTTTTCAAGCTGTAATATACTCTTTTTTCCGCCTCTCTCATAAACTTATGTGCTTTGAAAAGATATTAATGTGCTTGCGTGTGCGTGCGCGCGCACGTGTGTGTGTGTATTTATGTGCACCTGGGTTTGTGGGTGGCTGTGATGCGCACGAGAGTGCGTAAGCACAGATATGAGAAGAATTGTGCATGGGGATATGCGCTAGGAAGCGTGTAGATATGCGCGGATGAGCGCGTGGATTAACGCAGCCATGTATGTAGGTGTACTTGTACAAATGCAAGGGTTCCTTACTGCATTCATATCGCGTGCAATATGTGTGTCTGCGAATGTTCACGGTGCTATACCGGAATAAATTATTTATTAAATATTATCAGATGCAGATTGACAGAGACTGTATATTTGCTTACAGTGATATATCTAAGAAATGTGTGACGTATAATACGGAATAATATTCCCACAAGAAAATTATGTTTTGAATTATAATGTAATCCGTTTCTATTTTTCTTTCTTCCTGAAAGTAATTTAAAAAGAACACTCTTTTATTTAGAAAAATAATATCTGTTTACACCAGAAGCAACTAACTTGGGTGGAGAGCCAATGATATGAACATCAATGCCAAAAAGCTATGTCAATTTAAAATTACAAATAGCCCGGCATTCATTAGTTATGCATGACACTAAAAATCATGTATTTTCTTGTACTCCTAAATGACAAATCATGCTTTAAAAATTCATTATATGTAGTTCGTGTTGAATTACTTTTCGAGCGAGTCTTTTTGCCATAATAATAATAGCACTTTAATATCTGAAACGAGGTTTGGAAAGTTCTAAACCAAATCCTGTAAATATTTTGTAACGTACTCTGTTTCTGTACGACATCCCTTTGCGTTTAAATGCCGTAAAAAAGGATGCTATGTAATCAAGATTATTCGATTGGTTGAGGACTTTGGAAATAAACTGCAAGCCTTTCGGACTTTTTGAAACGAAGAAAACAGCAAAAGGATTGTACAAAACATTATAATATTATTGATGGAACGAGAATCTTCCACGCAAGCTGGCATATATATTTGCGTAAAATGATCTCATCATAATTTTTTATGGCTGTAAAAGTACCGACGAATCTTCAAGTAACAATAGATGAGCAAATATGGAGCCGTGGTGTTAATATAAGGATTATATTAAGACTGTACAGAGTACACCTATGTTAGTTATGGAGAAAAGTAGGTTATAGGTTCTTTGATAAATTCTTAAATGTAAGTATAGGTCTGCCTTGAGTAAGGGCCACATCCATCAATCATGTTTCTGGCCTAAAAACTGGGGACCTTAATATGCATACTCGTACATATTCTTGCCATAACAACTATGTGCAAACCTTATTAGCAATACTTAAAACGAAAAAAAAAATGATTCGTTACCAGTCAATCGGAAATACCAAATTTAATTAATAACAATTGTTTTGTATGTAATTTTTAATGTAACTGATACAACATATATATTTGTCCCAACCTAAGTATTGGCTGCATGTAATATCTGGTTTCGCTCAGCTTAAACATACAGACTAAACACGTTCATGCGTCATTTCTGGAGAGCGGGATGTTATTGTATAAGGTAGAACAGTAGGATAACGGAACTGATCCTGGATTACCTGTTTCCTCACTCTTCATGAATAACGTCTGTTTTGAATTCCCTCTCTTCTCTTTGCAAACCGACGAACACTCTCCCTTTTATCCGTAACACACAACTGTATAACAGGCACACCGAAAATTTTTCTCTAATTCCTCTTTCCAGCCCGAAAACTAAATTTACATAAATTAAATTCACGCTTCTATAATTTTCATTTAAATTATCGGGCAATTATTGAATTTCTAACAACATATGTTGAGAGAAAAATAAATATTATTATGGAAGAAAGTTTTCTTTTTGGAAATCAGTTGGTCTAACGACACCACGAATGAAAGCAATTATACATTTTATATGAATGTATATAAATCACTCCTTAGAGGTGAATACAGATATCAGTATTTATCATACACATGTATGCAGCACTTACCAGTCAAGAACCTTCTTTGGAAAAGAGGCTCTTCAAAATAATGATTTCAAAATTGCCTCAACGTCTTTATTGTTGGTCAAGTAGTCTATATCCTTAGTCACTGTTTTATCAACATTCTGGAATGTTATCCCGTTGAATTGATTCGTAAGTTATTTTCTCGTTATAGCTGCATATACAGACATTTTAAATTGGTTTTGAAGTATTTTATCATAAACGCGTATAAAAATGTTAAGTATACATATTGCTTTAAAAACCGGGCTATTGTGTGTATATATGTCTGCGTATATTATTTTTATCCTTTCAATATTTTCAATATCGCTTAACTGATGGCGATGCAACTACGACAAAAAATTAAATTCATCTATTTTAGATATTTTATTTTTGTTCAGAATTACTTAAGAAAAGTTAGTATTTTAGTTGAGCATTATATTTGAGCACTTAAATATTACTGACTTAATTTTGCAGAACGCTCCTGATAAATAAGAATAGCACGCGATTGTATACCTAATTGTTTCTACAACACTGCTCAACAATTTTTGATTGCTTGAAACAACAAGTTCAAAATTTGAGCATTTGGTAACGTTTTTTTTTCTTTCGATAAAAGTGTTTTTATTCATGATAATTTAGCGTACTTAAGCAATACTGATCATTGCGCGATTTATCGTATCTCACTATACCAACAAAACATTATGTCAAGAAAAACAGTTAAATCTTAACAGTAAACACTACTTTCAGGCAACCAAATACTTTAATTAAAATCTTGTTGAATATTAGTAACACTAACTTTTAGTCAGGCCAATAAATTTTTTGTCTTCTTTCAATTTCATAACATTCACATAAATACTAATTAATTACTTCGCATTTTTCCTAAAACATCTTTGGACAGCAGATTCCACATTGGTTTATGAAATAGTTTATATTAAATTACAGAAATGATATTTTTCACCCCTAACAACATATTAAATACGGGAGGGGGGGGGTATAACTTTTCACGGAAAAGTGTTTTCTTTAAATATTTATTTGCATTTAATATTGCAATTTATCTAAACCACACGCGTACTGTATACAGGCCTATCCTGTACTTCGGATACGAATTATATAAAATTATTCGCTATTGGTAGTGGGGTAGGAACACAGAGACGCGAACTTGAAAATTGGGAATTAAATAGACTTATTTGCAAAAATTTTAGAAATTACGTGAGACGAAATAACAAATTGGTGAATAATATGTGTTAGCTTGAAATTATATCTGCAATCTGTGGACATTTGGCGGTTAATAACAATCTATAAATACCCACTTTTGTTGGTTAATAACATGGCACCCCCTATTTTCGCCTTAATTATCACCCGCCAAATGTTTACAGATGACCGATATCAAATCGACCACCATTATTTATGAATTTGTTTCTAACACGTTAAAGTAACTTATTTTAATTCCCAATTTCCAAGGGTTTGTCTCCACCTTACTAACCACGCAAGGTCGTGGGTCATATTACGATGTTTACCCCATTTTTCATAAGGAATCATCTCTCACAAAATGTGTACTTGAGTTCAGAGTCACACTGTATACTGTATGTCTCGGCGCTATTTAATTTCTCAGATTAGACCCTACAGTTTTATGTTTTTTTTCATTACAGCGTTTGCTCATCACACAGTTATACCATTCATCGTGGGAAAACTAATATATGCCAATCCATACATTTTGATTGCAGAACACGTTCCACTACAAAACATCTGGACAGCTAGTCTTCTGAAACAATACCGCACCGAACGCTGCTTTTAATTACAGTATCGGCATACAGATCTTCTAGAGAGCACAACTGTGGACACAAATTACAGATCCCTCTGTATGTAATATGGTTCTATGAAATAAATGAAAAACACAATCTTTCTGGGATATTCGCACATTTCCAAACAAGGCCTGGTTTGATACAGACATATGTTACTACAAACAACTAGCAACAAAAGAACATGGTTGTTATCTAAAAATCTTAGGCCTATTACATATGAAGAATTAGCAAACGCGCGGTTGTCGACGTGCGTTAGTGATGTACCACGATGTGCACGAAAGCGTAGATACTGAAATGTTTGATTTTGGGCAATGGTGACAGTAAAATAGAGGAAAATGTATCTGTAAACTTCAAAACGCTTTGCTTTTGTGGACAAACCTTACATGATGAATGACGAACGTAATTATGTTTACATGCTCAACGATAAAATCTAAAAAAAATAATAAAATACCAGTAGCAGTAGAGAACTTATAATCGTCGAATTACAATATTTTAATTTTGAAGAATTTATGCTCGCAAGAGCTAGTGGAAATATTTGGTGATTGCGACGGCAATACCGAAAAGAATAACGAGTCTTCTAAGTCGTTCTTTTACATGTTCGCGTTTAACTTCCTGTTAGAATTTAACGAGAATTTTAAGAGCGATCCATCCATTTGTGTCTTTTACAGGTTCCTGTTAATATTAACATTCACTTTAAATTCCTCGTTAACTAATTGTCACCCGAAGTTGTCGTTAGTGAGTTTAACGAAAGGTGTGGAGTGAAGTTTCGAGTGTAAATAACGTTCATAAGGATTAGACCAACATAACATTTGCAATAACTTAATGAAAGTTATAAGAAAATTACAAAATAATAAAAACACTCGTTTCATACCTAGATGAAAGCAATGGATTTTCAATGTTACTGACTTTGGTAGAAGGCCACTTTGGGAATTAAACATTTCGCTGTTATAAATTTGCCACCACCCAAATATTTGCGAGACGTAAAACATTTATGAGGAATAATTGCATTTCTAAACTTGGCACAACAACATAGAAAAATAACAACAAACTTTTTTTTTACGCATGTCATAGAGAACACGATATACTGACCAATAGGAATGCGTTTTATATAAAGTTGAGCTAACAGCTACAACGAAAAAGAATACGCCCTTTCGCAATTTAACGAAGAGAGTGCAAAATGATTGTAAAATGGGAGTACACATTAAAGCTGTCGTTAATTTAATGTTGAAATTAGGTTACGAGCAGTTTAACGCGAACATGTAAAAGTTGCTCTTAGCATCGTTTACATGCAACATTGTTAGTAATAATAGATGCCATACCCTTGTTCATATCATCGTGTCCTGCCATGGTAATACACCTTCGTAATTTACCTTCGTGAACGAATTACCGTGCAAAGTTATCTAAGTTTCCGCAGATATATTTCCCCGGGGTACACTCTCTCTAGCGGTACTTGAGTGTTGCGCTTCATAAAGTGTCTCATCAAAATTTCACCAAGCGCGTAGCCCATGCTGAAATGTATGGACCTATAAAACGTCCCAAATGTACATTCACTGCAAAGTCTGGCTCTGCTACGAAGGCTAGCTTTTGATATTTTTGCGAAAGTTTCACACGTAATCACTTTCCTCTTATGTATTCCTTCGCCATTATCTGGTGGCTCAAGTAACAACTGTATTATTTATAAGCTGTCATCTCCTGATTTTCTTATTATTGTGCTGATTTCAAAAAAATTACCTTGTCTATAGAAGAACTTATGTCTCAAAAATATTTAGACTATAGAGGTAAAAATAGGAAAGCACGTATAAAACAAAAAATTTACCAGGATATAATAATGTGGAAGTATAAAAGAAAAAAAAGTTAAAATTTAGGCACTTGATAACAGATACCTGAAAATTAGTTTTGCATGAGTTAGTGCCTTCCCGTTATAGTTTTGCACGATAAAGAACAATATTCGTCTGCAAATAGATGAACATCACCTACACAACACGACTAATAACTGTTTTACTGTGTCAATATATCAGTATTTTATTGCACCCACTTTTTTAAGTTAATCGATGTTAATTGCTGTGTAATAAATATTTGCAAATTCACTTAAATCAATGTTATTAAGAGTTTTTGTTCTTTCCAAATGGTATCCTACCGAGAGTGTGAACTTGGTAGGAAAATGTCCTTACCAGCAGCTCGACAAAAGATCCGTTGGACATTCTGAAGTGGAAGAAAAATATGCATTTTCATATTCACTCAATTTCGTGTAGAGGGTTACAAACATTCCATGGGTTGGCTTGCCCCATAATATCCGATGAACCCAATATTCTCTCTGCTTTTGTCTCCTCCGTATAAGGCGGCAATACACAAACCACAGACATGCAACACCCTCAACTTCCATAGAGCCACTGTGGTGAACGCGCGGTTAGTCGCTTTATTAAATAATACTGGAACACTTATTCCCGGTTTAACAAAGACACAATTTTCAAGCATTCGTGAGTGATTAGATTAATCACCAAGAAAGAATATGCCATAATTTCAGTGAATGTGTTCTAAAATATTTTCCTTTATCTACTGTATATGAGGTTAAAATGTATTTTAACAAACGCAGAAACTGATGATTAAAAAACTTTTCATGGCAACATTTCAGTGTAGCCTTTGCGTCTAAATCGCCGAACCTTTAAATAAATCAACAGTGTTTATACCTGAAAAAATATTGAATACCTAATCCTCCTTTGTATTTTGATGCTACATTGTAGCATTACAAATTCTGTGTAGCTCTTCTAAGCTAGTTGAAAGTGATGGAATATTCAGCTACACCGAGAAGCCTACGCATAACCTTGTGACTTACATAATAACAAAGTTTCAGGGACATTTCAGACACGAATATTATTTTTACTATTTATGAAGAATCATAAAACAGTGCATGAGCATAAACAAGGTAGTAAAAGTATGTAAAAATGTATGATAAAATGCATGTGTTCAACCTATTAATGAATCACGTGAAATATATGCCTATAAACAGGCTGAGTATAAAATAATACCCCAACTTTGAAGGTCTATAATATCAAAACCAAACAACCTACAACATTGATTGACCAATCAAATGAACCGGGGAACCATGAAGTTTGTTTTCCATACATTCATAAATGTTCAATGTGACCACCATGAGCGGCCCAAACGACATCTACGTGATAATCAAACTCGTTCCACGCTCTTGTCAGCATGTCCGGTGTTACGGTTTGGATGGCGTTCGTAACGCTCGGTTACAGGGCGGTGAAGGGGAAGCGAGCTCGCATTCGACACGTCAATGTGAAGGGGACGGTCTGATACCTCCTTTATGGTGTGCCACCCCATTGGCACCTAGCTATTCGCGGATACCAGAACGAGACGTTGCCGCCACGTTGGATTGGTCGAGGAGCAGCTGGTGACCAGGCTCTTCATCACAGGACTCCAAGAAGCCTCGATCTTACCCCATGCGATTTTTTTTTATGGGGGTACATAAAAGATCAAGTGTTTCGTCCACCATTGCCGGCTAACATTGACGACCTCAAAACGAGAATTACGGGTGCCATCCAAGCCTTAACACCGGACATGCTGACAAGAGTGTGGAACGAGTTTAATTATAGCATAGATGTCGTTCGGGCCGCTCGTGGTGGTCACATTGAACATTTATGAATGTATGGTTAGCAAATTTCACGGTTCCACGGTTCATTTGATTGGTCAGTCAAGGTTGCAGGTTGTTTGGTTTTGACATTATAGACCTTCAAAGATGGGGCATTATTTTATACTTAGCCTGTATAACATTACAAATTGCCTAGGCAGGGCATATCCAAGTACGTGAGTGATGAAGGTTTTGATAAAAATTAAGAACAAATTTCCAACTTCTTAATTTATATACAGTATTATAAAAATACACATAGATTTTATTTAGAACGTACAATTACCAATCCCTAATATTTACACGTATTATTCCTATCATGCGAGCCCAATTTTATACCAATATGTTATAATTAAATTCCTTATCATGGTCTTTATTATAGCTACAGTAACTTAATCTTCACTTATTATTATCAAAATGTCCATTCCATACATTATAATAATTCCAAGTATCAGCCACTCACATATCAATTTCCTCTTTCGTAGAGCCCCATCGGTAAATGTCAGTCCCTGCTCTCCAGATGGTTACACATTGCACTCGTTATCGGCCACTGCATCGTCGCCCGTCGTTCTGATGATAAAACACACCCGACAGCAATGGCCATTCCAGACTGCTGATACGGAAGAACGCCACGGATTATATAGTGAACACGGCATGGCCCAGAAGCTTCTTCTCGCCTCGAGTCACGCCAAGAGCGGTGATAACCAGAAAATTCGCGCAAGCTCTTCCAAATACGGGAGTGACGTCAGTACTGTGCATTATCACGGCCTACGTGATAGCTCCGCTTCCCCCTCCTCGGGCGAATTGCACTACGGTGGCCCGCGGGTAATACTAGCTTCGTTGTAAAAAAAAAGTTTAATTATTATTTACCAAAAAACAAGTGCGCTGTGGAAATAAATTAATGTTGGTTAACTGGTGATATTCTGATCCAAGTTCGAGTTTTCAAGTGCCTATTTCTCCTGCCTCCTGTTCGGCATACGAGTTTTAAATTGAGTTCTTGTCCGAAACTCTCACACAATGATACATACACATGCACAAATATGGGGTGGACTACAATTATTTTAATTTTTCTTTACTTAATATGTTTTTTTAATTTATTCCCATCACAAATCTCTTTATGCTTAGATATCCCTACCCAGCGCACGTCGGGCTCTGATAGTTTTAAATGTTTTCTCGTTACTAAAAAATTGTCATGCAAGAAAATATTTCTTTTAAATTAACTGGCTACGGTTTAAATAATACTCTATGAAAATTAACACAATCTACACAAATTATAATAATTTCTTGAAGCGACCAATTTAAGTGGGTGGATTGTAGGAGTGTAGATCCAGTCAATTTCCGTCCCGTTTCGAATGAAACGACACAATGAGACACACTCAACTCGGCACACTATTACAGGACAGCCACTCATAAATTAACTTTGCTTATTACCCTTACATTAAAAATGAGGTATCCCGAACTCGCTGGCTACACACAACCAGTCTCCGTGTCCCAACACTGAATTGATTTTCTGCCAACACAACTAGCAAAAACTGTTTGGATTGGTTTTGAGGTTAGGTACTGTTTTGCAAACAAGTGCTTTGAGATGTTTATACACTTCCTCTAACCAATTTGTAATGCAGTTTGATTAAATATAAATTGATAAAAATTAATTAATTAATATAATAGAGATCATTAAAAAATGTACTATAAATAAAAACTTTCATCATTGTTAACCATGCGACTTTGACAGTATGACTTTGGGGTAGGTTAATTTCGGGTAAATGCGTAGAAGACGAATAACACTGGCAAACAAGGTTTTTGACCCAACAAGGACAATGGGTGTTCCTAACAAAACTTTTCACGGTGATTTCAAATATGCAATCGCTTTATCTCCATCGCCCACTGTTTTTTTTTTAACAGGTAAACAGGGTGAACAAAAAAATACACCTTTGTTTAAATTTACTTTATACATTTACGTAAGTGATTATAAATCCCATTATATTAATTGGAATTTGAAAACAATTTATATCTCGTTTGACATAAAATGGAACAAGCTCTCACATTACGTAGACTTTATTCGTTATTGCTCATACGTGGAAAATTACACACATATAAATGGAAAATTGCCTCAAAATTTCGCCTTTTCAGGATGTTAAATGTCCTCTACAACCTATCACAGCATTTCTATCGTAAAAACTACGAAAAGCAATGTGAGACACATGAAACAAAATGAAGACGATGCCACTTTTGAGGTCTATCACCCAGTTTTCTTGTGACAACAGGGTAAACCAAAAAGAACACATTTTTTTAAAAAATTTTAGGTAAGTGTTTATAATTCCCATTACATTAATTAGAATTTGAAAACAATTTATATCTCGTTTAACATATAATGGACCGAGCTTTCAGATGACGTATACTTTATTCGTTATTGCTCATATGTGGGAAATGATTTACATATAAATGGGAAATTGCCTCAAAATTTTACCTTTTCGGGATGTTTAACGCCTTCTACACCCAATCACGACATTTATATAGTAAAACTACGAAAATCAATGTGGGACACATGAAACGAAATGAAACAGGGCTTTGCACAGGATGGTTCACTCACTGCAGGTCTGAACCTGTCGCCAGGCGGCCTGCTGCGTCTCGCAATCAGTGTAGTTGAGACTCTCGCTGTGTACGCACGTGTTTTATGTTCGTTATGTTTCCTCTTGTATGGGCTGAACATTTCTCGCACAGCGTACGTGTGCTGTGTCCTAAATATGCCGAGAAAGTGCAGAAACGATCCGAATAGCTTCTGCTGTGTGTGTGGGGAACTTACGTTTAAAGCGCAAAAACGAAGTTTGACACCAATCGTTAAAAAATGTTATGAATGTAATTTTGGGTGTAAAGTGGGTGACCAGGAGAATATCTGGGCGTTTTATATATATGTTCTTCAACCTGTGTGAAACGTTTGACGGGTTGGGCTAAGGTTAATCGCCACATGATGTTTGCAGTACCCATGGTGTGACGTGAGCCAAAATATCACTCATCTGACTGTTATTTGTCTTACAACGATAATAAATTAGTGGTATGTCAAAACACACAATAAAGATCCCTGATTTATCATCTGCTATGATCCCCGTGCCCCACAGTAAGGATTTACCTGTTCCACAACCTCCATCACATGTATCTGTGGAAGATGAAACTAAAGATGAATCTGATATGGAAATGCGCAAGTGGAAGAAGATGCCATTTTTGCGGCAAGTACACCATCCAGTGAACCTCACATGATAACTCAAGGCAAATTAAATGGCCTTGTCCATGATTTGAATTTGTTCAAAAAAGCAGCCGAGCTTATGGCTTATCGTCTCAAAGGTTTGATTCTCCTACATGTAGATACAAAAGTGGGTTTATTTCACAACCACCAGGAAAAATGTGAACATTTATTCTCTGAAGAAGGTACGTTAGTGTACTGCAATGATGTTTGTGCTTTGATGGAAGAACTTTATCATGAACATGTAACTTCAGAGTGGAGACTCTTCATNTTTATCATGAACATGTAACTTCAGAGTGGAGACTCTTCATTGATTCTTCGAAAACCAGTCTGAAGACAGCCCTCTTGCATAATGGCAACAAATCCTTATGTGCTGTTTGCTTATTCAACTAACATGAAGTAATCATACGAAAACATAAAAATGTTGTTGGAAAAAATTTAGCATGGCAAGTACCCTTGAACTGTGTGTTGTTATTTGAAGGTAATTTCGCGGTTTACCGGTTAGCAGTTTGGCTATACTAAATTTTGCTGCTTCCTGTGTGAGTGGAACAGTGACAAACCATTACATCAACAGGAAATGGCCAAAACGTGCCTGGACATAAAAATGTTGCACATTCTATACTTGCTAGCTCTGGCCGGATTATTCTGCCGCCATTGCATATTAAATTGGGACTTTTCAAAAATGTAGTTAAGGCTACGGATAAGAATGGTGCAGGGTTCCTATAATTGAAAGAAATAGCCCCTCATGTCAGTGACGCAAAAATCAAGGACGAAATTTTTGTGTGTCCAAAAAATTAGAGCTTTGTTCTCAGATGGGCATTTCGAGGACCTACTGTGAGTCCAGTTGNACACTCACAAGTTGATTTCTTTCCTGGCTGTCTGGGCGCCGTGAGAGACGAGCATGGAGAACGTTTTCACAAGCAAACGTCTGTCATGGAAAAGCGGTATCCAGGGACTGGAGCGGAAGAAAGCTCTTAGATGTCTGCTGAATGCTGAAGAGGGATGTTCGAAACACTACATTTGATGTATTGCGTTTATTTTTTATGCTACTGTATTTACTACGCGTACTACTGCTTACGTACTACAATTTATTTTTATTTTATAATTTTTCTACCCGTCACAAAAAAACTGTGTGTAATAGAAAAAAAAACTGATTGCATATTAGAAATCAAAGTGAAAAGTTCTGTTAAGAACAGCCATTTTCCTTCATGCGCCAAAAAAATTTAATTTCGTCGATGTCTAGTGCGACAAGCGTGCCCTGTGTTGTTCGCACCAAAAGGACGGTGGTTGACGGGAAATAAGTATATCAAAAGAAGCGGTTTTCTTGTATGGGCGGATATGGAGAGCTCAATTCTAACTGGTGCTAAATGCCATTTGATGTGTATGGATCTCAAAGTGTTAAGCCAGATGCCTTCGTTTCGTTGAGAACAGCCCCGAGAACCATCGGTCATCACGTAGCAGTGTGTTTGTGATTCGTTGCACATCAATGCCTATCGTTGTCTTATATATATACACACATACACTTCTGAACATGGAATTCATTACTACACCCGTAAGGTGGCATCCACTTCACCACCGCGGCCCACACTACAGATTGAGAAGATCGTCGTATTCACTGATGTGCGGTAACGGAGCGTGGAACCACGCCCAAAGAAATCTTGCAGTCTTTGGGACCCACGCTGCATTTGCCGGTCTCGCCAAGAACAGTCTGTGGGACCCACGCTGCATTTGCCGGTCTCGCCAAGAACCATCCGACGCTGTTTGAACGAGACTGCGCAACAGGCAAGGAAACCGCTGCGCCATTTGCCTTTGACCCGTCGGCATCGTGCGACACGCCGTTAGTGGTGCCAGGAACGTCAACATTGGACGGAGGACGGCAACGGCATTTGTTCACAACACCAGAGATCAGAGTCAAACATTTCCCTCAGTAAATCGCTTAAGTTAAGTTAAGTCTGCGGAATGCGGGGTCGTTTTGCGACCTCTAAAGTAACGAGCAGTAAATCACGATTTACGTACACTGCGCTTCGTTTAAGGTGGGATGACTGTCGTGGAACAGTAGTGCCCTATCTAGATGTAACAGCTTTATTTGTACATAAATTTCACCATTTCTTATAAATGTAAATGCGTTCTGGAATATTATTCGTTTAGTTGAGGACAACTGGACACGTAAGTGCGGCTAAGGTGAAAGTACGTCTGTATTCAGTGAAGCAGAATTTAAATAAAATAACAATATATAAATAGAATACTGATTGGTGATGGCATACATTGCTTAAAAATTTGATTTTCATAAATTATTATTCTCCCATCAAATTTTATATTTAATGAAGTTATTGATAGCGCCACTATTATCACAGTGTAAGCATTTGCCATTCGTAATTAAACTAACCATTTATTTCCCATCATTACCATGTTACAGAGAAATAAAGTCATTTAATAATAATACTACCATCTGAATTTCTCCTTCAATTACGAAATGTTTCCAACAGTGAACGGACGATATACTTCTCTTTGCCCACTTAAGGGGCCGTGGTGTTGTAGTGGTTAGACTACTCGCCTCCCACCAAGGCGAACCGGGTTCGATTCCCGGCGGAGTTTCTCCCGGATTTTTGCATGTGGGAATCGTGCCGGACAATGCCGCTGGTTGGCGAGTTTTTTTCTGAGATCGCCCGTTTCCCCCGCCCTTGCATTCCGGCGCTGCTCCATACTCACCTAGCTTCACCCTCATCGGCTCTCAAGACCTCGATGTTAAGAGCCGCCCAAATCTCTTCACTCGCTCACCCACTCACTTTACCCAAATGAATAGTCCTATTAATAACGTTATCCTAATTAAAAAACTAATAACTTTTAACGCTGGGTTAAAATTTGAAACATCTAGGCCTACACAACTGTAAATATTATATAACGAACTCTGAAGCGACCAACTAATATATATATCTTAATGTTGTGAAATTAAAGTTTTAAAAATTACGGACGAGTAAAGAATTGTACTATTTATATGTATTTTTGGATCATCCAGAGATACAGAGGTGCCGTACCCACTTATAAATTATTGTCTGCTGAGGCAAATGCTCTTTTAATGTAACATAAATAACAAAATATACATTACTACGATTTTAAAGTCATTTTTAAAGTATTAATAACTATGCACGTAGAGAAAATTTTCACACAGAATTTTCACACAGAATCGCTACACAAGCCGAAATATATTCCATACAGTACTTCTAAGACACATACCCATAAAATTTTGTAGGCCTATGTATACAAATGAATAAGGAGATTTTTGCAAGTGTTATTAGTGGCTAAATCGCTGAAAAAAGAAAATCTGTCTTGTAAAAATTCGGTAAAACCGCATTCCTAGTTGATTGTGTTCAATGCAATGGAGTGAATGTGAAGCATTAAAAACGGCTTAATAATTTTCCAAATTATATTTCCATGTCATTTCCATGTACAAGGCCACTGAAGGACATTCCAATTTTCAGAAATATTCACTCTGAAAGTATACTTTTGCTTAATGAAAATTTAAGACAAGAATTGCAGTTTATAATATAACATAGTCCGGCTTATAACAGTACTAAAGCGTTACTAACCTAACCAGAGAATCACAGACCGCGGTTTGCTTAATATTTACTCACAATAATGTTAAACATTCCAAGAAGATTTATGACGAGCATTTAAGACTATATGTGACGGATGTTTTTATTAGTGTTCGAGGCACGTAAGATCCGGGTGACAATAACACGCACGCCCTGCACCTCATAGCTTATGTGCTGAACCGGCGTGCAGTGCTTCGTCGTCAACCTTTCCTCTAGAGATTAGATCTGTAACAGTCGGACTTTTATAACACGCGGTGAGCCCACAGATGTAAGCACGACTGCATGGTTTCACTTTTCTCCTATTTCTTAAGGAAATTCGCAGGCAAACAATAAAAATTTTATTTTTTTATAACTTCCCCAAGATTTTTAATTCCAATATTTAATTTTAAAGTTTTTTTCTAATTAATTTCAAGATTTATTGTAACCAGAACTGTTTAAAGCAATATAAAGTGGTTATAATTTTTTTTGTGACAGCGGTTACTAAAACTTTGTTGTGTGTCTCATTTGTAAATTTTAGTAGCCTAATTAGTGAGATTTTGTTTAATAATCCAGCATATCTCTAAAATAACTTATCAGAACAATTTCAGTTTAACTTTCAAACGAGCTTTAATGGGTTTAGGATGCTTTAAGGACAATGGCTACTGAACACTTCTGTAATACGCAAAGTTTAACAGTAATTTCAATAATTATGTTATCTGTCACAAATACAGGAAACAGTTGTTATTTTTTAATCTGTGTCAAGAATGCCGGTGGTTACAGAAATATTAATTAATAAATAAACATTTAATCACAGGAATGAGATAATTCTANTGTGTCAAGAATGCCGGTGGTTACAGAAATATTAATTAATAAATAAACATTTAATCACAGGAATGAGATAATTCTATTAAAATAAAAGACTTTGAGTTAATTCAAGAAATTTTAAAATCACGCCATGAAATAGTTTTGCAATTTTTAAAAATTGTTGTAAATGTGGAAATATTTGTTTATACTTTACCTGTAACAGTCCGTAATATTTTGTAAAATAAGCTTTACTAGTCAATACCTTAAAATAAAACTAAGACATGGCATTTCAACCACACCTTGTTAAATTTTGTGTTAATCATTTGGTTTATTTTATTTGTACGTTTCAAAAACACCACAGTTGTGATTTTGACATGCCTTAATGTAACATTTACGTGACCTAAAAAAATTTTTATGTGAGGAAATAGTACTTGCAGGTAATGGTCGAACGGTATTTCCTACAAATCTGTAATGAATATCTTGGTGTCGAGCACCCTCGAGTAAGCAAATCATCCACCGAGAATGGTGCATTCTTAAGCGGATTAGAAATGGGTTTGTAACTCGTTTAGGAAATGCCTCCCAGGACCCGTNCACCGAGAATGGTGCATTCTTAAGCGGATTAGAAATGGGTTTGTAACTCGTTTAGGAAATGCCTCCCAGGACCCGTGGCCGAGAGTTCATAAAACAATCGCTAACGCGAAAACGGTAAGGGAAAAAAAAAAGATAGCTTTTTTTTCCTCCAACCCGCGCGGCGCACGCTAGTCCCGTGACCCGACAACAAGCCGGCCGNAAAAAAAAAGATAGCTTTTTTTTCCTCCAACCCGCGCGGCGCACGCTAGTCCCGTGACCCGACAACAAGCCGGCCGGCAAAAACAAGAGCCGGGAAATCCGGTGCAGTGCCGTAGTGTTTTGTTCCGGGCGCGAGCAGCAACGGCAGATAACATTCATTAAGTCGTCGGGGGCGACGCGAACCGACAACCCTCTTCCACCCCCGGCGCGGGGAACACCCGGCAGGTTTTCGGGGGTGGCGGAGGGTGGGAGAGCCGTAATCCCCATGATAAACACGGCGCTCGTATCTCGGCGATACGGCCGAGGGCTGAAGCGGAAAAGGGGTGAATTGTATGGGGGTCGGCGGGGGGTTGGGTTGGTGGAGCGGGGTGGTTTTTGTAGGCGCGAGCCGCCGCGAGCGAACGGCGTAATCGCCGACCGCCACCACCACCTACACGCGCGGCGGCCGGCGGTGCAAGAAGCCATCCAGGGTCTACTTGCGGCGGAGGGCGACATTTGGCGCGCCCGCTCGCGCAATTAAAACAGGGTCGTCCCACCACCCGACACGTCGCAAAATGAACGCGGTCCGATGGCTGGTGGAAGGAGCCGGGGGAAGGGGACATGATGTGCTCAGCCGGCAAAAACTTCCCTTGGCCTCCGACCGGCAGCGTGGTCGTCGCGATATTGCGATCGGGGAACCACGGACGCATGGGCGGATATTGCTGGGTTCGCAGTTAATTGAGACATTTTGGGAGCCTTTGCCTGGTTTGTTTCTTTCCGCCCCGTTGCATGTCGTTCCATAACGTCGCGTGAGCATTGGCGTTGCCATGGCCCTGAAGACTAGTGAGCATGTCCCGAACATTGACTCACCTGTCACTAGCACAACTGTAAAAAATCACATGGTGAGTAGTAATGAACGTGCTTGTTTAAGTTTTTTTTTTTCGACGATCAACACTTGTATACGAATAAAATATTTTGACCACATTCAGTTATTATTTGAGTTGCATTAAAACCATATCAGAAGAAGTGTAAAAGCGTTTCAAGGCTCTTACTTGCACAAGCATGGTTATAACTTCAAATCCTATCCACATTTATTTTGACAGTGCCATTACGAAAAGCAGTTAATTGTTGGAAAATGGCGTTATTACTGTGCATGTGGGATGCGCACTCTATCCTATATTCCATCTCCGGGATAAAGTAGCACTGCGATACATCTGGGAACGTAAAAACGTAACATTTACTCTTATTATTAATGTAGTGTGTGCAAAATATTTTCAGGTGGAATTCATTTATACACAGAGTTTTAATAATAGGCTTGGTATGCGGAAATACGAAGAAATCAGCATGATGGAGAAACCGAAGGCAGAGTCAACAGGAGGACAAATTAGAGATCGCCTATGCCCCGGTACGGTAGGGTATGCGAATAAATATAAATATATATATATATATATATATATAGCATGACGTACNCTTCACCACCGCGGCCCACACTACAGATTGAGAAGATCGTCGTATTCACTGATGTGCGGTAACGGAGCGTGGAACGACGTCCAAAGAAATCTTGCAGTCTGTGGGACCCACGCTGCATTTGCCGGTCTCGCCAAGAACCATCCGTCGCTGTTTGAACGAGACTGCGCAACAGGCAAGGAAACCGCTGCGCCATTTGCCTTTGACCCGTCGGCATCGTGCGACACGCCGTTAGTGGTGCCAGGAACGTCAACATTGGACGGAGGACGGCAACGGCATTGGTTCACAACACCAGAGATCAGAGTCAAACATTTCCCTCAGTAAATCACTTAAGTTAAGTTAAGTCTGCGGAATGCGGGGTCGTTTTGCGACCTCTAAAGTAACGAGCAGTAAATCACGATTTACGTACACTGCGCTTCGTTTAAGGTGGGATGACTGTCGTGGAACAGTAGTGCCATATCTAGATGTAACAGCTTTATTTGTACATAAATTTCACCATTTCTTATAAATGTAAATGCGTTCTGGAATATTATTCGTTTAGTTGAGGACAACTGGACATGCAAGTGCCGCTAAGGTGAAAGTACGTATGTATTCAGTGTAGCAGAATTTAAAGAAAATAATAATAATATATAAATTGAATACTAATTGGTGATGGCATACATTGCTTAAAAATTTAATTTTCAAAAACTATTATTCTTCCATCAAATTTTATATTCAATAAAGTTCTTGATAGCGCCACTATTATCACAATTTGCCATTAATAATTAAACTAACCATTTATTTCCCATCATTACCATGTTACAGAGAAATAAAGTCATTTGATAATAATACTGCTATCTGAATTTCTCCTTCAATTACGAAATTTTTCCAACAGTGAACGGACGATATACTTCTTTTTACCCTAATTAGGGGCCGTGGTGTTGTAGTGGTTAGACTACTCGCCTCCCACCAAGGCGAACCGGGCTCGATTCTCATCGGAGTTTCTCCCGGATTTTTGCATGTGGGAATCTTGCCGTGACAATGCCGCTGGTCGGCGAGTATTCTGAGATCTCCCGTTTCCCCCGCCCTTGCATTCCGGCGCTGCTCCATGCTCACCTAGCTTCACACTCATCGGCTCTCAAGACCTCGATGTTAAGAGCCACCCAAATCTCTTCACTCGCTCATTCACTCACTTTACCCAAATTAATAGTCCTATTAATAACGTTATGCTAACTAAAAACTAATAACTTTTAACGCTGGGTTAAAATTTGAAACATCTAGGCCTACACAAATGTAAATATTATATAACGAACTCTGAAGCGATCAACTAATGTATATCTTAATGTTGGGAAATTAAAGTTCTAAAAATTACGGACGAGTAAAGAATTGTACTATTTATATGTATTTTTTGATCATCCAGAGATACAGAGGTACCGTACCCACTTATAAATTATTGTCTGCTGAGGCAAATGCTCTTTTAATGTAACATAAATAACAAAATATACATTACTGCGATTTTAAAGTCGACTTTAAAGTATGAATAACTATGCACGTAGAGAAAATTTTCACACAGAATTTTCACACAGAATCGCTACACAAGCCGAAATATATTCCATACAGTACTTCTTGGACACATACCCATTAAATTTTGTAGGCCTATGTATACAAATGAATAAGGAGATTTTTGCAAGTGTTATTAGTGGCTAAATCGCTGAAAAANAAATTTTGTAGGCCTATGTATACAAATGAATAAGGAGATTTTTGCAAGTGTTATTAGTGGCTAAATCGCTGAAAAAAGAAAATCTGTCTTGTAAAAATTCGGTAAAACCGCATTCCTAGTTGATTGTGTTCAATGCAATGGAGTGAATGTGAAGCATTAAAAACGGCTTAATAATTTTCCAAATTATATTTCCATGTCATTTCCATGTACAAGGCCACTGAAGGACATTCCAATTTTCAGAAATATTCACTCTGAAAGTATACTTTTGCTTAATGAAAATTTAAGACAAGAATTGCAGTTTATAATATAACATAGTCCGGCTTATAACAGTACTAAAGCGTTACTAACCTAACCAGAGAATCACAGACCGCGGTTTGCTTAATATTTACTCACAATAATGTTAAACATTCCAAGAAGATTTATGACGAGCATTTAAGACTATATGTGACGGATGTTTTTATTAGTGTTCGAGGCACGTAAGATCCGGGTGACAATAACACGCACGCCCTGCACCTCATAGCTTATGTGCTGAACCGGCGTGCAGTGCTTCGTCGTCAACCTTTCCTCTAGAGATTAGATCTGTAACAGTCGGACTTTTATAACACGCGGTGAGCCCACAGATGTAAGCACGACTGCATGGTTTCACTTTTCTCCTATTTCTTAAGGAAATTCGCAGGCAAACAATAAAAATTTTATTTTTTTATAACTTCCCCAAGATTTTTAATTCCAATATTTAATTTTAAAGTTTTTTTCTAATTAATTTCAAGATTTATTGTAACCAGAACTGTTTAAAGCAATATAAAGTGGTTATAATTTTTTTTGTGACAGCGGTTACTAAAACTTTGTTGTGTGTCTCATTTGTAAATTTTAGTAGCATAATTAGTGAGATTTTGTTTAATAATCCAGCATATCTCTAAAATAACTTATCAGAACAATTTCAGTTTAACTTTCAAACGAGCTTTAATGGGTTTAGGATGCTTTAAGGACAATGGCTACTGAACACTTCTGTAATACGCAAAGTTTAACAGTAATTTCAATAATTATGTTATCTGTCACAAATACAGGAAACAGTTGTTATTTTTTAATCTGTGTCAAGAATGCCGGTGGTTACAGAAATATTAATTAATAAATAAACATTTAATCACAGGAATGAGATAATTCTATTAAAATAAAAGACTTTGAGTTAATTCAAGAAATTTTAAAATCACGCCATGAAATAGTTTTGCAATTTTTAAAAATTGTTGTAAATGTGGAAATATTTGTTTATACTTTACCTGTAACAGTCCGTAATATTTTGTAAAATAAGCTTTACTAGTCAATACCTTAAAATAAAACTAAGACATGGCATTTCAACCACACCTTGTTAAATTTTGTGTTAATCATTTGGTTTATTTTATTTGTACGTTTCAAAAACACCACAGTTGTGATTTTGACATGCCTTAATGTAACATTTACGTGACCTAAAAAAATTTTTATGTGAGGAAATAGTACTTGCAGGTAATGGTCGAACGGTATTTCCTACAAATCTGTAATGAATATCTTGGTGTCGAGCACCCTCGAGTAAGCAAATCATCCACCGAGAATGGTGCATTCTTAAGCGGATTAGAAATGGGTTTGTAACTCGTTTAGGAAATGCCTCCCAGGACCCGTGGCCGAGAGTTCATAAAACAATCGCTAACGCGAAAACGGTAAGGGAAAAAAAAAAGATAGCTTTTTTTTCCTCCAACCCGCGCGGCGCACGCTAGTCCCGTGACCCGACAACAAGCCGGCCGGCAAAAACAAGAGCCGGGAAATCCGGTGCAGTGCCGTAGTGTTTTGTTCCGGGCGCGAGCAGCAACGGCAGATAACATTCATTAAGTCGTCGGGGGCGACGCGAACCGACAACCCTCTTCCACCCCCGGCGCGGGGAACACCCGGCAGGTTTTCGGGGGTGGCGGAGGGTGGGAGAGCCGTAATCCCCATGATAAACACGGCGCTCGTATCTCGGCGATACGGCCGAGGGCTGAAGCGGAAAAGGGGTGAATTGTATGGGGGTCGGCGGGGGGTTGGGTTGGTGGAGCGGGGTGGTTTTTGTAGGCGCGAGCCGCCGCGAGCGAACGGCGTAATCGCCGACCGCCACCACCACCTACACGCGCGGCGGCCGGCGGTGCAAGAAGCCATCCAGGGTCTACTTGCGGCGGAGGGCGACATTTGGCGCGCCCGCTCGCGCAATTAAAACAGGGTCGTCCCACCACCCGACACGTCGCAAAATGAACGCGGTCCGATGGCTGGTGGAAGGAGCCGGGGGAAGGGGACATGATGTGCTCAGCCGGCAAAAACTTCCCTTGGCCTCCGACCGGCAGCGTGGTCGTCGCGATATTGCGATCGGGGAACCACGGACGCATGGGCGGATATTGCTGGGTTCGCAGTTAATTGAGACATTTTGGGAGCCTTTGCCTGGTTTGTTTCTTTCCGCCCCGTTGCATGTCGTTCCATAACGTCGCGTGAGCATTGGCGTTGCCATGGCCCTGAAGACTAGTGAGCATGTCCCGAACATTGACTCACCTGTCACTAGCACAACTGTAAAAAATCACATGGTGAGTAGTGATGAACGTGCTTGTTTAAGTTTTTTTTTTTCGACGATCAACACTTGTATACGAATAAAATATTTTGACCACATTCAGTTATTATTTGAGTTGCATTAAAACCATATCAGAAGAAGTGTAAAAGCGTTTCAAGGCTCTTACTTGCACAAGCATGGTTATAACTTCAAATCCTATCCNACCATATCAGAAGAAGTGTAAAAGCGTTTCAAGGCTCTTACTTGCACAAGCATGGTTATAACTTCAAATCCTATCTACATTTATTTTGACAGTGCCATTAATAAAAGCAGTTCATTGTTGGAAAATGGAGTTATTACTGTACATGTGGGATGCGCACTCTATCCTGTATTCCATCTCCGGGATAAAGTAGCACTGCGATATATCTGGGAACGTAAAAACGTTGCATTTACTTTTATTATTAATGTAGTGTGTACAAAATATTTTCAGGTGGATTTATTTATACACACAGTTTTAATAATAGGCCTTGTATGCGGAAATACGGAGAAATCAGCATGATATAGAAACCGAAGGCAGAGTCAACCGAAGGACAAATTAGATATAACCTATCCTCCAGTACGGTAGGGTATGCGAATATATATATAGCATGACGTGCTGTCGATAAGTGCGAAGATTTTCAATCTCGAGTGCGGTGTGCGCTCAGCATTGCAGTGGAAACTATTGTACATCGGGTTGATCGACGTCGAGTTGCTCTCTGATGTTGAAACGGCCAACAGACAGTCACGTACACACCATCTGGAAGACTTCACCCGAGATCATTGGGAAGTTGGAAGAAGGTTGGCATGTGCCTGGTATGACAGAGGAGTTCGATCATCGTGTTGCGGGCTTGGACGGCATTTCCAACGACAGGGACAGCTGTACGAAGGTTTATTAGTGGTCGTCCACGAGCAACCACGGCCACGGAAGACCGGTATTTGGCCTACGGGCGAGAGGAAAGATCAACTACAGACAGCGAGTGAAAATCGTAAAAACGCACTACTGGACGCCCGATATTGCGTTTTACCCTGACCAGGTGACTACACATAGCTCGGTGCCCAGGTATGGTGTGTGCCATTTTCACCTACACATCGGAGACTGTGTTTGCTGTGGAGTTGGGGCACAGAGACTGGGGAGATCAGCGATGGGATGTGGTCGAGCGTTTATTATAGAGTATAGCTGATTCAATCGCATTAGCGATTCCGGGCGTCTATACATCTAGAAATAGCGGGGAAAACACAATCACCCCTCCAACAACGTCAAGGGACACCGGTTTGTAGGTTAGCGGAGTTCTAGTTTGGGGAGGCACAATGCTTGATGGCTGTACAGAGTTCCACATCTTCCAAGGAGGTTCAGTCACTGGCGACTGCTATTGTGCCGAGGTTCTCCTTACTCATATGAGTCTTTTTTCGGAGAATTGTTGGTCCTGAGTTCCTCTTCATGGACGACAACACTACACTTCACCATACAGCAGCAGTCTCCGAGCTGTTGGAGAATGAAGATATTCACCACATGGATTAGTCCGCACGGTCCTCGCACCTAAATCCAATCGAAAAAGTCTTGGAATTATGTCAAGAGGTGCCTGGCAGCACGTCACCAGGCGCAACTGCATTAGGCGCTACAAGAGGAATGGGTTAAGATGCTTCAAGAGCTCGTCAGCCACCTCATACCGAGTATGAACAAAAAAGTGCACATCCTGCATCGCTTTCAGAGGTGATCATATCCCCAATTGAAGACTATGTTTTTCTTGCCTGCCACATGTCACATTGACGATTCTGTCTTCTGTCCGGCTGTGTTCAGAACTCAGTTCTGGGCAAATGAACTTTACATCCTTTGGACTCATTCCTTAGCGTAGTTTACCGTTCTCATACGCTTACATCTCTGCGATGTTATGGTATGCTTTCTATCTACTTGAAACACTGCAGCGCGTTGTTAGATGTGAACTCATGTCCTATACGTAAGAAGCCCTTCTACCTGAAGCTAGTTTCCAAGTTTAAGGCTGAAAGAGTAAGGAAGCTATAACGGCGTCATTGCCGAGAGCATCGAGTGTGCCATCGCCACTAAGCGCAAGACTCTGAACTGGCGTGTAGTGTTTTCGTTATGCTGCGTGTATCTATGATGCTTTAAGCAATGACCCTACCATATTATTGGTGGAAAGCCTGTGGTAAGGCTCAATACAGGGCCCCTTAAATATTTGTGTCTGTATCTGACGCGTATATTTTGAGAAACAGCGCTCATTGTTAGCCTACTTTCCGAAAGAAAGAAAGGCATTATAAGATCACTTTCCTGCCTGTGTGTCTGTGTGTGTATGTGTGTGTTGGTTCGTGTGTGTGTGTGTCCCTTTCAAGTTTTGACCACGTGACCCGAATTCCACCAACCTGGTACACACAATATTTAGTAAGGACACCTACCTGACTTTTATATTCTTTGACCACTTTGGGCACTTACTTTCGAAACGGTGGCCATTTTAAAATTTGGGGTGATATGTCATATCTCGAAAACCATTCAATAGATCTAAACCAAATTTTGTACTCTGACAGAGCATCAAGTAAGCATTAAATTTTGAGATGGACATTGTTGTTGGTCCACCATTTTATAAAATATCACCAAATGAATAAATAACAATTTTACCTTATATCTCAAAAACTACTAAAGCATTTCTCACCCAATTAGGCAGGTAAGTAATTCTAAGGCAGGCCGAGTAAACGTAAGTGATTGAACTTGATACGGTATTTATTTTATAGATGGCGGCCATACAAATTGTTATGTTTACCATACCATTTTAACAATTTCGACCATATTTTGTATNTTTATTTTATAGATGGCGGCCATACAAATTGTTATGTTTACCATACCATTTTAACAATTTCGACCATATTTTGTAAACTGAAAGAATCTGTTCCAAGCATTATATACGCCAACACATAACCACTTTTGTTGGCAATTTCGAAAGATAGCACCATCGAATAAATAAAGCAATTATGTCATATCTCGGTAAAAAATTAACCGATGCCTATCAAATTTGGCAAACAAGTATTTCTGATGCAGATGATGTTAAGTGAAAAATTTTAAGCATGTCAGACACTTATTTAAAAAATGGTGGCAATACAGTTATTTTAGCTTGGCTTGCTATATCATCGAAATCAACTATCATTTGNCATACAGTTATTTTAGCTTGGCTTGCTATATCATCGAAATCAACTATCATTTGTATCTACACGAAGCATATTTTGTCTACCATTTTATAAGATGTCTTGCGAATAAATAAAATTTTTATGTCATATCTCGGGAAACAATTAACGAATTACTATCAAATATGGCAAACAAGTTGTACTGCAGCAGATGATGAAATATTGTATGTNTTTATTTTATAGATGGCGGCCATACAAATTGTTATGTTTACCATACCATTTTAACAATTTCGACCATATTTTGTATACTGAAAGAATCTGTTCCAAGCATTATATACGCCAACACATAACCACTTTTGTTGGCCATTTCGAAAGATAGCACCATCGAATAAATAAAGCAATTATGTCATATCTCGGTAAAAAATTAACCGATGCCTATCAAATTTGGCAAACAAGTATTTCTGATGCAGATGATGTTAAGTGAAAAATTTTAAGCATGTCAGACACTTATTTAAAAAATGGTGGCAATACAGTTATTTTAGCTTGGCTTGCTATATCATCGAAATCAACTATCATTTGTATCTACACGAAGCATATTTTGTCTACCATTTTATAAGATGTCTTGCGAATAAATAAAATTTTTATGTCATATATCGGGAAACAATTAACGAATTACTATCAAATATGGCAAACAAGTTGTACTGCAGCAGATGATGAAATATTGTATGTNTCGGGAAACAATTAACGAATTACTATCAAATATGGCAAACAAGTTGTACTGCAGCAGATGATGAAATATTGTATGTTTTAAGTACATCAGACACTTATTTTAAAAATGACGGGCATTTAATTATTTTAACTTTAAATGCTATATCGTTGAAACTATGTAATAATTTACAACTAATCATTATTTACTGCAGTACATATTACAATTATCAACTGTATCCATACGGAGCATGTTTTTACGCCATTTTGCAAGCTAGCACCATGCGGATAAATAAAGTTTTTATGCAATATCTCAGGAAACAAATGACCGATTGCTATCGAATTGAGCAAACAAGTAGTAATGAGACAGATGATTTTAAGTGGTATATTTTAAGCATATCAGGCACTTATTTTCAAAATGCCGGCCATATAGACATTTTTAGCTTAGAATGCTCTATCGTTGAAACCATGTAATCAATTCTAACTTAACTTTGTATGCTGGCAGTAGATATTACCAATATCAACTGTATCTACACGGAGAATCTTTTGTTCTCAATTTTAAAAAGATAGCGACGTGCCAATAAATAAAGTTTTTTTGTCATATGTCGGGAAACATTGGACAGATTCTTACCAAATTTGGCAAGCAAATAGTACTACCGCAGGTGGTGTAAACTGGTATTTTTTTTAGTAGGTTAGGCACTTATTTTCAAAATGGTGGCTATATAAATATTTTAGCTCAGTATAATTTATTAATGAAACTAATTCCGACTTAAGTATGTATAATGGCAGTGCCTATTACAACCATCAAATATGCCTAGGCAGATCCTAATTTCTCTGCCATTTTTATGATAGCCCAACNATGGCAGTGCCTATTACAACCATCAAATATGCCTAGGCAGATCCTAATTTCTCTGCCATTTTTATGATAGCCCAAAAATAAAATATAAAATTTTTATTTCATATCTCTTGAAACAATCAACCCATTCTTAAAAAAATTGAATGAGATGTTGTGCTGTGGTAGGCAGTATTAAAATATGTATTTTTAAGTATGACACACTTATTTTCAGAATGGCGGCTATAAAATAATTTTAGTTTAGTTTTGCTGTACCTACGAAGGTATGTAATCTATTTTAACTTAACTTCGTATATTAGCAGTATACAATCATCGGATGTACCACTACATTACTTTTTGCCCTCCATTTATAAAGATCGCCGTATGAAAATTATGGAGGTTTTGTGCCATATCTCAAGCACCAAAAACCAATTCCTACCAAATATTACACTGGAAGATTTAAATTAATTTGTACCATATTGTGAACACCATAAATGCTACAAAAGTCCATGTAAACTTTCATGGTTTAAATGGGACAGCTATGCTCAAAATGGCGGCGACCCAAATAATTTAGTAAATTTTGCAGCATATATAATAAAAAAATTAACCAAATNTCCCAAATCATTTAGTAAATTTTGCAGCATATATAATAAAAAAATTAATCAAATTCAACCAGATTTTTTGTGTACTGAGTATACATTAGAAGTATTGTTTATAAAGCCTCTGTTATGGCAAATTGGTACAATAGCATGCAATAAAAAAATAAAAACATTTATGAAATATCTTAGGGACCAAACAATTGATTTCCACCAAATTTTTAACACAAGTAGCGCTGCGGTAAGCGATGTAAACTTGCATGTTTTAAGTGGCTAAGTCACTTATTTTCAGAATGACGGTCCTCTAAATATTTTAGATAAGTAAATGCTATCATTCGAAACATTAGACTGATTAAATCCGAAGATGATTCTCCGAATCCGACCTCCATACTGCAGAACATTGCACACTAGCTTATTATATGAGGTTTTCTGGGTTCAAGTCCCGGGTAAGACACGTGTGTATTTGTGATTGTCTCACTACTGTTGCATACGTTTCTAGTTTCATTTATAATGTTATTGCTTGCAAAGAGAAGACAAGTTCTGCCTACCAACACAGCTTTAAATAACTTATTAAAAAATTAATCGTACCCATGTTGAGGAAAGTAGGCCTATTAGTTATATCAGAAATTTATTTATTTTATATTATGCCAAGCGTCTCGAAAACTTCCAACAGGCTTCATCTGAAATGTGTGTTCTTTTCATCGAACAGTTTCGTGAGAAAACGCGTATTTCAAAAACTCTGCAACTCAGTTCAAGCGTCAGCTAATCGGCGCTCTTAATGTTTGCACGCTAGTTCACGTTTCGTACTTCTTTATCGACCACAGTAAGATTACATGCGTGCTTTTGCGGGACGGAGATTACTTTTACCAAATATCTATGTCAGATATTGTCAACTGACCTAGTACCAGCTGTAGAATCGCAGACCATTGAATTGCAAATCGAGCAGGTGATCGCGATGTTGCCGTAGTTTTGCATAGAGTGACGTCATCTGTAAGTGCTTCGCTTTCTCCCTCCGGCATCGTTATGTAATTCTTACTACGTCGTGACTCGCAACTCGATTTTTAATCAATCAGTTGTGCCATGCGTTTTGACAGCAAAATATTTTTTTTTTTTGCTAGTCTTCGGTTATATGCAGGTTTGTCTCTGCGGAAGCAGTCAATCGCGTGCTTCATCAACGACTCTTAAACTGAACGCATTTCGTAAACATGTGTTGACATGCTAGAATCTTCTTGGGTAATTTAATCCTAAAAACAACTTGGTTTGAGAAGCAAAATATACTTGTGTCCCCTTACCCCCTCATTCATCTGTCGCTGTTTCGTATCACGTTATTTTTTCCAGCTCAAGTCGAACTTAAAGATAACCGATTACAGATTGTAAATTTGGTGATATATGGCTGGATACCTGCGAGGTTTCGCCTCGCGCAAGGAGTCTTCTTAATTGCAGTCATAGCCCCATTACTAGAGAACGCGTTCACTATGTTACAACTATATATTTTTTAATACTCAATTAAGCGATCACATGATGGCATATAAGTCATGGAATGTCTAAATCAGTCCGGCAGCGAAGCAGCGGCTATAATAGTCAATCTTCTATATATATTTGTTATTCATAATGCGTGTTTAACGAAGCGTAGAAACGGGTATTAGTTTAATGAATAAAAGGTGAAATTTACAATAAATAGTTATAACCTTTCCAGAAGATACTCTTGTAAAAATAATTTTACCATCTCAGCCCACCCCGTAACACTCAGCGATACAAGTATTATAAAATGCCTGCAATGATACAAGAATATTGTTAAGCAAGCTACAAATATCTACGGAATTATAACGCGAAACCGCTAAATCACTTCGTGTATGTGTCTATATATGTATTTTTATAACATTACATCGAAAGAAAAAAAAGTAGAAAACGAAAACAATAACAAACATTATCGTTATCTATATTTACACATCGAGACTAATCAGATTTTAATCAAAAAATTTGAGGAATAGGGCGGTATGAAACGAGAAATTGTTCCGGCATTTGCCTCGAATAGTGATGGTAAATCGTATCGGTAAAAGCAGTCCTTGGTGCAACATAGAAACCACGATCTCCTAAGTGCATCGCAGTCATAAACTTTCCATACGAACGTGCACTATTTACTATTGGGTCAAATAGTATATTAGAGCGGAACCCATTTCGCTGACTTTTATCACCCTCGACTTTATGTCGTGAAAGTTGCCATCACAGTATTAACGACTGCTACCATACTAGAGCTTAAAGCCTACAAGTTTCAAGGAATCGATATTCGCGCTCCTCAAACATCAAGTCGGACGTTCATTACTAAATTGTGAAATCTAGTACATTATCCCCGCCCGCAAAGCACAAGAACACAGCAATTCATCAAGCCGGAACTTAATTTCAATATCCTGAAGCATTTTCCTTGAGCACGCACAATGCGGCCTATAATGTTCGACTATCTCCTGCAAATGAACAACAGTATAATCACAATTGTAGCACAACTTTGTACACTTACGTCAGCTTGATTTTCCTAGAAATTAATATTCAGGAACATGTTGCATAGACATTGAGTTACGAAGTTCCACTTTTACACTCTGTAAAAAAAAAAGGCACATAATGTTCATTTTCTATTACATTTTTGTTTATTAATGGCAGGTGGTAGGTTGGGGCTGGGTGTCTTGTCGACAGCGGGGTAATTAGAGACGTAAAACGTTGCTCAGAGAAGCAGGAGAGGGGAACTATCCGACCTCGGTGATTTCAAGAAATCACGAAAAACCGAAATCATGATGGCCAGAGCGGGAATCGAATCCGGGTCCTCCCGAATGCTTGTCCGATAGTTTACCACTCCACCCCTTCTCTAGTTTTTTTTCACTTATTGTTACATAAACGTCATTTACCTAGACAAATATGTTTAAGCCAGTTGGTCATTCACGTATCTTCTACGATTCAGTATAAAGTTCTAGAAATTCCAGATAGGAAAACCCCGCAAAATCAGTGTTTGAAATGTTTCTAAACTGTCTTAAAATACAACAAAATCTCTCAACGCTCCTCTGTAATATAGTTAATGGTTCAAATATTCCGTAAAAACTATACGATTTCCGATGTTTTCTTCTCGTGTTCTTTATCACGCTCATATTGGTACCTGTTACCGACAAATATTCATTACACACATTTTTTTTATTAGGATTCTAGAAAATTACAAATACTTATTACGCTAATTATGATTTATTTGTTGCCTTTCGATTAGAAAGAACCAAAGCCACCTGAGTGTACAGTGTCATTATGAACGTAAAGCAAATAAAGAACAAGTAAGTGAGTAATATTATTTGCTGTCACTTCAGGAGACAGCCACGAAACGTTCCGCAAATATACACCAAACAGATATTACTCTCCGGAAAATTACGTAGGAGACCAGTAGAAAGAGCGAATAAGCAGTAACTCACTAATGGTGTGCTCTCCGGCAAAATAAACTTGCACGATATTAATAAATGAACCCATTTAGTTATATTTTATAGTCGCATATGTTTGATATAGCCTTTACAGTGCGTGTAAGCTGTTCCCAGACGTGGCCATATTTAACGAGTACGTAAAACAAATGTTTATGTTCGTTTTAATCTGCGTTAGCACTATGTGGTTGATAATACAGTCACTTGTTGACCTTCCACCCAGATTACATGGTGTATGAAATCCTCGGTATAGTTCATGCCTTTGCTTAGTGCATGCGTGAACATACAATGTGTGTGTGCGCGCGCTGGCGGGCGCGACCCTGCTGATACGTTATGAACGAGCACACAGATTCAAACCACGTCTGCCCCAGTATACACACGCGTTCCTCCTGACTTAAAATTTTATAGGTTCATTTTTTCTTTTTTTAGATTTTACGATATCATCTTTTGCAATACCGCGAATTTAGGTAAGTCTTGACTGCAACGACAAAAAAAAATACCTTCAGATCGTCTGATTTCTTAAAATCTAATAAAATGTGTGCAGAACTTTCTAAAAGTGGTTATTTTTATACTTAAAGTAACGTCGTTTTTGTCACAGTCTTAATTTAGTGTATTTTTGCAGAACTTATTTATGGTAAGATTTTTATCGTTAAAACGACAGCAGAAATAACTTTGTAATTTCGCATTTCTTAAAATTTGATACGAAGGTAGCAAAATTTTCCAAAAGTGGTTATTTTTATGTTTGAAGTAACGTCATTTTAGTCAGAGAGATTTAATTTAGTTTTTTTTTTTTTACGTAACTGATTTATGGTAAGATAACGCTTGTTAAAATTACTCTATGTATGCATTTCAAGAGTATATCAGAATTTAACCTGACATTAAAAGAAATTGTTAGTTGAATGTATTTAAACACATTTTATATTCGAAAATTATTCACTGCTGTAAAAATTTCCAATGCATTTAAATATTCATATACTCGATTTCTGCAAATTTGGCGTCCACTAACCATTTACACTTTTCAAATTTAAACCGTAATTTCGGTATGTTTCATTAAGTTAACCCCGCAATCCTCTGAAATCAATTTTCGCCTAATTACCAAATTTGGCACAATGTTGTTCGTTGGGGATATCGTGGAATTATTTAAATTTTTTTAAGTACAATTTTCTTATTCAGAGTTCACAATGCCTCTTTCGCCAAACGCATTTTGCTCATAATGCAGGAAAACTGGTAACAAGTTTCATATCTCAAACGAACACTGAGCTTTGCAGTTTGTCGCAGATGTTACTCCTTCATTTTCGCTGTTATCCGTGGACATATATGGTTTTACGTTAATGCTTGAAATTTTCGCTGTGCGAAGTGACAAGCTAATATCCATGACAGATAACATAAATTAACTCTAAAACTAACACAAAAATTGCCGTATTGCGTTATTACACCAGACCGCGCCGTTTTAGATCAATTAACGCATACTATTAACCCCTTCTAGAAAACGGCGTAGTCTAGCGAGACAACTCGAGACCATATTTCTTGTTTATTATAACGTGTTAATATAGGCTGTTCACGGTAAAGTAAACACTTTTGAAATCAACCTTTGAAAAATCTCACTCCTCATACATGCCAACATATTGCCGGGCACACTGACTGGCATCAGCCCAGTAAAGTTCGTAACGACGGAGGAAAAATAGTTCCAGGTTTTAACGTCGAATTAGAAGTTTTGAGTAAACATTCGTGAATACTGAAATTATTTATTTTGCTTTTCTTTTTTTTTTTTATGCATATAAGTGCAAGAATAAGCCAACTTGTAAAATATTTATTTTTGTAATAATTTTGCAGTTTCAATTGAACGACGGAAGAATAAAGATATCAGGCCCATGACGATGTTAGCTTTACATTTGGTGTAAGAATACACAATGTTCGTTAAAGTAGATCTAAGAAGAGCTTTCAAAAGTGCTCAGTTTACCGTGAACAGCCTCTAAGCGATTGTCATTTCGCACAGCGGAGCGAAGAGGAGTGGATACGTTTTTTGATAGTCGCTTAGCAGAGTGGTCGGTGACGGTTAGGGCGAAACGAGGTGAAGATAGAGCAACGACGGAATGCAACGACGGGATAAAAGGGAGTGACTCGAGAAAAACCCGCCGGGCAACGGCAGCGTCCGCTACGTTTGCACATACGAAAATACGTGTACCTCGCCGAGAATCGAGCACGTGGTTCCCCTTGGTGGGAGGCGATTTTTCCGACTGATATATCACCGTGGCCCTCATTTCGCACTGCGAAATTTCAAGCAACAACAGGGTAGCAACCGCTATTATTTCCATGTTCTACTTTCATGACAGGCGGTATTTGCTCTAGTCGCGTGTCTTCGTTTAATGGCACTCTATCCACACGCTCAGAGTTTCAAGTAAATTATTTATTGTTATTCTTAATGAAACCATTCTAACATCTCCACTTATAAGAGTCTGCACCATTCTTACGAAACACTTTACGCTATACGTCATGTGCGTGTTTACATCTTCACTGATATTTTTGTGAGGAATCGCTTGCTGGGAGTTTGCCAGTGATATTTGTGAACAGTACTCTAAAGTGTGTATGTATGTACGTGATTGTATGTATACACCGGCACAAAACGTAATTGATGATTTAAAATATTTTATATTCCGTTTTGATATCTGGTGCTGGATGATGGCGGAAGGGAGGCTAACCATTGAGCGGCTTACGTACTGTTACTCGCTCGCTGCTTTGTTCCGCGCGAGCGAGTGGAAGTGAAGGACCGACCAGATACATGATAGCGGTGGCGGCAAGTCAATGGAATGTTTTGAATGACAAGCGAGCTATACCCAGGAAGCGCGTATCTGTTGCAAAAAGCAAGCCGACACGATAGTCCACTTTGCAGCGCGAGCTGCTGACCCTGGTTGTATTGAGTTTCTGTATTTATCTGAAGAATTTTCTAGTGGTTTGCTGCCCTAGTTTCTCTAAGCGTGACTCGGGGTGCATCGAACTTTCCAGGTCAAGGCCAGCAGAGTTCAAATAGAGCGACGGGCCTCCTGCCGGGAGTTTTAATGGGCGAGTGGCCGAGTTTCAGCGACAGAAGACGAGCGGCCAAAGCGTCCAGCGGAAGGGAAATCTGCGACTGCGAGTATCAAGCAGTGGAGAGTGCGGCTGGCAGGCTGGACTATTGGACTAGAGACGTGAGTGGAAAACATTACAAATGGTGGCAACAGACAGATTGAACATGTGTTAATGATGAGTATGAGTTAATTTACTATAACGAAACAGGGACTTTGAGAGGGGCGTTAATTTGTGTTAAAATATACATTAAATGTTCCACTCGCTGATAAATAAAAAGAGTAAGAGTAGAGATAGATAATTTAATGCTGCAATTAATAGCTCTGTGAATAAATTAGAAATAAAATTTAGTTATTTTATTTTTATTATACCTCCATCCCTTACGAACTCTGATACACCCCTCAGGCATCTTGTATCAATACTAAACGTATATAAAAAGGTTGCTATATAAATAAATGGCTTGACCGAGGTTCGAGACCGTAACCGGAAGCTCGCCTCAGTGACCAAAGATAAACAAGCAACCTCCAGCGGTGTGTGCACGCTTCAAGCTAATCATTTATAACCAATTCATGGTTACTTTCAAATTTTTAAAGCCCTGCTAAAGTTCTACGCTCGAGTCATTGCTCAGCCTCCACTCTG
>NQII01000117.1:318731-343798 GCA_002778355.1 Clitarchus hookeri
GGAAAACCGTTAAATGCGAAGAACGTAAGTGGCCACTTTACCTGACATTAATTTTTTTTTATTAAAAAAGTATATATAATTCGCAGTTGTTAAAAATAATGTTTAATTGTTTGTACAATAACTATATTGTATTTAGGGTGATTTTTAGTTTTGTTTTACTTACAGTAAATAGTTTAAATACTATTTTATTTTAAAGTGGGTACTTTACCCTGCTCGCTCCTAAATAAATATAATTATTATATATCGCCATGAGCAATTTGCAATGTAAATGAGTGATAGTGAAATAGGTAGTTACTATCACTCATTTTTATGAGTATCATTCGACTAGAATCGAGGAAGTTCCAGTGTTCGTTAACACGCTAATTACTTGCTCAAGTTGCCATAACAATGGGCTCTAATATTCCTGAGAATTAATAGAAATTAGTGTTAACCAAGGAGGGTTCGAAATGGGAAGGTGAAATACAGTAATGCTTTATCAATTTAAACTGTATATAGTGCTGCAGGTTGGAATGTCTTGGAGCAGCATGCGAAGCAAAAACCGTAAAAGGCTGTGAGAGTTTCTCAGTTAACCTTGTATAAACCCTGAGTGTCGTAAACTGAATAATGTCATTAAAATTTAATACGGATTGTTACAGATCAAGGTTTAAAATTAGAGATAATATTTTCAAGTTGTGAATTTATTGTGTTCATTTAGTAAAGTTCACATACGGATCTCGCCGCATTGCAAAGCATTTTTTAGTGCTACATAAAATAACTCCGATAACAAGAATCAGTTTGTTTTATAAATTTTAGGTTGTTGCACTTCTGATTCGTGTAAGTGGTTGAAAAATAATTAGCAAAATTTTGCAGTTCACTGGAACAACGTAGTGTGACGTTTAATCGAAAAATTTCAAATTAAAAAATAAAATAGAAAAAACCTTTCTTTGTTTTATGAATGTTTAGAATTAAAAGTTTTATTTTTATAAATAATTTTTTTCTGACTTACCAAGAAAAGCAGTTTATTCTTAGCAATACTCAGTTAACTTATTTTATTGAGGAGTTCTGGCTTATGATACAGGCAAAATGAGTTTATTTTTGTTGCTTTATGTCATTGGCAGTTTTTTTTTGTTCAGTTCACGTAGAAGGGGTGCATATTCTTTATATATATATATATATATATATATAAAATATGAATAAAACTAGAAATCATAAAAATTTAGTGATAATATTTTCGATACGGTAATAAATTTTTTACGCCATTTAAAGTTGACAGGCTGCCACTTGATTTGACAAATTTCAAAGGATTAAATCCATAAAATAATATATACGTATACATAAGGTTTCCAGTGAAACATTTATTCTCTGTTATCAGTACGTAACAACAGAAATGTACAATCATAGATCTTCGGATCCAGGCTAGAGATCTCGCAATAGCTTGTATTTAGAATGGAAAATTCTTGAATAGATTATTTACTACATTCAAAGGAACGTAGGCAAAGCAAGCGTTTAAAAGGAAATAGCATGCGAATTTTTACTTGTTGATTTAATCCAAACTGAAACGCATTAATAAAAAAGGGCATCGTTAGCTTAATGTGCATCACAGTAACTTGAAACAGTAAAATTACGCTTTTTTTTAGGTCACTGGGCGTTGAGGAATCAGCGGTATTCACTTAATAATTCAAGTGCCGCTAACTTCAACTCCTATTGAAAGAGTGTCTCATTAGTTGGTCATATCGCTTCCTCTGGAATAAAAAGCAAATTCACTAATTATATTTAAAATAAAAGTGTTTTATTGAATTCATGAACGAAACTTGTGAAGCAGTTACTCTACTATTTAATAGGAGTAATCATGAAAAAAAAAAGCCAGCAAACGTACCAAATATGTGATTTACAGTGTTGAAGGTCATAATTTTGTATTGCTAGGTAATTATGTAACATACAGGGTGATTCTAAAAACAAGGGACAAACATTGAGTGGTGATAGAGCTCACTAAAACAAACAATTATTGTATAGGAATATATGGGCGGAAGTGACGCGTTGAGGTACAAATACAACAATAACACATGAAATGCAACACATTGTTTATTTACAACGTCGCCACTAAATGCCTTTTTACAGCAATGTTTATAATAATTGCTCAAAATTGCTACCACCGACAGTAATGCAAGTTTGGTAGCGTCGGTGGAGTGATTGGCGAACAGATTCAAATACGCCGGGTATTTCACGCACGCCACCATTGTCAGCCAATCACGCCGTATGTAGAGGTCGCCAAGCATTCGTGACTGTTGGTGGATGCATTTCCAGCAACTTTTTTAAACATTTTCTGTACGGAATCACTCGTTAAGTATGCTGCTAATAAACATTTCATGTTTCCGTTAATGTGTTATGTTTTCGTGTTGGTGCCTCAACGCGTCGCTTCCGCCCATATATTTATATACAATAATTGTTTGTTTTAGTGAGCTCTGACACCTCTCAATGTTTGTCCCATGATTTTATAATCACCCTGTATTATGCGTGTTGATGATGAATTCAATCCAGCGAATAATACATTTTCCCTCTGTGCGCAGCGTTGAAACGGAGTTACAGCTGCTGGAGAGCGGGTTGGACCGTCTGAACTCACCCTTTTCACAAACGAGGATTGACGCGCCAACATCAAGCCGGAGCGCACGTTTGTTTCGCGATTGTAATTCCATCTCCGAGCTCTCGAGTCGATAGCTGCCGCGCATTGCGCTGTCAACCGCAGCTTCCCTTCCGCTCCGCTATGCGCGAGTCAAAAGGGGCCGGGGGAGGAGGAGGAGGCGGCGTCAAATGCCGCGCCCGATCCTCGGCGCATCCCGGACGAGGCGGCAAGAGCTTTATTAAAACTCCCCCGCGCGCTTCCTTCTCAAGTTTGCGTGAACATTTCATATTTCACTCGCGCACTACTGAATTTCTTTTTGTTGCTCCGGCTTTTCTTCTTGGACGAACGCCGGACCGCATGAGAAGAAGCTTATAACGCAACAGCGGATTGAAGTCTTGAATGGCATTCTGCACGCCCGATGCTAAATTTCAGTTGCGGCTCCTCGACGCAGCAGAGCACGCGAGTAAATCAACGAAAGGAAAGCCGTGTTAAGGCCGGGTTCACGATACAAAATTAAGCGTTAAATTATGCGTTATTTTGTGTGCAGAAGAAGCGATATGTTATCTTTTGTATTGGTTTCCAATGGAACTCAGCAGGTAGTTTGCACTGTTGGGATTTCCTTAAGCGCTAAAAGAAGCACATATATGTTACGTGAAACCCGTAAGGCGGCTACCAATCAGAACAGAGCAATCGGTGTTGTAGGCGGGAAACGGTTATTTACAGTAATGTCAGTATAAAACCTTTTAAAAAAGGCGTGTGTGCCCATGTTTACGATTATATTTATTCACAGAAATAAGCTTATGTCGGCTTTGAAGCATGATCTGCTTAAATATGGTAGTCATAAACGAGGTTAGGGTATGAACAAAAGTAAACATGGCAGGCTTGTCGCTTGTCACCTGTTTCCTTTAGCTAGAAGTGAGAACTATAACATGAATTGGGAACTGCAAATACAGAAGGCCTATTTCCGTATGCCAGATGAGCGCATACCGCATAATTTTTAACGCATATTTTTTTATTGTAAACCAAGCATAAGACCCGCCCCAACTACAGCTGTTTTAAGTGTTTCAGGCTGAGTGATAAGGACGACACCGCCATGCGCATTAAATGCATCATCGCCGCTAAGTACAAGGCTCTGAACTGGCGTGCAGTGTTCTCGTGCTGCGTCGACCTATGGGACTTTAAGTGGTGACCCCATCATTTCGTTGGTGGAAAGTCTCTATTAAGGTCCACTGCACGACCCTCGCTCGAGTCCTTTTGTATGTATTTGACAAATTTTTTTGTGATACAGAGCTCTGAAAAAGCCGTTTTCAGTCATGTTGGAGTGCCCCGAAGTGGTGTTTCTTATGTGTGATGTCTTGAAAGTAAGGCATAGTCCGAAGTGTGTTTTCTTTTATTAGATAAACATATTGGGATCATGTTCAATGATTTCGTAAAAATACTGGATTTCAAACACCAGGCAAGCGGGTCCCTTAAGGCCATATTTGACGATAACATTTTATTTAATTATTTCAACATCTGAAAGATATATATATATATATATATATATATATATATATATATGGATCACATAAATGTAAATATTTGAAGTGAAATGATTACAGTTTTTCAACATATAGCACCGAAAAGTCGAAAATTTCGGAATATGGGAACCCAAGTTTATATGCCCCTAATAAATAATATTATTTTCTCTCGGACGAATAAAAAGGGGCTGGAAATAACATCAATACCTATTTTAAAACAGATTCAGTGTGCCAATTACCCGAGTACCGATTGTAAAATATCCTTTATATTTAATGTATTGTGTGTATAGTATTGATCACATTGCATGTGATCTAGTTGGCAAAGTTAATTAGGAGCATAGAAACTTGTGCTCCGATATTCCGAACTTTTAGACTTTTCGGTGCTATATTTTGAAAACTATAATCATTGATTACATATATTTACATTTATGTAGCCCATATATAAATCTCGTCCAGATATTGAAGTAAAATATTATCTTGAAATATGGCCTTTGCAAGACATCGCTTGAATACAATTCACTGAACACTATTAAGAGTGAATTTTTTGTGTTTTTTTTCATATAATGAAAATGGCGTTTACCGGTTTTTACCTTCTGCGCATTCCCCGACACATTGACTCACTTATCGCCAGTTCAGACGTGAAGGTCACATGGTCAACAGTGATTAACGCGTTTATTTACTTCTGAATTTTCAACAGACCCATCCTTTTATATTAACGAAATACTTTGGCTAAACTGAATATTTAATAGTTGCATTAAAACGAGGTTAGTTGAAGTGTGGAAACATCTCAACGTATTGGATTGCACAAACAGTAATATAAGTTCAAATCCTACCCACATTGTTTATGATAGTGTTGTCAAAAAAGCAGTTCAGTGTTGAAACACAGAGTGGATACTGCGCATCTCGGCCGCGCACTCTATCCCATTGTCCGTCTACGAGTTTCACAACCCACCTCCGCCTTACATAAATATAAACATTGTCAAGGACCAGATGACTATAGTCCATTCACGGTTACTTCCAATTTTTCTGAATCCTTGCTAAAGTTCTACTTTCAGGATATTCCTCCGCCTCATGCAAACAAAGCTTAACCAAGTCTAAGAAATTACACCAAAGGGACCACGCATTACATTCTTGCGCACTCACAGTAATAATGTTTTACATAAGAATTTTTTATTACTAGGCAGTATCAACATCAACAACAAATCTCTGTTTTTATTAATATTAATTATAAATCAAATATTACAATTTATAGATAAAATATAAGTTAATGTTAACCAGAAATAAGACACTTTTAGGTTAACACATGTATAAACCGGTAGTGAAACGACGACATATTTAGGAAACAACGAAACACGTCATATATAGTGTGATTTTTCATAGGTTTGATTAGAAAAGTGTGAAGAAACCGTGCATAGATTACTAATGAAATTACAGTGGGAGTGAGAGGTTTTTGATTGTAGCTTAACAGCGAGGTATCGAGAGGAAATGAGATTCAGAAACAGTCACAAAGCTAAGTATGTTTCTACATAACAAATACATTTCTACATCGCTACTTATTACTCCCAATTTCCTTTCGGTTACTAACAATTTTGAAATTACCACTTTTGATAGCACATACTCAGTTACAGGATTAAATAATTTTTTTCAATAGTTTATTCCAAATATCTTGATCTAATGGCACCAGATAATCATATCGGAAGCATGCAATTTGTATTAATGAGTGCTCGCACGTAATTCTCTCGGGCGACGAAGGAATTCAATGAAGACGAGGATACGACAAAGACGGCGATGCGTATAATAAATAGCGTCATAAAAATAGCTTTCAAATCTAGCGGTCACAGTCACGAAATGAAATACAGCCACAAGTCGACTCGCGTCTCAGTTTTCTTAGAGGCCCGAGGCCGTAGACCAGATTTGGTACGGCCGCGTAGTACAGATGCTCGTACAAGATTGGCGCATTGTTCGGGTAGCACTGGCAGACCTTACAGCATCCACGGCAGAGATCATCATAGCGAGCGCGGCACCAGGAGTGTCTGCACGTTGTTACGAACTATATTTTCAGCTAGCTCGTACTTGAAAGTGTTTAGGGACNTACGAACTAAGCTTTTCAGCCAATTCGTACGTGAAAGTTGTTTAGAGGCGTAGCTCAATAATGACTCATGATTCGGTAGAGCACAACAGTATCTGATGAGGTTTTATTGCATGAAGATTATACAGTTGTTATTTAAATGACTATTGATCGGGGGAGCTTTAAATTGAATACCAATATGATTAATTAATTACATTATGATTAACGCCATTTTAATTAAACCTAACTGGAAAGTCATCACCTTGTAGCCGGAGGCTGATTCTGCGAGACGGTTAACGCCGGCCGGACACACCCATCTTCCTGGTCTGCTTCGCTGGTCGGGTCGCCCAAAGGACTAAAGACGAAAGACGCTCGTTCCGGGTGTTACGCCGGCCTATATCAAGCGCGTGGTTCTGCGGCCCCGCTCAGTGACTGGTGGAGGGGATTCCTGCAATTTTCTTATTTCGCAAGGGTTGACGACCAAATGGTGGCGTTGCAATCCCGCTCGTTTCCAGGTTTAATGTTTGAAGGTGTGATCAGGCAAGCCGTTCAGCTAAGGCCTGATCACACCATTACAATGTACCATTGAAAACAGTCTACTTGCGGCGTGACCACTGCACGCTTGCCTTCGGCCACGATTCTTCTTCTGCCACAACACCGGTGCGCACGTCTAGTGCAGTGTCGTGAAATGATCGCCTGGTGAATGGGACGGCGCTCTGCTGTTGGGTTTAGCGATGAGAGCAGATCCTGCCATCACGCTAGTGATAGCCGTTTGCGTGTGCGACGTCGACCTGGTGAGAATCATCTTATATTGCGTGTTCACCCCCCGACATGCGGGCCCGATCCCTGGCATCGCGGTGTAAGGCGCGATAAGCTACAGTTCCTGTTCGTCACTGGTGTTTGTGGAGGGCCTGTTAAACGGTGTCTGTTACATCCAGCACAATGCTCGACCCGTTCTGCAGTCATTCCTTGAACAGGAAGGCGATATACTGTCGTAAAAATCGGTAACAGTGTTAAACGCCAGAAATACAAAATGATTCGTAGTTCGTGATAAACGTATTAAAATTTTTTGCAATTTTTTACTTTGGTCTGCCTACTTATAAAAACGGTAGTTGATGGAGTAATATTCCTTAGAAAAACGGGAAAATACCAGTGCATTACATGAGTAGAGTTCGAGTTGTATTAGGATATTATTTTCATACTCTTTTTAACATTCCCGTCCTTTCGGGTGTCCATCCTTATCGAAAATATTATAAATATGGCTATAATGCACAAAATGTTTCTGGGAAGTTGCATTAAATGTTAAATAGAACGATGTTCTCCTTACACTTTTTCTTGTTATATGACATTACTGTCTTTTGAAGCAATCGCAATTCACTTTTCCAATTCCTACAAAACGATATTCTGTTCTAGGTCAGCGAGCAAGAGCACTCCCATTCGTTACAATACTTCCAGCCTGATGTCGGGTAAAGCATAGACTAAAGATGAGGTAGACCACTTATTCGTCTTCTGCGCATGTACCCAACATTGACCTACCCCAAAAGGAACAACTGTCAAAGTCACATGGTCAACAGTAATGAACGTAATTGTTTATACTTAAATTTTCAACATACAAGCACTTTTATATGGATAAACTGCTTTCGCGAATTTCAATTAAATCTATCTGCATTACAAATTGGTTAGAGGAAGCATACAAACATCTCAAAGCACTTGCTTACTAAACAGTGTTCTAACCTCAAATCCGATGCACGCCGCTCTTGCCAGTCGTATTGGCAGAAAGTCAGTTAAATTTTGGGACACGGAGATTGGTTGTGCGCAGCCAACGAGACAGGCCTACCTCGTATTTAGTATATGGAGTAGAGGGTCCCCCGCACTTGGCCTGCGCAGACACAGGTGGGCGTCAACAGCCTGTGCGCTGTAGCCAGACGTCTCGTCTTCTCCAGGAACTTGCATCTTTCCCCGGAGGCTGCAGGCGGCCCCCGGGCTCGCCCCGGGCTCTCGCCGAGCTATTGAGCAATGTACCGCCCGCTAAATTCCGCTGCAGTTCCTCTAAGCGGCAGAGCTGCCTAGAGGGAGAGGCACGGGGCAAGTTTTATGGCATCGACACTAGTCATCGCAACGCCTTCCTGAAATGGAAGTTTGTCACTCCGGAACCCCTCCTCACGCACCCCTTTCCCACCCCCTTTTTCATCCCCCATTTTTCCTTTCCCATCACTTCCCCCTTTCTCTTCGACGGGGAAAGTTCCAAGCCTTCACCACTTTCTCTTTCACTCCGCCGGCTCCCTTCCGACGACGTCAATGAAGACTAAACTTTCCACGAGCTTCGAACTCTGGGCGCTGTAATAAATATGACACTCTCGAACCCCATCGAGGAGTCCTCTTGGATGCCGGAGGACATAAAAGCGAAGAGGCAGAATCTATAAAGATTCCTTAAGAGTGAGTGTTGGGGAAAGTGGGATAAAATTTGGAACGTAGGCGGAGGGAAGTGAAGCAGATTAAAAAGTTTTGCGGAGAATATAGGTGAGTAAAATGAATGAGTTCAGTTTGCTTTATGGACCCTAGATGTCATCCTAGTTTGAGGGGAACGTGCTCAAGTCGAAATTGAATTTTCCTTAATTTCATACAGTAAAGCGCGGACGGTATAAAGTTGAGTGTTGACTCACCCTCCTCCCAAAATGATTTGTGTAGTGTTCGAACTACGAAAATTATCGAATACATTGGTACTGCCTACGTGATGCAGCAATTTTTCGTGCCGTTCAGGGACTGGAAACTAGGGTCCAGGTCAAGTGACTGTTCTATCAGTCAAAACTGAAATATATTATCACATGCTTTATCTCATATCGTGATAGCTGAAATTATCTGAACCTATCAATCCAAATAATTTCTTGTACTGCATGTCCAAGGTAAAATATCTGATACGAACGCACTGAAAATTGGCATATTCCTGACGTGCAAATAGGTAGTACTTACTCAAAGTCACTTCCTTCTTTTTTTGCAATCACCCATTTATAGTCCAGTCGAGTACAATTAGCATCGTGTTTGTTTCATTATAACTGAAGAATCAAAAGTAAAAACAAATTGCTGGGGGATTACTTCGCATAGAGCATACTAGTAAGAGAGAGGTAAATAAATACTTAGGTTTTAAATGCATGACTTTTATGTATAATTTTGCTTGAAAGACACATCCGTTATTTGCTCTAAAAGATGCCAGAGACTAATAAGAAAAAGTTTCTACGTCTATTTCCTCATCATATCACAGATTTTAGTGATGAATGAGGACGGGTAATGGAAATAAAGCTATGTCCTGAACTAATATATAGAAAAATATATAAACTTGCTCATTTTGGGCATGATATTGAAGTTGTAACTGCTGGGATTCAAAATTTTCTAAGTGCTGCTACAAGAAAATTTTTTTTTATTATGAAGTATTTACTCATCGCGGTGGCATTAAAGAAAATGTATATGATCCATTTTTGTTGTAAGAATTTCGTTTTGGTGTTTGCGTCAAGTTAGTATTGTAACTGCAAATTTGTGACTACTAAGAAACTGCTTTTCAAACATTTTTTCTTTTCGAAACTTTGTTCTAAATGGCAGGTCATAAAGACGGCGTATTGGATAATTTCTTTCGTAATAGATTCGGAAAGTGTTTTATGCATAAAGCAATAGTAATTAAATTTTTATTGCAAGCTTCTCGGTTGATCTTATGGACTCCTGAACTTACTTAGATAACATCATATACTCTCCTTCACAGATTCGATAGTCTAAATTCACCCTTTCGTATCTCAGTTTTGTTTATATCATACTACTAGAGCCAGAATGGTTTTAGTGAGTACGAAAGCCTAATTGTGAGTGGGAATGGCATCTTGATTAATAATAACGTCCACCAGAAACAGTTGACTTTTATGGAGTGCTTCAATGTAAATCCTTTTGGAATTGTAAGAGTATTGACACTTAAAATAGATCAATTTAATATTATATACTCACAGGGTTTTGAAATATCAGCATTGACACTATACTGAAGCAAATCCGAATATTGTGGTACTCACAAGTGCCAGCAATGCCAAAGTTGATGAAAACATGTGAGAGGAAATATAGTCACGAACACTCTAAAATGGGCCACATCGTCACGACGGCATTTGCAGTAGGCGGGTCCAAAAGAAGAGTCATGACCTAATACTGATACTTGATATCACAACCGTCGTTGTGAATGAATTCGGGGCTACCAGCGTCAACAAAGACGAAATGCGAAGTTAGAGGTGATTATCAGGGACCAGAGATCTGAGCAGTCTCGAGCATTAAGAAAAAATTGCAAGGGTGCAAGAATACAGAATGTAACGCTTTTCTCCTGTCAATTTTCTCATTTGGTCCTCAGACCATCAGACTAAAATACCCTACGCACGTAGCGCAATCTGTGTCAGGCTAGAGGGCAAAGTTCATGGCTCCATGGGTACCCAGAAACGGAAATGGCGCATGCAATCTGAACTCTCGCAAAAACTGTTTTGTTTGCTAAGAATTGTTTACTGTGAATTTTTCAAAGCCCCGCTGTCTTTCCTCGCTATCCTGTCTACGTTTCTCGTTACAACTGTGAGTTAATATACTGCTTCTAATCACTTATACCAATCATTAATCTAACAACAGTACGAGATATTCCGAAACATAATAAGAAATTATGTACTTGGATGTCTATAAAACAAAAAAGGGAAGGGCAGTTGCAATTAACCTAAATACTGCATTTTTATTGCGAGCATATGATATAAATTATCCGTTTCTTACAATGTGTTCCACAGATTGTTTTACATTAGATAACAATGCGTTTAGAGGCACGGGTGATGTTTTCAAAGGTTTACTTCACTCTGACCGCCAATCAGCCATAGCGAAAAGTCATGATGTCATTCGTCAATCAACATTTAGTGACGAAATCGCCACACTGTGAGAAAATTCCCGTAGGCCTGTATCAACACAAAATGTTTCGTAAATGAACAACGTGTTACTAAAAATCACCGACGAATTCCGGCAGGTTATTTCTGACGGAAGTATAAGATGAAAATATATGAACCACGTTTCATCAAAGTGATTAATAAGGGAGATATGCGCCCTAAAATATTCGAGCTTCGAAAATATTTTAGTTAAAAATGCTTGAGGTTAAGCAACAAATCCGTGAATAGTTTTTTGTAGAACGGAGATCTTACCCCTGCGAAAATGCATTTGGTAATATCATCCCCCTTCATTAGAAGACTAGGGCTTGCACCCTGTGTTTTGATACGAACCAGCGCTCTTATTTTCCTAATGTAGCGGGATGAAATTACCAACCGCATTTTCATAGATGTAAGATGCCCGTTGTATAAAACACTATTCGCCTGTTTGGTGCTTAATCTTAAGTAGTTCCTGATATTTGTAACGGAAATAATTTCAAAACCCGATTTTTGAGGGCGCGTAGCTCCCTTAAAAATCACTTTAAGAAAAAGTGGTACATATATTTTCGTATTATATTTTCGCCAGGAATAACGTTCCGGAGTTTGTCTGTGATTTTTTGCAACACGTAGTATAGTTAATTCATGGATATTCTGTCCATAGCAGTGAACAATTAAACTGATCTTTAAAATATATGACATGTTTCCGAATCCCTAGCGGATTCTAGTGTTGAGGACAACAACGCCGATTTTGCATAAAGCGTTCTTCGGCATGGTAACCCGAGCATAATAGTTACTGAGGTAGTTGCAGAATTCACGCCAATTTTACTTATACACACGCATTAGTACACTGAAGNTTCCTGACCTAGCAGATGTGCCGCAATACGACGTGGCATGGACTCGACTAATGTCTGAAGGCATGGAGGAGGCAATTCACACCATGGATCCTGCAGGGCAGTCCACAAATCCAATCTGCGCCAATCTGAGAAAGGGTTGCACGTCTGTCACGTTTAATGATTGTCGTCAGTCGTCGTTCGTCTCGTTCTTTCACGATCTTTTTCCGGCCGCAGCGATGTCGAAGATGTGATGTTTTACCGGATTCCCGATATTCGCGGTGCACTCGTGAAATGGTCGTACGCGAACATCCAAATGTTATCGCTACCCCGGAGATGCTATGTCCCGTCTCTCGTGCGCCGACTATAACACCACGTTCAAACTCACTTAGATCTTGATAACCTGCCATTGCAGCAGCAGTAACCGATCTAGCAATTTTGCCTGACGCTTGTTGTCTTATATAGGCGCTGCTGACCGCATCGCGTTACTCTGATTGGTTCCATACCTCTGTAATTTGCATACGCACGCCTAAACCTTTTTTTTTTTTTTTTTTTTCTTTTTAGTGTATAAGTACTGCATATAAGGCCAGGACAAACCACTTATCATAAATACGCTTGTAAACAAACCTGGGAACTGGAACTGTGCATGAGATTCTTCGCCGTAAATACCAAGTTTTCCTTATATGTAGACCTGGGCCACCATACTTACGTTTCGTGGTCAAATTCCGAGCGAAAAAAAGAATTTTAGATCGTCAAAGCTTCTCATGCTCAGTTAAATATCTTCTTCGTAAGAATTATTATTTAAAAATATAATTTGATAAATTACAAATAAAAATTTAATGTAATATTTTGAAAGTACGCTGAAACATTTTAAGTTGGTGAGTGGTTACAGCACTGCATATTTGCAATGGAAGTAAAATCACGAACAGAATGAGAATTTTCTAAATAAATAAGATCCACATTATTTTAACAAATACATTTTCTTATTGCGCTAATGCATGGTGTAGCGCCGTATGTGCCAAAGAGTTTAGTTCACACATTGCCGTTATCTATTTACATTGTGAAAAATGACCGTATCATTATTTATGCCATATTTAGAGGGGGCCGCGGTGATGTGGTGCTTAGACTACTCGCCTCACGCCCAGGTGAACAGAGTTCGATTCCTGCGGACCCGCTCCCAGATTTTCGCATGTGGGGATCGTGGCGGACGATGCCGCTGGTCAGAGGATTTTCTCGGAGATCTCCCGTTTCCCCCCGGCCTTTCATTCCGGCGCTGCTCCATACTCACCTTGCATCGCCCTCATCTACTTTCAAGACCTTGATGTTAAGAGTCGTCCAAATCTCTTCACTCCTTTATACAGAAATTCTTTATAAATCGCTTTGCGTTAATGCTGGGCATTCAATGCTGCCGTCTTAATACAAAAATATATACATTGAAACAGCGTTAATTTAAAAACAATTACTAGGCATCCTTTACTGTTTTTCAGAGTATTTATTAGTTTTTCTCGCATAGCATTGACAATTAAATATGCCAATTGACTCTGTCGGAAACTTAATAATCCTAGATGAATGAGAGACCACTGTCTTGGCAAAAAAAAAGCATGCGATTTACAAAAGTCCGTATCACGACTCTTTACGAAAGTTTATTTCATGAAAATGGGAGCTTGTGGCCGCTTCAAAGGACCGGAGACAGGGAGTCGGGAAACATTAAATATTTACGAATAAACGAAAAGTTTCTCGGGCACCTCTCAAAAAGATATTGTTTTTTCAAAAAATATTTTACATTTGCTTTACTCNAATAAACGAAAAGTTTCTCGGGCACCTCTCAAAAAGATATTGTTTTTTCAAAAAATATTTTACATTTGCTTTACTCCGCCTGGGGGCAGAACCTGGCGAAAGAACGGCGTGGAGGAGGGGAGTCGCAGAGTGAAAGAGCTTGTGGTGACACAAGGGCGGAAAGTCCTCAACTGTGTGATTCGGTTTTGAGAACGCCGTGTTTAGCCGCGGCAAACCGTCTCTGAAGCCTCCACCCGCCGTCTCCTCGCGAACTGTGTCTGATCACTGAACAAACAACTTCCGAGACTTTTTTTCCTTGATCTTCTGCCGAGTTACCTCTCACTTTTTTTTTATTCACTTTGAAGTTTAAACGAGTTCGTTTCTTCGTTTCCTGATATTGAGAAATCACTGCGAACGAGAAGTTTTTTTTCCACGAGCGAAATGAATATTACTATTTCCGTGGCTGAAAAATGAGGGTAGCTTTAAATAGAACTACATCATTTACGTACGAAAAGTGAGAACCCTGAATTTCTGTGTGTTTATTACAGAAATTTACTTTAGGCGTCAGCGAATTTAAACCTCTTTTAAAATACAAAATGTTATTTATATTATATTAGCTAATTAAATTGTTACAGCTATTATCTTTGCTAATAAAACAAACCACTGTTATATTTAAAATAAATTAATTTTTAACAATAAAAAACATTTTTTTGCTCAACGCAATTGAAAACTACTTAGGTGCTATAAACACAAACCATTACGATTAAAAAAAAAGACACAGCATAAGTAGCTGTATAATTCTTCGGAATAATTATTTGTAGTAACACTAGCTTCAATAACATATTTCATTAATAGCAATTTGACTTCACAACAATAGCACAACAGCTTTCAGAATAGGAAGTTAAAAAACTAAACAAACATATATTTAAACCATCACTGCCGTCCACTGACTATAAATAGCAGCGAAACGTGTTTCACATTAACTTAAACTTCAAAAATTATTTTTATACGATTAACAGTTTAATGGCATAATAATGACGTTAATATTAAATAATAATGTTACTAAACACGTGTCTAATTTATCATAACCATGGTTTTAGTATACTTATNAATGACGTTAATATTAAATAATAATGTTACTAAACACGTGTCTAATTTATCATAACCATGGTTTTAGTATACTTACTTTACTTATTTTTTTAATTTTAAAGACATAATTATAATTTTTTATACATTTTTATAAAAAAAAATTACCTGAAAATAAAATTACATGAAATGGGAATAATCAATGAATTTGACAAAAAAAATTATTACTTAGAAAAAATATTTTTTTTGCAGAAAAATATTACATGCGCTTTGCTTCATAATAATGTCAATGAATGCAATCAGCGAAATTCTCCGACATGTAAAAGGTCAAAATTGTATTGGAGGGGGCTTTTTAACGTACTCCGGTGTTATGCCTGTAGGNAATGACGTTAATATTAAATAATAATGTTACTAAACACGTGTCTAATTTATCATAACCATGGTTTTAGTATACTTATTTTACTTATTTTTTTAATTTTAAAGACATAATTATAATTTTTTATACATTTTTATAAAAAAAAATTACCTGAAAATAAAATTACATGAAATGGGAATAATCAATGAATTTGACAAAAAAAAATTATTACTTAGAAAAAATATTTTTTTTTGCAGAAAAATATTACATGCGCTTTGCTTCATAATAATGTCAATGAATGCAATCAGCAAAATTCTCCGACATGTAAAAGGTCAAAATTGTATTGGAGGGGGCTTTTTAACGTACTCCGGTGTTATGCCTGTAGGNAAATTCTCCGACATGTAAAAGGTCAAAATTGTATTGGAGGGGGCTTTTTAACGTACTCCGGTGTTATGCCTGTAGGCTTATCAGGGGACGAATTATAAACTAACTTATGAACTAACTTAAACTTACACCCGTGCCTTACTTAGGATTCGAATCCCGAACCTCTCGCACCCCAGACCGGTGGTGCACCAAACGACTGCGCCACGGGAGGTCGATTTAGAGGTCAAAATGAATTTAACTTTTTTTGCAGACCTGTTATCTACATACGAATACCAATTTTAAATTTCTTCGTCTTTTCATCACGCGTGTAACTATGTTCCAAGTGACGCTTATTACGTTTTTTACAAGCGTTGTACCTAATGTGTATTCTAACAGATCTTCCGAAATAGTAGTAGTGGCGTGTGGGGAGTGCACCCAGGGCAAGGTGACACCCTCCGAGTGACGGTCTTTCCAGCTGGGACCCGTAGGTGACAGTCATCCCCGGGTATGACAGAAATGAGACCCTAGAATGGAGCGGCGCTGGAATGCAAGGGCGGGGGAAACGGAAGTACCCCGAGAAAACCCGCCGGCAAGCGGCATCGTCCAGCATTAGTATTTATCTTGAGTAAATTAAACCGAGTAAAGTCTGTTAAAAACGAACAAAGAACAACATTTGGCAGCTTGCGACCAGTTATATTTACTAGATCTTTCGTTGAAGCTCTGTCATATATTATTTTATATTATATATATATGTGTGTGTGTGTATGGTGTGGGAAGGGAGCAAACAGTGTGCTGCAGTACCACATCGGGGCTCGGAACTCTTGTAAACTGTGGCATTATCTGAACGCTCTGTCGAGCTGATTGAACGTAGCCATCCTTGTCCTTAGGGGCCCCGGTAGAGTGTTGCTATATTTGCTATAACCCGAAAGGAGGTCGTGAATCTGATGGGTCACCCTTCGAAGGCTGCCCGGAAACTGCCTTGCGCTGAGTGCAGTAACATGTATCGCTGGTTGAGTGTATCTCAATCCTTTGCAGAGTATAATATACTCCTAGAGAAATCAGGTGCTGTTGAGTTGAGTTGTTGAGTTAAGAGATTTGGGCGTCTGTTAACAACAAGGTCTTGAGAGCCGATGAGGATCGGCGGCGGAATGCAAGAGCGCATGAAACGTGAGATCCCCGTGAAAATCTGTTGAACAACGACATCGTCCGGAACGATTCCCACTTGCGAAAATCCAGGAGTGACCCGACAGGGGATCGAACCTGGTTCGCCTTGGTGGGAGGCGAGCAGGCTAACCGCTCAGCCATCGCGGCCCCTGTGAGGTGCTGTTGAGAGTGTGTCCTTGATCATGGGTGTTACGGCTCTTTGCGCGTCAGATAGCCTGATGTGTGTATGTGTATGTATGTATGTATATATATATATATATATATATATCTGGCAGCGCCTTGGAAACGTGTCTGCACATAGTTATTAAAGATGTTGGTCACCAAGAAATGTATTATTTTATATTTGTACGAAATACCGTTCAACTTTAAGACGTTACTAGTGAATACACTTTACCTGCATAAAATAACATTATATAACTTAGTTTTTTGCATCATACATGTAAAAATTACAAAGGTACAAATAAAACAAACGATCACATTAACAGAAAATTAAATAGGGACGACTAAAAGGTAATGTCTATATATATTTAAGAATTTTTAAAACTTGAGGAATCTTTTCATAGCGTAATTTGAAAGATTTATATAAGTAACTCGTGGTTTATTATTTTAATAAGTTTTTATTATTTGCACGACCCAAAGGCACTATAATTGGTTTTTTTTTCTTTTCAAATTGTATTGTGCAAAAAATATGCTGTCTACAATTTTATTATGCGAAGAGAGAGGTAATACTTGTAAATACTGTCTACAAGTTCAATAATATTTCTTACAAATATAAAAGAATGAATTTTACCGTGACCAGCATCTTAAATTTTGGAATCCTGCGGAGAAAATCAGTCAAGGTGTCCGTTACAAAGTTTGTAGTAACAGGAGAATATTCCGGGCAGCACTGCAGGCTAACTGTGAAATGATTCAAATCGTAGCACAAAATCAGCTTAACCCCACTGTCTGACTTATATAGTCTGTTCGTGCTATGGCATTTTTTAAACCAGGCCATTGAAATATCGCCCGCTGTAAGACGTGTTTGGTTGTTTGATATGTCATGTATGACAAATATTGTACACTTTTCTTAACATAAAAGTAAAATATTATTGATTACATTGAACCTTTGCTTATATTCATCCATAAATTATATTAACTTTTTATAAAAAACAATAAAAACAGAGAGAAAATAAGTATGTTGGTAATGCCTAGTGTAAAATAATTATCATTAAAATATTACCGAGCGAGGTGGCCTAGTGGTTAAACTTTGGACTCGCATTTGGGAGGACCTTTGTTCGAATTCTGATCGTACCCCCCTGAATTCGGTTTTCCATGGTTTCCGAAATCACTCCAAGTGAATGCTGCACTGTTAGAAATTTCTGTAGATTTACGGAAACTATGACGGATATGTACAGTTTATTTACGGAAAGGCACTCCGTAATGACGAATAACGTAAATGAGCTCCATAAATATAAAATACGGAAGCTCTTCGTATTCTTATGGCTTATATTTTGAGACACGAACAATGCAGATGATACATGGTGCGTATAAAATCCCATCTTCACAATACTACTACGTGTAAAATAGTATTGGGCGAGTGGCGAACCACTAATGTGAGTGCCAATTCGTTGATTATTTTTACAAAACATTCTGCATACACAGTGAAACACGCACATAACGAAAATAAAACACTTTGTTCGTAACCTATATTTATAAACTGAAAATAAAACAAGTGCTCTAACACGACTTGAAACTAAGACAGGCGTGTTCGTCACTATCCTGTGACATCCATTTTTACGAAATACTTTAAGTAAAGGTGTGGTTAGTGAGTGGTTCGAATTATTGATTTGTTGATTTTTCTATTCGTGTTCGAATCCCAGTACATGACAAACTGTTTAAACATTTTTTTAATTTCACCGTTATGCACAGTGAAATACATTACGAAAATAAAACTCTTTTTCTTACCCCTATTTGTAAATATGAAATAGAAAAAAAATTGCAAACAATTAACATGACCAGAAACTAAGATTTGCATGATTCATTCTAAAAATAAAACCCCTATTTACAACATTTTTTTTTCTTTTGAAAGCGTGGTAGGTAGATGAGTGGATATTGTATTGGGCTGTTAAAAGTTTTTTCCTAGTTCAAATCTCGCCACCGGACCAAACGTTTTATTTTTTACAGTCATCTTTATACGCAGTGAATCACCTACATAACAAAAGTAAAACTTTTCTTGTTATACTTTTTTATAAAGAGGAGATTACAAAAAAAAACTTGCAGGTTTGTGGACACGTTCCGTGAATTCAAGAAGATTTATGTGGAATGTACGGAGAGAACGTTATTGAAAAAAATTAACAGACCGTAATTTAACGCAGACTTCTGGATAATTTGTATCCGGTATTTTCCGTAATTTTACGGGCTTTTTTTTTCTAACTGCGTGGCATGGTTCCCTACTACAGGTCATGGCCGATTCCCTCCCCATTCCTGATTCTCTGAGCAACTTGCTCCATCTCTAATGACCTCGCTGTCGACGAGACATTAAGCCGACTACCTGCCTACCTATACAAAATATTATTAAGGTGAGGGCGCACAAATGCGGTGCCTTGTCCCTTTGACATAATTTCTAGGCATTAATAAAACCTTTTTTGCACGAGGCGGAGGAATAGCCTGAAAGTAGAAATTTATCAGGGCTGCATAAAAGTTGACAGAAACCGCGAACTGACTATACTTATTGACGGCGAAGGTTCTGCTGCAGAAGCCGCCTGATGTTTATGTGCGTAGGGAGTTGTCCTCAGACTATTTCCCCGGCAGTGATGCACTCTCTCTTTAAACAGCAGGGAGAAAGTACACAATGAAAAAAAGATATGTCAATTTTACTGAGAACTTCGTAGTACAATTGCAAACTTTTCTAAAAATCCGTTATATTCTCTCATAAATGTTTTTCTTTGTAACGTTATAAAAGCCACTCATGGCACACCTACAAAAATATCCATTCTGACCAGGAATCACTATAATACCGCGAAGTTAAAATTGCAAATAAATGTATACTGTGATCAGTTTTTCACGTAAAACAAGTGAATGTTTACGAATGAGTGTGCTATCAAGTAATTATCATTGAATTCTGGGAGGGGAACGTTCTCCAAGGTTTTTTTTCTATTGTAGGAAACTTTATTGCGTTTTTCCCCTCACTTTCCTATAAAATATAGGCTTTTGCGATCATGCGGCCATTTTTATTTCCCTGTCAAATCATTTTTGCAACTACTCGAAAATTCTAATAACATTTTGTATGTGTGTAATACGAATAACTGTACACCTAACTCAAATATTTATAAAACAATATGTCCTGGAATTATAAAACCTGCAAATGTGCAAACCGCCTTCAGACATTTAATATTATTGTAATGGTGCAGTAATTCACTAAATAACTAATATAAATTCTTCCCAAAACGGGACAGTATCTAATTCTGATCTTTGTTAATTTACATACTTATATTACCATAAAATAGTCCAAACCTTGTAAAACAAATTTGTTAATTAGATAGAGGTTCTAGGGTTATAATTCGACTGTGCTATTTTGAGTTTGGTTGCGATTAGGTGTTTTTTCTCGTAAATGCCATTATAAAAAAGGGTATTATTACACATTGAGAACACAAAAGAATATAGTCTCATTTATACATCGCAGTAATGTTTTTATTTGTACTAAATATATATAAATTACCATTCTGAACATTAGATAAATCAACAGGAAAAATTTGATGAGGTAAATTTTGTGAGCTGATATTTTTCCCTGGCTATGCCAACTCAGAGTTAATAAAATGTGTGGGGTTTTTATTAGAGGATGGAAGATGTGTATTCAGCATTTACTTAAATAGTTCATATCGATGGCGTATGTATTGATTCACGGCCATTATAATAAGTTAACTGGATTTTTGATGCAGTTGTTTCGTTGTTTCGTAGGTAATTTACTCACGGGTGTTACATTCTATCTTCATTTAATATTCTGCTGCCATGTGAGTGGCGATGTAATTCGAGAACTGCGCCTCGCTTGTCACTTTCAAAGCAATATCAACGAGCTCTGCTGGTATTCTGTTTTCACCTAATATGACTCAGGGCACTCGTGGAATGGAAGCGTACAAATGTGAAGACAACCATCACTAAATATGGTATTTTTTAATTATATTACTTCCTGGCAATCAGAATTTAAACTTGCTAGCCAGAGGAAGTATATAATTATAAAATTATCTCTAGATTTTTTTAATGAACGTATGCTTGTTGGTGTATGTGTGTATAGATATGTATGTCTGCATGTCTCCTCAAAAATGTTTGAATCCTTATGCAGGATTCCAACAAACTCTTAACTCTTAAATTACTAGGAGAAACCCACATCTTATATTTACCGACCACTCCAGAAGCTTGTGTTCAAGCAAACGGTAATGTAAAATTGTTTAATGATGTGTCATCTCAGGAACCATTAAAAGATATTTGAACCAAAATTGATGTGTTGGTAGTTCTCAGTAACAGCAATAAAATCATTCATTCACGTTCTCATTACACCACTATTTACGAATATCGCATCTAGTTTACAAATTAAATTCTTTCATAACTCTAAAACCACTCAACCTATTTCCGTCAAATTTAACAAGTAATAAAATATATGGCTACCTAGAATAATATTAATGAAGTATGTCGAAAGCTTACTTTCTGAATGATTACTTTATAAATATTCGAGGTGAAAATGCCACACCTTCCTAGCCTTTAGACCTACACTCACTGCCATTAAAATTTCGGGTGTCAGAAGGAAGCTGAAATGGAATGAAGCGTGGCTCAGTAAGTGGAATCCGAGATATCTAATGCTATCGTGTGAAAAAATATCTTCTCAAAATTGTCGCAACTGCCGTTCCAGACGGATCACATCCCTTGACNTATTAATGAAGTATGTCGAAAGCTTACTTTCTGAATGATTACTTTATAAATATTCGAGGTGAAAATGCCACACCTATCCTAGCCTTTAGACCTACACTCACTGCCATTAAAATTTCGGGTGTCAGAAGGAAGCTGAAATGGAATGAAGCGTGGCTCAGTAAGTGGAATCCGAGATGTCTAATGCTATCGTGTGAAAAAATATCTTCTCAAAATTGTCGCAACTGCCGTTCCAGACGGATCACATCCCTTGACNTCTAATGCTATCGTGTGAAAAAATATCTTCTCAAAATTGTCGCAACTGCCGTTCCAGACGGATCACATCCCTTGACAGCTGAAGCTGTTGTTTTTGCTGGCAACGAGTCTAGAGAGCAGATTAGCCAAGGAAGGGTGTCGGCAGCACAAAGACAGTACTGGGAACTTGGGCGTTTATTCGAAGTTTCTCGACCAGTCTACCGTAAAGTTTCCATATCGATCCCGACAGACAGTGTACTTACCGACTGAAACCAACGAAAGTTATCGATAAGTGTTTAAAACGGTATTCTAAGTGCACTGTCGTTACGAGACCTCACTTCCTAGATAGTGCTCGGACTTAAAGTTCGCCCCCCGGGGGGTGTCTAATAAAGGGGAGGAGAACAATCAGGCAGGCAATTTGGCGAATATGGACATAATGTGCCTGCAATAGTGTGGGATCAAATCACAACTATTCGTAGAAGATTTACATTTTGAGTGAATTGTTTTTTATAAATTACATTTCAATGTATATTAGCCCTTTTTATACACTATTTTGCATACGAAAAAAACTGTTCCTTTTAACTTAGAGTAACGAGGGATATGTAGGGTGAAATTTATTGATGTGTGCCTTTATATCATTAAATTTTCAAATGGTGATTGATTGTAGGAAAATGGCGGCAGTCGATGGTTAATGCACAGTTGAAAGAATTACTCGAATTATTGGAACGTATTGTTTTACGTATAAAAACTAGATGAATTTTAAATAATTCGTTACCTAGCAGTTCCCTTTAAATATATTTTACTGTGATGTACTCAGACTAAGTGTACAGAAGACGACACCAACAAATTCGTTTCAAAAATAATAATTACGTACAAAATAGCATACATATACCTAGAAAAATGAGTAAGGCTTACACAAAAAATCTTAAATATCTAAAAGTATGTAATTTTTTATCGTAGAAACACAGTAAGTTCTACTACCACTGTTCGTGTAAAAAAATTGTATTATATTTATTAATGCAATCAAAGAAGCTGCCAATTAAATTCATTTATGTTTTTTGCGTCTAACATTAAAATATTTTTTCTTTATTATTATGCAAAATAAAACAATATCGGTTAAGCTCCACAGACAAAATGAAACCTTTTAGCAGTTTGCCACCCTACACCACAGCCTCTCGGCAGCTTCTACACAATTATAANCCACAGACAAAATGAAACCTTTTAGCAGTTTGCCACCCTACACCACAGCCTCTCGGCAGCTTCTACACAATTATAAAACACGTGGGTGAACACTTATATGCGGAGATAAACCAGTACATTGAATACGCGTCCAGACGTGTATTGATACAATTGCCTACTTGTAATAATGTTTCTAATGTAATGTAATGTTTATTAGTGTTAAGTACGAAGTTATCGAAAACCGTAGGGGAAGATGACGGACGAGATGTTGCAGAAAACGAGACGTCAGGCAGTGACGTGTGGTGGACTGTTGCAAGGTAAGCTGACGTTAGCTGTGAGCTGTACCCTGTTGCTTGCTAGTTTATACCTCCATCACTAAAAAAAGCTCGGGAGCTGACGCCACAGGACCCGTGTAATGGGTCCCTTGCTGCTCGCTTGTGAGTGGTCGCTCGGTTTCCCCAGGCTGCACTGTGGTTGGTTACTGGCTCCTGCTGCGGGCACCGATAATGTACAGCGGTCAGCTAGTACCAGCTTACCTTGCGACACTTTCACCACAACGCCACTGACGTCAGGTGGTCTTGTGTGCGCCACTCAGCATTAACTCAGCTGAGATAGACTAGGGAATTCTCAGTGCGTCCACGAGGTGGTTTCTCCCTGTTGCAACTGTGGCGTACATCTAAACCGTTTTGTTTCGGTTGGGTGATCGAGCGCGACGTCGGAGGACCTACCAGCTCTCTAAGTTTCGTTGTTCGTGACCACGGAACACGTTATTTCTCTAAGGGCCGGGTTGCGCCCGACCTAGTAACGTTACTAAAAACTATTCACAGGTTATGCATTTATGAGCGACAATTGCTTGAGACGCAGCCTGATAAACTGTTAAGGGTTTTCGACCCCAAAAAAATTAATAATTGTATTTTTGTACCAAAAATTGTTGAACTTTTACACATTACAAGTGATGATATTTTCCTTGAATAATAGATTTTTTACACTTAATATTTTTGGAATAATTTGATGTCAAATTCAAATTTTTTTCTGTTTTGCTGGAGCCATAATAACAAATACTAACTAAGTTGTACAGCTGAAAAATGTTACAAATTAAACTAACGCCATGGGCTACCGCGTGGCATATATTTCATCACCAAATAACAAGCAATATATATGAACAAACTTAAGAAATTGTTGCATAATTTAAACTTTTTTAAATGTATGAACTGTTAAATGGTGATTTTTACAAGTGGTAATCATGCCGGACGATGCCGCTGGTAGGCGGGTTTTCTCAGAGATCTCCCGTTTTCCCCGCTTTTCAATTTCGGCGCTCACTCCTTCAGGTGGGCCCGTGTCCCACGTTGGTTGCTAGTCTGTATTGTATGTCGATCAGTAGAAAGTCACTGTATGTATTAGAGTGTACAAATTTATTTTTAAAAATTGTTTGTTTATTTTGAGGTTTCATAAATTTTGAAAAGCGAGGCACTTCATAGAACAGAGAATATAAAATAGTGTATAAGTGTGAAATGTTTTTGCTAGCAATATCTGGATCATCATAATGATGATGTTCACATTACTTCAGAAATAAATAATAACGATATAAAATATCATGGGTTAAAAAAAAAGGGCCGACGTGAAGCCATAGCCAACTAATCGATTATGCACGCGGCATATTGCCAAAATGAATCTACTAATAAACACCTGCACAAACAAGAACCATTTTAATGATTTACGTTTTACGTAGCCCTATCACGTAACTGACGTGAGACTCCGACGTCAACAAATCCCGCCACACTGCACTATAGAGGGTATTGTAAATTAAGACAATTATTATACTGAATTTTGCGTATCTACACTGACACTCAAGTTTAAGGTAAATTGGAGAGCAGATTTTATTTCCAGCCTGGTGGCTGAGACGCAAAGACTCGTCCGTGTTACCACAAACGTCATTTTCGCACTCGCGGGGTTGTAAATATGTGTGTCACATTCTTTATTTCAAAAATAAATTTTACAGTGGGGAAAAACTGACACTGAATCCTCACTGCTGGGAATGATAACTGGTGTACTAAATATAAGCTTTCCCAAAACACCACGTG
>NQII01000117.1:343970-361844 GCA_002778355.1 Clitarchus hookeri
AAGCCTGTTTCCTGTTTCCCGCGGCCTGATTTACAAATGGGCATCACTAGCATTTTTCGTCCGTCTGCCCTTGTGTTAACTCAATTGCACAAATCCGAGGGTGTGCTTAAGTATTTAATTTGGCTTTAATCGCCACTTAGGGGGAAATACTTTGATTTCTTGTCGGTTGTTCCGTCGCCCTAGCCGGCCGGGTGTGTTCGGCCGTGTCTTCCCTCGCGCTTCGTGCAAGCTCTTCCGCATCTAGACGTGTTCGTGCTACCGTGCTTTAGGATTGTGCTCGAGTACAGTAGATGAGCAACATAAAAACATAAACATTACGCTACATCTACAACAGAAGACCTTAAAATTCGTTATTTTGAAATTATTATTACGTAGTTTATTTTAATGTTCTCGATGATTACAAGAAGTGCTTACCTTCTGACATGTAATATAGTCACCTGATGGCAGAATCAATGCATGTAGATGTGTGTAAAGTATTTGTATATACCGTGAAATGGGGTGAAATTGATCAGCAGAGGTGAGATTGATCACATGAAAATGTTATTTACATATTAATGTCATATATGGTACCTGGCCTATACGTGTACAGAAAACTGTCATGTTATCGATCTCACCCCTGCTAATCATTTTTGCCCCACCGATGTACCTGGCCTTAACATGTGATCAGGTAATCAATCTCACCACTGCTTATCAATTTCAACTTACTTTACGGTTGGTTTATGTTATATATATATATATATATATATTTATTTATTTAGAATAGGTATGTAGGGTGGGCAGAATTTGACCAGAATGCTTCTTGATATGATTTCTTATGTAGGTATAATCAAGTGGGGAAATATACGGGGGCACTTTTTACCTAAACTGAATATTAAGGGAAATATAAGTATTTGAAAATGAAGTTTTTGAATCGTATTTTTGCAAAATATCGGAAACGGAGTGAAATTAAATTACAAATTTGCGAACACTGTTTTATGTTTTCAGGATTTTTAATTAAAGAGCAAACGCTTATTAAAACTTCCCACCGCAATTAAAATAACAATGGTGGCCACACTAAATGGATACAACTTTTTTTACGGTTTATGTCGGAATTATGTACGTTTTATGCCGGCCAAATGAGCGGTACGATATAATTATTAAAAACGGACCTCTTGTTGCAACTGCTCAAGACTCGCCGTGTTCGTGTAAAACGCACACAAACCTTCGATTGCAGGGGTACAGTGCCTAGCACGTAGGCAATAACACCTACACGCGTCTATTGCTATGCTGCTGTGCGCACTACACAGACGATGGTGGTGAACGTTTTTTAAAAACTTACTGCAAATAGCAGCTACGATAAATTAATCAGCTTACAGCACTGAAGCTGCCTGTTTGTTTCTGGCGACAATCGGTGTGCGATTCCCCGCAGGAAGTACTGGTATTGTCTACGCTCCTGGAAATGCATCGCTGTCGCCGAAAGGTTTGTGTGCGTTTTACACGAACACGGTGGATCCTAGGTAGTTACAACAATGGGCCTATTTTTTTTGTTAGGTTATACTGCTCAATAAACCAGCATCAAACGTTCCTAAATACTTACAGTGTGAAAGTTGTCTCCAATAAGATGGTGGTCATCCATGTTATTTTTATCACGGTGGCAGGTATTGGTGAGCGCTTTCTCTTAGGTTCAAGATCTTTATAACATAAAACTATTTTCTGTGAACTTTAATGTAACTTCAATTAGTTTCCATCATTACGGAAAAATACTGCTTAAAAATTACGTACACAAAACCAAAATAATAAAGTATATATAGTTATTACAGATCAGTAGCAGGAGCACTCTGAAACCCACACTGTTAGTAGTACATTGGCAATAAACGTGGCGCATACATATACATACAGTAAGGTCCGTGGGACCGCCGAAAGAACAGATAAAATAAAATGGAGGATTATTTGTAACTGGTAATCACGTTTATCGGGCACCTTGAAACCATAGGTGTAAAGGTGTGATGTGAAAACAGCTGCAAAAGAAAAAAAAAAGGAATTGACAGAATAAGGGACAGGAGGAAATAAAAAGGACAGCAAAGAAAATAAATAATAAAAAGGAACAAAACCAGCACACCTGTGTCATAAGGAAATAAGGCACTTTAACACCATAGGTGTTGCACGGTGTAAGGAAATAAACATAACTTGCTCTGCAGCAAGGAATATGAGAGAGTAAGAACAGGGACAGACAGAAAAAAAGGGGAAGACTGAAAGTGTGCATTAAGTAAATTAGGCGCATTGAAGCCACGGTAGGATGTACATGGACTTGTATCACCACCACTCGTAGCTGAATGTGTGAGAAAGATAGTAATGGAGCATTTTGATGTTGAATGACGGATAACAAAATAATGTGGGTTCCATTATCTTGCATGATAAAAATTAAAAATTAATAAAAAATTGTTTAATATGCAATTTCTAAAATATTATTCAAATACTTCCCCTATATAAATTCTACAAAAAATAGCTCCAGAAGAAAAAGATAAACCATCCCAATATATGATTCCATGGGAAATTTTTAAAACCATCCAAATTGGGAATTATGAGTACTAAATCTGTTAAAGACACTGCTCGAAAAAAATATAATCTAAATAGATAAAAATTAAGAAAAAACATTATTAAAGAGGTTAATGAATAAAATTCAAAGGTTTCAAATTTTTTTTAAAAAACATAATTAATTTTAAGAGTGTATAATCTTACAAAATCTTAAGTTTAGTTTCATTCAATATTGTCTGTGTAGTGCATTATGGTGTAGTGTTGTAAAGATCTGTGACTTTCTAGCTACATCACCACTCCCTGTGGATGAAGTGTGCTAAAAAAAAAGGTTTTTGCATTAATATTTATTTATTTGCCAATTTTTGGCGGGATAAAAAAATTCAATGATAAAAAGCAGTTCTTCAAATAAAGGCTATTATTATTACTTAATATAAAAAAGTAACATAAAATGTTAAAAGTAACATAAAATGATTAAATTCCCTTTATTGTTACTGTAGTGTTGTAATTTTCTGGGAGCAATAAAAAAAAATGCCTTATCCTAATACCGCGAATTTTAATACGCATACTTGTATTCCTATAAATGTATTATGTGTCTTGCACCATTATTGCACGCACACGAATATTAAGCATGACATGCTGCCTACCTCGCAGGGAGCACCTGCCCCCGCGACACAAAGTACTACAGCATACAGAGGTGAAACAGTCACTTAGCCAGCGAACTACAGAATCACACGACAGTAAAACGACGTCACATTCCAGCAACATGTTGGGACGCCGCTTGCCAATCAGCGTCTAGTATCTCCCTGCCAGCAGGCATCCCGGCTAATAGGATGCATATTGAAGCACACAGTAGCCAATTATAAGCAAGTCCCGTTACAAGAACTTCGTGCAGTCAATCAGAGAAAGGGTTCGTCCACACGAAAGGAACCACCGTACCATTTTGCCTCTGTGTGCTTCTCCTATAGCCCGATCACGTTAAACTGACCTCCCCTGAAAACTCTGCTTTTTAACTACATGTATGGATATTGTATATTTATCCACCATATGTAAAATTTCACGTTCCCATGGGCCTGATCTCTTATATTCATGTTTTGGTAAAATGAAATAGTAAAATTATAAGAAAAGTAAATACTTAGTACATTTGATTATTCGTAGACATATGTGCTACAAGATACAAACAGAAATCAAGATAATTTATTTCAATAATCACAAGTATTTACTTGGTAATTTTAAACTACGAGTATCATTAAGACATGGAGCACAAGGGCCGTCGTAAAATATTTCCTGAGCGCTTGCGAGTCAATGTGACCATTAAAACATGAAAGTAGTGGCAGTGACATTACTCAAAGGTTGGTATCAAAAGTGTTTCATTAACCGTGAACAGCCTATTCTCTCTCTACGGAGTCAGTTGCGAATCAAGTTGAAGAGAGCTTGTCGGAGGGCCGACACATCGGAAACCCATTGGACTGATCGATGAACAAATCAGTTCCAAAATTCCTTATTTCGTCTCATACACACCAGCATGCTTGTCGGCATGCTGTAATACGAGAGTAATAAATAAATCTCAAAGAACGCAGTTATCAATTAATATTTTTTCCGTTCATTTGGATGTGCCTGGGCATACCAAGCATCTCATGTGCGCACGCCTATGTCTAAGATGCTTTCTGTTGTTGTTTCGACCAACAATTCAAAGATGCTCTGTGTCGCGGCTTGCGCCACTTGGAGTTGAACGTGCGAGAGAGATATAGTTGCGATACATTTTGGCGTTGAAGTGCCCATAACGAAAATACCTGGGTTCAATTCTCTGGCAAAACAAAAGACGCCATAATTATACACCATTTTTTTTAATACTTATAAAATATTTTCAATATATATATCGTGTATAAAAATATATCCACCAGAAAAGGAAAAGCCACCCCCATGTAAAATTAGATGGGAGATCTAAAAAAAATTAAATATACAATAATAAATACATGACAAATCTAAAAAATATTACAGAAACTCATCTAAATTGGATATTATTAGTGCTAAATATATATTACAGACATCGCTCGAAGCAAGTAAATATATGTAAATAAAAAAATAAAAAGTTAAAAAAAAAGGTTGAAATGAAATAAAACAAATTGAAAGTATTTTTAAATCTTATAAAAATCTTGAACCACAGACAAAATGAAACCTTTTAGCAGTTTGCCACCCTACACCACAGCCTCTCGGCAGCTTCTACACAATTATAGAACACGTGGGTGAACACTTATATGCGGAGATAAACCAGTACATTGAATACGCGTCCAGACGCGTATTGATACAATTGCCTACTTGTAATAATGTTTCTAATGTAATGTAATGTTTATTAGTGTTAAGTACGAAGTTATCGAAAACCGCAGGGGAAGATGACGGACGAGATGTTGCAGAAAACGAGACGTCAGGCAGTGACGTGTGGTGGACTGTTGCGAGGTAAGCTGACGTTAGCTGTGAGCTGTACCCTGTTGCTTGCTAGTCTACACCTCCATCACTAAAACAAGCTCGGCATCTGACGCCACAGGACTCTTGTAATGTGTCCCTTGCTGCTCGCTTGTGATTGGTCGGAATGCACTCAGTTTCCCCAGACTGCACTGTGGGTACTGGCTCCTGCTACGGGCACCGATAATGTACGGCGATCAGCAAGCACCAGCTTACCTTGCAACACTTTCACCACACGCCACTGACGTCAGGTGGTCTTGTGGGCGCCACTCAGCATTAATTCAGCTGAGATAGACTGGGAAATTCTCAATGCGTCCACGAGGTGGTTTCTCCCTTTTGCAACTGTGGCGTACATCTAAACCGTTTTGTTTCGGTCGGGTGATCGAGCGCGACGTCGGAGGACCTACCAGCTGTTTAAGTTTCGTTGTTCGTGCCCATGAAACACGTTATTTCTTTAGGGCCGGGATGCGCCCGACCTAGTAACGTTACTAAAAACTATTCACAGGTTATGCATTGATGAGCGACAATTGCTTGAGACGCGGCCTGATAAACTGCTAAGGGTGTTTGACCCCCAAAAAATGAATAATTGTATTTTTGTACCAAACATTGTTGAACTTGTACACATTACAAGTGATGATATTTTCCTTGAATAATAGATTTTTTACACTTAATATTTTTGGAATAATTTGATGTCAAATTCACATTTTTTTCTGTTTTGCTGGAGCCATAATAACAAATACTAACTAAGTTGTACAGCTGAAAAATTTTACAAATTTAACTAACGCCATGGGATACCGCGTGGCATATATTTCATCACTTAAGAAATTGTTGCATAATTTTAACTTTTTTTAATGTATGAACTGTTAAATGGTGATTTTTGCAAGTGGTAATAATGCCGGATGATGCCGCTGGTAGGCGGGTTTTCTCAGAGATATCCCGTTTTCCCCGCTTTTCAATTTCGGCGCTCATTACTTCAGGTGAGTCCGTGTCCCACGTTGGTTGCTAGTCTGTATTGTATGTCGATCATTCGAAAGTTACTGTATGTATTAGAATGTACAAATTTATTTTTAAAAATTGTTTGTCTATTTTGAGGTTTCATAAATTTTGAAAAGCGAGGCACTTCATAGAACAGAGAATATAAAATAGTGTATAAGTGTGAAATGTTTTTTCTAGCAATATCTGGATCATCATAATGATGATGTTCACATTACTTCAGAAATAAATAATAACGATATAAAATATCATGGGTAAAAAAAAAAAGGCCGACGTGAAGCCTTAGCCAACTCATCGATTATACACGCGGCATATTGCCAAAATGAATCTACTAATAAACACATGCGTAAACAAGAACCCTTTTAATGATTTACGTTTTACATAGCCCTATCACGTAACTGACGTGAGACTCCGACGTCAACAAATCCCGCCACACTGCACTATAAAGGGGATTGTAAATTAAGACAATTATTATACTGACTTTTGCGTATCTACACTGAAACTCAAGTTTAAGGTAAATTGGAAAGCAGATTTTATTACCAGCCTGGTGGCTGAGACGTAAAGACTCGTCCCTGTTACCACAAACGTCGTTTTCGCACTCGCGGGGTTTGTAAATATAAGTGTCACACTTTTTATTTTAAAAAGACATTTTATACTGGGGAAAAACTTACACTGAATTATCACNTAACCTTTAAGGGCCGTGGTGGTGTAGTGGTTAGACTACTCACCTCCCACCAAGGGGAATCGGGTTATATTATTGGCGGGGTCACCCCCGGATTTTCGCATGTGGAAATCGTGCTGGACTATGCTGCTGGATGGCAGGTTTACTCGGAGAACTCCCGTTTCCCCCGCCCTTGCATTCCGGCGCTGTTCCATATTCACCTCGCTTCACCCTCGTCGGCTCTCAAAAGACCTCGATGTTAAGAGCTGCCAAAATCTCTTGGAGCATTTTGATGTTGAATGACGCATAACAAAATATGGGTTCCATTATCTTGCATGACAAATTAAAAATTAATGAAAAAATGTTTCATATGCAATTTCTAAAATATGATTCAAATACTTTTCCTTTATAAATACTACAAAAAATAGCTCCACAATAAAAAGAAAAGCCATCCCAACAAATGATTCCATGGGAAATTTTTAAAACTTTATAAGGAGCCATCCAAATTGGGAATTATGAGTACTAAATCTGTTACAGACACTGCTCGAAAAAAAAATAATTTAAATAAATAAAAATTAAGAAAAAAACATTATTAAAGAGGTTAATGAATAAAATATAAACGTTTCAATTTTTTTTTAAACATAATTAATTGTAAGAGTGTATAATCTTACAAAATCTTAAGCTTAGTTTCATTCAATATGGTCTGTGTAGTGCATTATGGTGTAGTGTTGTAAAGAGCTGTGACTTTGTAGCTGCATCACCACTCACTTTTGTTGAAGTAGTGTGCTAAAAAAAAGAGTAAAATGGAATTTGAGCATTAATATTTATTTATTCGCCCATTTTTGGCGGGATGAACAAAAAATTCAATGATAAAAAGCAGTTCTTCAAATAAAGACTCTTATTACTTAATAAACAAAAAAAAAGTAACATAAAACGTTAAAAGTAACATAAAATTATTAAATTCCCTTTGTTGTTGCTTTAGTGCTGTAATTTTCTGGGAGCAATTGAAAAAATACCTTATCCTAATACCGGAATAATAATGGGGTGTGGGGAGTGCCCCCAGTACAAGGCAACACCCTCCGAGTGACGGTCTTTCCAGCTGGGCCCGTAGGTGACAGTCATCCCCAGGCATGACAGAAATGAAGCCCTAGAATGGAGCGGCTCTGGAATGCAAGGGCGGGGGAAGCGGTGGTACCCCGAGAGAGCCCGCCGGCCAGCGGCATCGTCCAGATGAGCCCGCCGGGGATCGAGCCCGGATCGCCGTGGTGGGAGGCGAGCGCCCTGGCCACTATGCCACCGCTGCCCCCTAATACCGGAATTTTAATACGCATACTTGTATCCCTATAAATGTATTATGTGTCTTGCACCATTATTGCNATGCTGCCTGCCTCGCAGGGGAGCACCTGCCCCCGCGACACAAAGTGTCTATAGAATACAAAGGTGAAACAGTCCCTTACACAGCGAACTACAGAATCACACGACAGTAAAACGACGTCACATTCCAGCAACATGTTGGGACGCCGCTTGCCAATCAGCGTCTAGTATCTCCCTGCCAGCAGGCATCCCGGCTAATAGGATGCATATTGCAGCACACAGTAGCCAATTATAAGCAAGGCCCATTACAAGAACTTCGTGCAGTCAATCAGAGAAAGGGTTCGTCCACACGAAAGGAACCACCGTACCATTTTGCCTCTGTGTGCTTCTCCTATAGCCCGATCACGTTAAACTGACCTCTCCTGAAAACTCTGCTTATTAACTACATGTATGGATATTGTATATTTATCCACCATATGTAAAATTTCACGTTCCCATGGGCCTGATCTCTTATATTCATGTTTTGGTAAAATTAAATAGTAAAATTATCAGAAAAGTAAATACTTAATACATTTGATTATTCGTAGACATATGTGCTACAAGATACGAACATAAATCAAGATAATTTATTTCAATAATCCCAAGTATTTACTTGGTAATTTTAAACTACGAGTATCATTAAGACATGGAGCACAAGGGCCGTCGTAAAATATTTCCTGAGCGCTTGCGAGTCAATGTGACCATTAAAACATGGAAGTAGTGGCAGTGACATTACTCAAAGGTTGGTATCAAAAGTGTTTCATTAACCGTGAACAGCCTATTCTCTCTCCACGGAGTCAGTTGCGAATCAAGTTGAAAGGAGCTTGTCGGAGGGCCGACACATCGGAAACCCATTGGACTGATGGATGAACAAATCAGTTACAAAATTCCTTATTTCGTCTCGTACACACCAGCATGCTCGTCGGCGTGCTGTAATACGAGAGTAATAAATAAATCTCGAAGAACAGAATTTCCAATTAATATTTTTTTTTTTCGTTCATTTGGGTGTGCCTGGGCATAACAAGCATCTCATGTGCGCACGCCTATGTCTAAGATGATTCCTGTTGTTGTTTCGACCAACAATTCAAAGATGCTCTGTGTCGCGGCTTGCGCCACTCGGAGTCAAACGTGCGAGAGAGATTGAGTTGCGATACATTTTGGCGTTGAAGTGCCCATAACGAAAATACCTGGGTTCAATTCTCTGGCAAAACAAAAGACGCCATAATTATACACCATTTTTAAACTACAGAGATAACCGCCACATCTTTTCGCCCCATGTGTACTTAGCTACTTTGTACCCGCAGTCAATCTGCAAAGTATTAAGTTGACTTGCGAGATTTGGGTGGCTCTTAACAACGTGGCCAGGGAAGCCTATGAGAAAGAAATGAGGTGAGAATGGAGCAGCGCCGGAATGCAAGGGGTGCCGACCAACGACATTGTCCGACACGATTTCCACACAACTGACGATTTTACGCTGAATGAAGCATAACAAAATAATCTGGGTTCGATTCACGTGCATTACAAGTGAATCGAGCATATATAATTTTTATATAATATATAATTTTTTTAATGGTAGTCAAATACTTTACTATATAAGTAGTTTAACAAATTAGCCACACCAGACAAAGAACAGCTATCCCCTCGTAAAATTCGATTGGGGATATGAAAAATTTATGTCTACAAAAAAACATCATATTTCTAAAACAAAATATAAAACAATTATAAATCATCCAAATCGGGTATTATAACTACACAATATATAAGAGACATCGCTCGGAAATAATTAAGTATATGTAAATAGCTAAAAAAATATTACAATAATCATAAACTATTTGTAAAAATATTTAATATTTTTATGAAACAAATTAAATCGAAAACAATTTAAATCTTATAAAAATATTATGTTTTGTATACCTGTGTAATGCGCTGTGGTGTAGTTCGTATTGTGCAGATCTGTGTTGTGTAGCTACACCAGCATTCTCCATTTATGTAATGTGCTAAAAAAAAATGTGGAGTGAAACGGCATTTGCGCATTATTCGCTAATTTATGTAGGGTTTTAAAAAAATTTTCTTTTAGAAAGCATTTCAATTGAAGGAGATAATTCATTTTTTTGATCAAATGACATTACATTTTTTAAATACCTCGAATATTATTTATTATTTTATTATAATGCTTGGTGTTGTAATGGAGCAATTTGTAATCTAATTGATTGATTGGCACTGATCTTACCAGGAAAACGTGAAATACGAAGATCTCTTTGGTTGCAAGGTTTCACCTCTTGAGAACTGCAACCTGGCACACGTCTGAGAGCTGCTGGCTGCCTACCCTCGGCACATAGTACGCCTGTTCTGTCACTGCTTAGTGGCAATGCTACTTGTTGTCTATCGGCTTCTTTAATTTTGAGTCCCTTTTCCTTCCTATTAAATATTGTGTGTATTCTGTTTGTACTATCTGAATGTTTTACTTGTATATTTTTGGTTACTTTCGTAATGTTCTCGACTTGTTTCTTTTGTTTCAGTCATTACTCACGTCTTTCTTTTTATACCGTATTCGCTACTAACGTGAACTACCCAAGAACCTAATTAACTGTTTCTGGTATAATGTGTTTGTTGTTGTACTTTTGTAGTGTGTTATACGATGAAATAAATAACATAAATGAAATCTGAATCACTCAAATCCATTGGTGTAGTGTGGTTCGGCCTTCCCACAAACTCCGATCAACTTAATGATTTGCAGCTTGACCGCGGGTACAGAGAAGGTAAAGAACACAGGGACGAAATTGTTAAGGGGTTCAATTAATGTGGGCGAGCCCACTGTCTGATTGGCTGCGTGGGCTCTCGTAACGAGACGCGTGTGCGATTGGCTGATGCGTGCTTCGATAGGTATCCTATTGGCTGAGCTACTGGCTGGCGACGACCCGACATGTTCCTGGACGGTGACGCAATTTTGCTAGCGGGTGCTTCCGTAGTTCGCGGAGTAAGTGGCTGTTTCACTTCTGTATTCACAACGCCGCGTGTCGATTGGCTCCGAGAACGATCTCTCGATCTCTCGCTCTCCTTATGGCATCAGAGAGAACGCTCTCTAGTCGTCTCTATTTGCCGGAGAGAGCGCGAGAGAGCGAGACCTCAGGAAGAGCACGAAGTTGCGTACCCGTTGGCGCACCCTTGCACACTCTGGCCGAGCACTATCATTGTTTACATTGTTTCGGTGTTTGAATACGGTCGTAGTAGCTTTCTGGGGCAAAACCACGTCGCAATTGTACTTTTAAGTAAATAATTTTATCTGTTTTAATCAACAAAATAACTTAAGTGACGCATAACTATAAAAATATAAATAAGGATTTCTGGCAAAATTTCGTATTTTTTTGTCACTTTGCTGCAACATGGCAGTAAAATTTAAAACAAAAAAAAAATGTTTTACGAGTAGGGCTATAATTATTTCTGAATTTAATTCACAGCATATATAAATTACATTCAATAGCTGTGACCGTGATTTAAGCTTAAAATGATTTTGCACCCTTTTGGCATCAGCTGTCTCCATGACGTTGGTAGAAGCAGTGCCAATAGCGGTCCTCAGTCGGTGTAACATAGTTGGTTGGATGTAGAAAATTGAGGGGAGGGGAGGGGAGTGAGATAGAGAAAGAAAAAAACAGTGCGTTTGACAAAAAAAATTTACTTTTTTTTTAAATAGCAGACAAATTAATTACTTTCATGTGCAGAATAGACGACTCGCAGGTGTGGTTGGTAAATAAGCACAAACTCAAAATGAATTTAGTCCCGTTTATTAATATCGCGATCAGTAGTAATAAAAATACGATTGGTCTGTTTGTTTCAAAGACTAAAGCTAAAATCGACCGATCTCGCTCGCTGCGCACAACCAATCCCCGCGTCCCAAACATCGAACTGCTTTTCTGCCAACACGTCTAGCGAAAATGGCATGGTTTGGATTTTAGGTTAGAGAACTGATTTGTAAATAAATGCTTTGAGATGTTTGTATATTTCGTCTAAACAATTTGTTTTTAATGCAGTTTTAATAAATTCAAATTGGTATAAAAGTATTTTATTCATATAATAGTACTGTCGTTGAACATATAAACAAACACATCCATCACTGTTGACCGTGTGACTATATAAAAGTATTTTATTCATTTAATAGTACTGTCGTTGAACATATAAAAAAACACATCCATCACTGTTGACCGTGTGACTTAAACAGTTGTGTATGATTGGGGTAGGTCAATGTTGGGTAGATGCGCAGAAGACGAATAAGCGGTCTACCTCATCATTAGTCTGTGGTTTGTTTGCATAGTAGAAGGTAGTAATCAAATAACATGTGTGATTGTTAAGTTATATATTTTCTGCTTCACATTGTACGAGCATAGGGGTATAATGGGGTAGAGTGTAGATGTGAGCTGCGCAGCGGCTACTCTCCAAAAACGTGGATAGTAAAAGAGTTATGAGCTATAAAATGAATTTTATTTGATCTTGTTTCAAGAACGTACGCAAAAATTCAAAATAAAAAATATATGTTGCCGAAGTACACAAAAAATTAAATTCTGACATAATTTGGTGAAAGATACTTTACATGCTGTTTGTAAACTAGTCAGGCAACCAAACATTAAGAAAATTTACATGTGAATGTATATATATTGCTATGAAAAATACGTCATGTTATGAACGTTATGTAAAAAATTTTTGTTTGAATTGAGCTAAATCTAAGCATGAAATTGTCTAGTAATTTCAGTTTTTCTCTTCTTACTGTGTCTACACTTCGCGCAGTTTTAACCATCATGGAAAATATTTATTTTAATACATAAATTGTGAACTCAAGAATACTTACAGAATGGAATGCAAGCTTGAATTAATCCTTATAATATATTTCGAAAAAACTACGTGGATTTAGAAACTTTGAGTGTAGTACAAAGAAAATAGTGAACCTATTCCTTGTATCTCACACATGACCCATATTCACTGTTTTCTTCATTCTTCGCTCAGAACAAATAAAGGCGGAATGCTGAAGACAGAGATATTGGTCACATTATTGGCAAGAGTACGCAGTCCATCTTCTTGTCTTCGTAGCAAGACAGAGTTTCCAGCGCTGTTGTTTGTCGCAGGCATCTCTTGAAGTGTCGCTGCAAGAGTTACCACGTAGTTGATTCCAGAGTACAGTATTTCCCGAATTCTCGCCTAAATCGACCGAGGTAAGTCAGAGAGCATCAATTGTTTCTCTAACTGCCCATCAGTTAGTCCTCGCTCCAGTTGTCGAAAAAAATAGCCTACGTCATGGGACATCATTCCCATTCCCCAAATAAATAATCTGGTAATTAATCCCTGCAATATTCAGCAATGAAAAGAACACGACCATTGGCCACCTCCTGGTGTTTCTCTGGACACTGTAGAAAGAACATATTTTTTCCGCCATATTAAAACCTATTTTGTTCTCATTATAATAAGTGATCATTTCAGGTTTTTTTTTTCACCAGTGTTTTCGTATATTGCATCATGCATGTGCAAACTGGAGATCAAATGGACGTTTCTTTTGTCATTGCTAGTCTGCGGAACATAAACCATTGTTACTTCTTTCCTAAATGCAAACGCACTCCATTTCGTTTGGTATTTGCCACTTGTTCTTCCTTAACGTGCCTACGAATGATAATCGATGATTCTCTGGCAATACTGTCAGTGGTGTTACATCACTAAACCAATTATCAGCTGTTACATTACGGCTTAAATGGGGAATTGGTGCCATCATTCGCTCCTCTACGTCAGCACTTTGGTTACTGACATGAAAAGGCCCCTCTGGTTGCCTGCAAGAGTATATTTCCATGTTGCACGTATAGAACACTTTGGAATCGACAAATGCAAATATCTTGAAGCCATATTTCACTGGTTTTGATGCCGTGTACTTATATAAAAGAGCAGTGACCTCTAAAGGGCTCCAACTTCTCATCAAGTGTGACATCTGCTACAACAGAATAACATGACTGGTAATTTTTCACAAACTGTTAAAAAATGTCGCGAATAGGCGCTGAACGGTCTGTTTTCTTTCGCTCTTCCCGAGTTTCTCGATCATCAAATCTCAGTGTTCTCAGTAAGAATCGAAACCTTTGTATACTCATTATCAGGCGGATAATCTCTGTTCCGAATCCATTCTTGTCCCACAATTCTTCTTCACGGTTTTTTATTCCTACTTTCTGCTGTCCAGCTGAGTATAAAATCCAGGTGAATTATTTTATTTCTGTTTTATCTGTCTATAGTGCATCTCTTTTCCGTGCAAAATTTGCGTGTATGCTTTCGATGCATTGACTTGTAAATATTACAGTGATGTTCAGCATTATTTCATCAAATAAACTCATCTAGGTATCAGAGATCACTTTTACGTTTTTATCCTTTCTTGTTCCTCCTGGAAGCCTCGTCAATAAATTTCGTTTTCCCACTTTTTCTACGGTTTCTGCAGCAAGTTCTTTCCCAAGAAATCGAATCAATCACCTTATTTCCTTTTTTCTGTGTGCAAACAGAGAATTCCTCATATTCTTCTCCGTCGGGACCATCAATCCAATATCACTCTGCTCTGTATTCGAAACGTCTTCTCGTACTACAATTTATTTTGGTGCAATTGTCTCACACTTATCTTCATTCTCTTTCAAATGAGATGAAACTCCCGCATCACCATCATCATCGTCACTGCCATAAGTAAGAGTTCGTATATTTCAGAAATGTCCTTGGGATTATTTATATCATATAGTTTTGATGCCACGTTGTTTTCGTAACAACCAAAAAGTAACATCGTTGGCCAAATAAACTATCTTGAAAATCACACTGAAGATAACCAGGTGATAAAAACAAGTGAAGAAGAAAAAAATGAATGAATGAAAAATATAACATGATTGGTCGCACTGTATTTTTGGGATCCAGTGCCCATATTTTACAAGTAAACAACAACATAACAGAAGCGAATGAACAGAAGAAATAAAGCAGTACAACTTAAAATACTTGGCAAAATGAACACCATTGAAAACTTTACGAATACTTAAACGTTTGGTTGCGTGGTATCTCACAGATGCACCATACATCAACCAAGGTCACGCTACAACTGAAAGTTAACACTCCCCGTGAAAGGAAGATGGCGGGGGGGGGGACAGCGCCACCCCTCCGAGTCACGTCAAGCTATAAGAAAGAAAGTAAAACGTCGATATCTCAGATCCAGAGCGACCAAAAGGAGACTTAAAAAAAATATAAAAATATATAAGTTTTGTTTGAATTAATAATAACTTAATTCACGTTGTATGAACTTAATAATGGGTGCCAACCCTAAATACAACGATAAATTAAAAATTCCTCCAGTTAGATCTCAGTCTGTAAAACACGAGTGATCTCTCAAACAACTGGTGTTTAAATTATGCTAAACATTGCCACTTGTTGGTTTGATAATTTAAACACTGGACGTAAATAAAGTAAATCAGTTCCAATGCTCAGTTTGAAAGAAAACCAATAGAGTTGGAAACACTTACGAATGACATCAGTTGAGAGACCACATTTAAACATTTACAAACGTCGTCAAAAATTAGACTTCCATGATATCAAACAAACTTTTTGCTGGCAAAATACCGGCAATTTCACAATTAATGATCGTGGGTCATGCGTAACACAAATAAAGACTCAATTTCTTCCATAAAGTATTGTCTCGATAAAAATATGCCAGCATTCAAGCACGAAATTATAACTTACATCTCCCTGTTTCACCAACAATCATAGTGGTGTCTAAGACAACGTAAATTACGTCATTCGGTGTTACTTATTTCCAAAAATTATATTCATTAACTTTGAACATAAGTGGACAGGGACCAACGGGACGAATCGGCTAAAAGCCTAAAATGGCTCACAAACATTAGGAAGCATTTAAAGATCCTAAGGTGACTGTAGATCAGGACTCCATCAGGGGTTGAGTGCCCCTGCTCATTGTCAACTTCTAGTTTTGTAAATAAAATAAAATATAACTAATTTTAATTATATGTTTTTAAGCAAAATCATAATGGTTTCCCTGGTTATACACTGAAGAGCAAAAAAAAACTGGCACACCTGCCTCATATCGCGGGACCAATACAATTACATAACGCACTGTCGCCGTAGCCCCATATTTACACTACTGACTTTATTNCAACAATCATAGTGGTGTCTAAGACAACGTAAATTACGTCATTCGGTGTTACTTATTTCCAAAAATTATATTCATTAACTTTGAACATAAGTGGACAGGGACCAACGGGACGAATCGGCTAAAAGCCTAAAATGGCTCACAAACATTAGGAAGCATTTAAAGATCCTAAGGTGACTGTAGATCAGGACTCCATCAGGGGTTGAGTGCCCCTGCTCATTGTCAACTTCTAGTTTTGTAAATAAAATAAAATATAACTAATTTTAATTANATCAGGGGTTGAGTGCCCCTGCTCATTGTCAACTTCTAGTTTTGTAAATAAAATAAAATATAACTAATTTTAATTCTATGTTTTTAAGCAAAATCATAATGGTTTCCCTGGTTATACACTGAAGAGCAAAAAAAAGCTGGCACACCTGCCTCATATCGCGGGACCAATACAATTACATAACGCACTGTCGCCGTAGCCCCATATTTACACTANATCAGGGGTTGAGTGCCCCTGCTCATTGTCAACTTCTAGTTTTGTAAATAAAATAAAATATAACTAATTTTAATTATATGTTTTTAAGCAAAATCATAATGGTTTCCCTGGTTATACACTGAAGAGCAAAAAAAAACTGGCACACCTGCCTCATATCGCGGGACCAATACAATTACATAACGCACTGTCGCCGTAGCCCCATATTTACACTACTGACTTTATTAACAGCAGCTATTTATGAGACTGCGGGATGACGTCTTTACGCTAGGGACTTACCTTATCGAATGCCGGTTTCTGCTCTGTGCAGTTTACGTCCTTCAATTGATTTCCTCTGCAAAGTAAAATACACAGACCACCGTGCCTGAAAAGGGTTAACTAAGTTAATATAGTTCCTACACACACTGCTAATTTACGCTTCAGAAAAATTTAGTGATATTTAATTTTCACATGACATTTACAACAATAACGACATATTTTTTTCCCCAATCCCAGCTCATTGTGGAATGTGACTTTTGTTCGTGCGAAAATATAATTTTAATTCATATTAAGTGCAGACAATCCAGATAGAATGTAAGCTTGCTACTGTCTTGTCATTTGACCTGCATTTTCCTTTNATTCATATTAAGTGCAGACAATCCAGATAGAATGTAAGCTTGCTACTGTCTTGTCATTTGACCTGCATTTTCCTTTCCGGCTAGCTTGTCATATTAAGTGTGTTACGGGTCCGCGGTGGTGTATTGGTTAGACTACAAGCCTCGCATCTAGGCAAGCAATGTTGGATTCCCGGCAAGTCGCCCCCGGATTTTCGCACGTGAGAATCGGGCCAGACGACGCCACTGGTCAGCGGGTCTTCTCGGGAATCTCCCGTTTCCTCCCGCCCTTGCATTCCGGCGGTGCTCCATATTCATCTCACTTCACCTAATTAGCTCTCAAGACCTCGATGTTAAGAGCCGCCAAAATCTCTCCATACATTCAAGTGTGTTACAATGGTAAACCTGGTAAACTGGTAAACCTGCCTAATATCGTGTAGGGCCCCCGCGAGCCCGAAAAAGTGTCGCAAGATGACGTGGCATGGACTCGACTAATGTCTGAATGTATGCAGGAGGTATTTCACACGATGAATCCTGCAGGGCAGTCCACAAATCCGTAGGAGTTCGAGGCGGTGGAGATCTCTTCTGAACAGCACGTTGCAAGGCATCCCATATATGCTCAATAATGTTTATGTCTGGTGATTTTGGTGGCCAATGGAAGTGT